>CANJKZ010000556.1:0-220000 GCA_947471745.1 Closterium sp. Naga37s-1
TCCCTCACCCCTCCGGCAGTGACGGCGCTGGTACCCCTGGCGAAGAAGTGCTATTTCACAGACCCCTGTGTGGAGAACATCACAGCAGAGCACATTCTGGGGGAGCCCTCAGTGGTGAGATGCATGGTTTGGGAGCGGTGCACAGTGGTGGGCAGGTGCGGGGCGTGGTTATTGGTGGATAGGAGTGGATGGCGGCGGATAATGGGTGTGGCGAAGGCTAGTGGAAGGGGATAGTGGCTGAGGGAGTGTGGAGCAGAGGGTGGGTGTGGTGCAGAGCAGTTGGGATGCTTAAAATGCTCCTTCATCCCGAGCTCACTGATTTGTGCTGCATTTGAGTGCGTGCAATTGTGTGTGAGTGAGTGAGTGAGTGTGTCTATGTCTGAGTCAATTTGGGAATGTTCAAGCTTCTGCTTTGTGCTGCATGTGTGTGTGTGTGTGTGTGTGTGTGTGCGCGTGTGTGCGTGTGTGTGTGCGTGTGTGTGTGCGTGTGCAATGGTGAGACGCGCAGGTGAAGCGCATCGACTGTGCGACGGTGACAGAGGAGGACCTGCAGCTTGTAGAGGCAGACTTCTCTTCCAAGTCCATGATCGTGTGTGAATGGTTGGTATTGTGTGAGTGGTTGGTATTGTGTGAGTGGTTGGTATTGTGTGAGTGGTTGGTATTGTGTGAGTGGTTGGTATTGTGTGAGTGGTTGGTATTGTGTGAGTGGTTGGTATTGTGTGAGTGGTTGGTATTGTGTGAGTGGTTGGTATTGTGTGAGTGGTTGGTATTGTGTGAGTGGTTGGTATTGTGTGAGTGGTTGGTATTGTGTGAGTGGTTGGTATTGTGTGAGTGGTTGGTATTGTGTGAGTGGGTCATCATTCTGTGTGAAGGGCTAACCACAAAACCATCACGAGTCCCTGTCCATGACCCTCACATCCTTACTTCCCGCATGTGCGCCCCTCCTTGCTTGCCTTCCCTCCCTCTCACTCGCCCTGTCTCTCTCGCCAGCCCCACTGACCGGCTTTGCCTTCTGGTTCTCCGTGGAGTTCAACAACCATCCCAGCCCTATCGCCTCGCCCACCCACTCCCAACCATCTGCCGCCCCTCCTGCTCCTCCTGCTCCAACCATTGCTCCCAATAAGGAATGCACCCGCTTCCTTGACATTGATCTCTCCTACCAGTAAGTGCTTTCCTTACCCTCCCCCACACCCCCACCTCGCCCTCTCCCGCCCCCTCCGCTCCACACCCACGCGACTCTCACTCTCTCACCGTCCCTGATCCCCCTCACGTTTCTTGCCATGCAACTCTCCCTCTGCTCTGCTCCTGCTGCATTTCTATAAAGCATGTTACCCATGCTCGGGCCATCATGCCATGGGCATGCTATGGTAGGTGTGGTAGGTCTAATGCTGCTGTCCTCCTAATCCGTCTCATACCATGATATCACGTTATCACATCCGTGGCACTGTTTCCGAGTGCTTCAGGACTCCTACCACGAGTGGTTCCAAGACATTCACTATGCGTTGATGAAAGCGGAGAGCACTTTCAGAGTGCACGTTTGTACCGCTGTAAAGCTGTGAAATACATAGAAAGTGGTCCATTACACATGCTATCCTTGCGCATGATGGGTATAAGGGTTGCAGATATCCAAAATCAGTAATCACTAAAACTCCTGTTTCCATGAAGTTTACATGTTTGCAAGGCCAGAATCAGCTCTTGGCGTAGTTCGATCAGTGCAACATAGTGTACCCAGATACAGCAGCCGATAATGTTAGCTTCCTCGCAACATCGAGACCCGGTCTGACCGCATCGCACATTACGCTTCAGGGCTCCACGCGGCACCACCAAAGTGGCTGTGCCAAATCAGCTGACAGGTTGCGCAGGCGGCGCGTGGGCGACAAGGAAACACAAGTGCTCGCGCCTGCATGCGCAACCCAGACTTTTCCAACACAAAACTTCCGCCCTCTCCCACAGATTTGCCTTTCGACCCACCCAGGCGAAGCTGAGCCACCTGTGAGAGCGCCTCGACGGAGTGAATTTGATCAGCGCTGCGAAATTTTGTTCCAATCGGCTCGTCAGGTCGCTCGTCCCACCCTCATCACTCCAACATGCAATGTGTGTTGCCTGTCCAGCTGTGATGTCCCGTTTCCCTCGGATGCCTTCTGGATGGTGAAGAGAGGGATGTAGGAGGACAACTCGTTGGGGAATCGGGATCTTTTGTGTGGGGAACCCACTTCGCGTCACACTAAAGGAACGATCGAAGAGATTCAGCCAGTGTTAGCTCTTTGCTCAGTTGTGAGAAGTTGCTAGATCCTTCCGTCTCCTGCTCTGCATATCGTGGCAGCGAATGCTAGACCCTCGGAATTACTTTCCCTGCAAAACTATCAAAAATTTTCCCGTAGGATATATCCATGGTCCTCTTAATCTCCGAGTCGATGCTGCTTCGCAGCGCCGAAGACTGGCTTAACATGACCTTCGGCGTGCGGCCGGAGGATGTCGCGACATACCACCCAGTCTTTAAGGACGCGCTCCTATCGTCCGTGCGTACCAAGCTTCGTTACCCGGGCCTTCCCTCGCCGCATTGCCCCGCGAACCAGACTCTCTGGCCCCTGCCCGCGTCGATTACTGTCGGATCGCAACCATCCCGAGCCGCCGATTCCACTTTTTCGCTCGAGCGAAAATAGTCGCATGACGAAGTATCGTTACAGGCATCCTTCTCGAGCCCGAAGGGCTCCGGGAATCTCGAGAATATCTCTGAACCTGTCTCGCCGCTCACGCCGCCGTCGCCCCAGACCCCCACCTTCTCTCCGCCCGTCTCTTTCTTCTCCCCGCGTCTCTCCGCGCCCTTCCGCCCGCTCCTCTTCTCCCCGTTCACCTGCGGAACCTCCTCCCCACCCGTGTCTCCCTCCACCTCAACATCCCGCCACCACCCTTCCAGCAACGACGTTCTATTCAAATCCCAGTCCCAGGACCTCCCCACTCCCGCTCTCGATCCCCCAGAACCGCTTCTGCTGACGCCTCCGTTCCTCACGCCGCATGACCCCGACGGTCCCAGTTCAACGGCGGCTGGGGGACGAGCCGGGGTGGTGCGCGCTTGCAGGAATACATGGGGAGAAAGCGCGGATGAAGGGGAATCTACTTCGGGATTTTCTTCCGGGAAGAGTTCCTCCGGTGGCGGCGGCGGCGGGCGGAAGGTGCGCGGACCAGTAGGCCGTTTACTATTCGATGATGAGGGGGACGGGGAGGAAAGGCGGAAGTGTGCGGGGCGGAAGGAAGTAGATTTGGTGGTGGATTCGAAAGAAGATCCCAGGTCGAGGAATTCGCAGGCTGCGGAGGGCAATTCGCAAGGGAGGAATCTGTCCTGCGAGGTAAAAGTGCATGCGGGGGGTGTGAGACTCACGAGGGACGACTGCGCGTTGTCCGCATCTTCCGAGTCTCCGTTTTCGCCGCGTGCACCCGCAGCAGACGCATCGGCGGCAGGGAAAGCTGCGAACGGCCGTCCGCAGTTCCCGGGCGGGCACGTGGCCGCAGCGGATAGGTGCCGGGTGCTCGCGGAAGAGACGGCGCGACTGGAGGAGGAGTACGAGGTGGGGGAGTGGCTGGGCAGCGGGCACTTCGGGTGCGTACGGGTGTGCCGGGAGCGGCGCTCGGGCCGCCTGCTGGCGTGCAAGTCGATCGACAAGTCGAAGCTCAGATACTGGTACGGTTGGGCGTGGCCGTGAAGGGTTCGGAGTGGTTGATTCGTTCCTTGCTGTGCGTTCCGTGCGTTCTGTGCATGCCTGCTCGCTCGAGGTCGAGATTCACGGGAAGGAGGTGCGATTTCCGATCTTATTTTGGAAACCCCGGCTACAATTGGACGAAAGAGCTCTCCTTGCGAGTGTAGTGCAGATCAAGCAAGAGGTAGACCTCAACAAGCAAGGTTTTTTCTTGTCATGTCCCCTCGACCCCCTGTGTTTGCGGCAGGGAGGACAGGGAGGACGTGCGGCGGGAAGTGGCGGTGATGTGCGTGGTGGGCGCAGGCGGAAATGATGCGGAGAAGGCGGGCGGCGCGGGGAAGACAGCAAATGGGGGAAACGAAAGTAGCGGAAGGCGCAGCGGAGGGAAGCAGTGCGGAGACGGAAAAGGGGGGTTACGGGAGGCGGATGCTGACGGGGGAGCGGCGGGCGGAGCGGAGAGTAGAACGGAAGGCGGAGAGGACGGCGGAGCGTGGGGCGGAGAAGGCGGCGGGTGCGTGCGGCTGCACGGCGTGTTGGAGGACGGCGCGGCGGTGCATCTGATCATGGACCTGTGCGCGGGGGGCGAGCTCTTCGACACTGTCGTGTCGCGCGGGCGACTCGCGGAAGACGAGGCCCGACACGTCATGGCGCAGGTGGGTCTTGGCGCAGGTGGGTCATTGATGCGCGCTGCTACGGCTGCTTCTCTCGTCGCAACATTCCCTTCGCGATGCAGTTAGTGCCGACGACGTTAAATCGCCATGACTTATGTAATGAATGTCGTATCCTGTCTCCTTCTACGCTCGTTGCCCCCTCCATCCCCACCTCACCTCATCCCCTTGTGGCCCCCTGTTCCCCCCATCAGGTGGCAGCAGCGGTGCGGCACTGCCACGCGCTGGGTGTGCTGCATCGCGACCTCAAGCCGGAAAACATCCTGCTTCAACTCCACCACTCGCTCACTCCCTCCCGCCCTCCCTCCGCCAACGGACCCACCCTCCCCTCCTCCTCCTCCTCTCCCTCTTCCTACTCCCCTTCCGCGTCCTCCAACGATTTTGCCGATTCCCCCTCGTCCGCGGCCTCGTGCCACCCGCTGCCCGCTCAAAGCAACGCTAGCTCCGCGCGCCGCTCGCACCCGTCCCTCCTTTCCCCCAACATCCGCGTGAGACTCGCGGATTTCGGGCTCTCCGTGTTCCTGCCCCCCGGGCAGCTAGTAAAAGGTTTAGCGGGCAGCCCGTACTATCTGGCGCCAGAGGTTCCGAGCGGGTGGTACGGGTTCCCGGCAGACATATGGAGCCTTGGCGTGGTGCTGTTCCTCATGCTGTCAGGACACGTACCGTACTATGGGCAGACAGACGCGGAGATTCTAAGAGCCATTGCCGTGGGGTCGCTGGAAGGGGAAGAGGAGGAGGACGGGGAGGGGCAAGCGGAAGGGGAAGGGGAAAGGGGACAGGTGGTGGGAGAGGTGGGGAAGGTGGAGAGGAAAGCGGGCAGGGGGAAGGAGAGGAAGGGGGTGTGGAAGAGGATGTGTGGGGAGGAGTGGGCGGGGGTGAGCGAGGAGGCGAAGGAGTTGGTGGCGTGGATGCTGAGGCGGCGACCGGAGGAGAGGCCTACTGCACAGCAGGTGCTGCTGCACCCGTGGATGCAAATGAGAGGCACGGGGGGGATAGGTGCAAGGGAGGATGGGCAGAGTGCGGGGGCGCGTGTGGAAGAGGTTGGTGGAGGGAAAGGTGTGAGCAGGACGGAAGAGGGTTGTGAACTGCAGAGCAGGGGGACCAGCGGTGAAGGGGATGGTAGCAGTGCTGCCTCCAGCACCAGAGCCAGATGCAACATCGCAAACAGCAGCAGCAGCTGCAGTAGCAGCAGTAGCATCAGGGGCAGCAGGGGCAGCAGCCGCGATGGAGAAGTTACGGAAAGCATAAGTAATTCGGGCGCCTCTTCTCCTCCTGTCCCTGCCCCTCCTCCTCTTCCTCCTCCTCCCCCTCCTCCTCATCATCATCCCCATGCTACCACTGCCACCAACCTCCTCCATTCCGGACCCACCACCCTTGTCTCTCTCCTTCGCTCCCCATTCTCCTCCCCACGCGACCCTTTCTCCTTCCCCCACTCCCGCCTCCAACCGTCTCCGGACCAAGCACCAGGTGCAGGAAACGCAACTAGGTCTGCGCTGTCCCCGTCCCCTTTACAAGGCGCTGCGATACAAGGGTGTGTTGAGCCGCCAGTGCTGCACGCCCTGTTGGTTTGCTCCGGTCCTGAGCTTGGAGAAGAGTCTAGTGGGGTGGCGAGCGGTGCAGGGGAAGAGAGAGGGGTGGAGTGGAGTGGAGATGTGGCTGTCGTTCAGGAGGAGGCAATGGTGGAATGGAGTAGCGGGGAGGTAGAGTGGAGAGGGGAGCAGGAGGAGTTGGAGGAAGCAGATGGAGGGGAGGATATGTGGGAGAGAATTGAGTTGTCGGAGAGTGACGGGGACAGCTGCAGGAGCATCAGCAGTGTATGTGTGGGTGGTGGATATGCGAGTTGCAGTGCTGATGCAAGTGAAGCAACTGTGGTGCAGGACTCGAATGGTGACCACAGCAGCCGCCTCGGGGAAGAAGAGTGGCAGGAGCAGCAGGAGCAGCAAGGGCGGCAGCAGGGAGAGTTCGCCAAGAGCAGCGGTGGCAGCAGTGGGAGCAGTGGTGGCAGCAGTGAGAGCCGCCGTTGTGGGATGGGCGCAGTTGCCACGGTCGAGGGAGGTGTAGTGGCGGAGGGTGCAGTGGTGAAGGGAGTGGTGGACGGAGCAGTGGTGCAAGGGCAGACACATGATGTGGGAGGTAAGGGAATTGGGCTGGATACTCCAAGAGGATCAGCGTGGCTGGGTATTCTGCCATCGGAAAGGGATTTGTGCGCCCAAATGGAGTTTGTTGAGAGCTTCTATTTGCTGCTGTAGGCAGCTAAACATCCACTTAAAGACGTATTGTTGACCTCTTCTATTTGTTGACCTCTGTGTGAGGAGGTCCGATACTGGTGTGTCAAGCCTTATGTTGACTTGAAATTTCAAAATCGTAGTGCAGTTCAAAACATAAATCTTACAGACACTTAATCTGCCATTGTGGGAATAATTGGTAAATTTCCGTTTTATTCCTATGGTCCAATATGTATTAGGTTATGTGATAGTGTTATTGCTAACAAGCCAATGAAATTCAAGCTCTGGTCAGAAATTCGAGGGAGCCAGCAGCAAAGCCAAAGTTGGCCAAATTCAACTGATCTCGAGGGAATTGCGAATTTTTGGCAGGAACGACGAGGATCAGTCCGAGACGCCGTGCGTGCAATCCCCATGTGGGATGTGCCTGACGGGTGAGGTGTGCTGTGCTGAACCGCAACAAAGCTGCTCATATTGTACGTGGTAGATTCGTTTTTATCACAATTTGAACATGGTGAGGACACTTCGTGAATTAGTGCGCGACGCTAGTCAGACAAACGAGTCTCCGTAGCTCGAACGAGTCTCCGTAGCTCGTTCTCACCATCCCGCATGACGGTAGCTGCTGCGAGCAGCTGACATGGCGGACCCGCCCAACCACGCGACGCCGTTTTTGCCGCAGCCTGGCTCGCCGGCTGCGGGATCCGAACCTCTTGTCACGTCGCCCGGATATCGCACGTTTCAGGTATGGGGGAAAGTCGCTTTTCGAGTGGACTCAAAATTCGGCTTGCGCCTCTTGTCACGTCGCTCGGACACCGCACGCTTCAGGTCGGGAGGGGGAAGGTGGAGGGAGGGTGAAGGAGGAAAAGAGTGGGAAACGCTTGAGTGTCATATATTGGTGATATTTTTTACCAGTTTCAAGTGTGACTCCAATTTGTGCTCCTCTCCTGGCGTCGTGGTAGTGCGATCCGTGATTCCTCTCATCTCGGCGTCGCCAGTGGGCCGTCTATTTGCACCGCATCGCGTCATTCCCTTGTTATTACCTACTGTGGTTGTTTCTTTTGTTCTCTCTTGAGAATTCTCAAAAGTGGTACAATCGTTTTCCCTCTTCAGAAGGCCGTGCTTAGTCCAGACGTACCATTCATTGCTCCCTGTCATCCCCATCCCGTGTTATCCAATCAGAGGCCGCCACGTGCTGCAGTAAGGCAGTTGTTCCCCTCCACTGGGACAACTGCCACTCGTGCCACTCAACCTGCTGCTTCCACTGTTCTCACTGCTCCCACGGCTGCCGCTGCTGCCACTGCTGTCACAGCTCCCGCTGCTCCTGCTGCTCCCGCTGCTCCACCACCGATCGCAGCAGCTGGGCATTCAACACTCAGTGGTAACCAGCAGCGCATGAGCAGACCCAATGACGCCCGCAACACCGCCGTTGGCAGCAACAGCAGCAGCAGCAGGAACGTCAACAGAAACGCCAGCAGCAGCAGCACCCACGGCAATGCCAGCAGCCGAACTGCTGCTGCTGCTGCCAGCGGCAGAGCCAGCATCAGCAGCGGCAGCGGCAGGGGAGGCACAAGCAGCAGCATCATGAGCAGCCTTGCTGCCATTCCGTCGAATCTAGCTGCTGCTGCTCTCACCACCTTCTCACCCTCTCTCGCCACTGCGTTTTTTGGCGCCGGTCGAAGTAGCTCCATCCTTCCCATGCTCTCTTTCTCCCCATCCTCTTTCCCCGCCTCGCCAACCCTTCTTCCTGCTGACCTCACATCCATCCTACCATCTCTATATGCATCACTTAATGCCTCCTCCTCCTCTTCTGCTTCTGCTACTTCCACTTCTTCCTCCTCCTCCTCGTCGTCCTCCTCGCTTTCGCGACACCCCTCCATCAATCTCCCCTCCACCTCTCGCCCCCCCATAGCCCCTCATTCGCAGCCCCTTCACGCGCTAGCTCGCGCCAGAAGGGCATACGCGTCAGCAGCAGCTCCGATTTCCGCACCTCCAGCACCATCCACTGCAGCAGCGAGAGCAGCGGAAAGAGACGATCCAACAACAGCAAGAACAGCACCACGAGAAGCAGCAGAAGCATCGGCAGGGCCGTCAGGTGTAAGGTCTTGGTCGTCGCACCAGCAAGCATCAGAGCACACGCCTTTGTTGTCAAGTGAGGGAGGGCAGTGGCAGCATGCGAGCGGGGTGGACTGGGATGGCCCTGCTGGTCTGAGAAGGGGCGATGTTGGTGGAGTGGGGGAAGGGGATGGAAGCGAAGGGGGAGAGGGAGGTGGGGATGGGGAGGGAAGGGGGGGAGCAGAGGAAGATTTGGAGGATGAGAGCAGGACTCCGGTTTTCCGTTCAGCGCCTCAGAAGGTAGTGCATGCACTCTCCATACGGTAGTAACAACAAGTCTGGGAAGGCATGTGAGTGAGCGTGTATCCACTCCGTATGTTTTTCTTGCCACTGCAAGTTCCTTTTTTGAACCACAGTCCGGTCGATCTGCTGCTCTTCCCTCTCTTGCCAGCAGCACCAACTGTCCTCGTCCCATAGTCATTCATTTGCCTCGTGCACATCCACCCACCCTCCCACCCTCCCTGCATACACCCACCCTCTGTCCCCGCCTTACCAGCCCACAGCAGTTCTCCTCCAGATAATGTTTCTCGTGAGTTTCCTGCTGTGACCCTACCTCTCCACCCTTTGCTTCCGGTTCCCGTTATCTTCGTGTTCTTTCCTGTAATAAGGCGCTCCGCCATCTCTCTTTCTCTCGCTCCCTCTCTTACCTTTCAAACCCCTATCCTCCCACTCTCGTCTCTCCTCATCCCTCAAATCCCGCTTTCCTCCTCCCGTGCCCCGCGATACAACAGTCACTCACGAGAGCTCTCAAACGTGACTATCCCTTGTTGCGTTGCGTTGCGTTGCCTTGCCTTTCCCCGCTTCTTCCTCCGCACCACCTGTACCTGCACGCCTGGGTCACTCACAGGCTCAAGACGAGTGGCTGCTGCTTCTGGTGGCAATGCTGCCTCTCCTCGTCTCCGCCCTCACCACCCTGGCTCTGGTGTGTGCATGCGTCTCCACACCACACACGCTTCACCACGCACGCCTCTCTCACGCTCTCCTTTCCAGCATCTTTGCTTCCATGGTTCATCTATTTCAACCGATGCCAAGGTGAATCTCAGGCTGCCCCTTAATAGCCTCAATCCTCTGTCCCTTCACTCTCCGCACCTCCTCCCCCACAACCACCCCTCTCGTCCCCCTCCCCCCCCTCCCTGGCGCTACCAGGCGCACTATGCGGGGCGGGTGGTGGCGCTGGTGAGTGGGGCGAGCAGGGGCAGCGAGGCGGCGTGGAGGGCGTTTCTCGCGCAGCTCACAGAGACCATCTTCTTCATGGCTGCCTCTGTTGTGCTGGGGTACGCTGCTCCCATGCTCCCCCACTCCCTTGCACCGCATGTACCAATTTCTGAGGTGCTCTCAGAGATGTTTTCTACGTGGCCCATGCATGGCTGTGCTGTGGGTGCCATACCTTAGGGTGGTTCGCACGTTCCTCTTTCTCAGCCGTCTGAGAAATCCTCCATAGGCACCGCTAGATTTTTTTTTTTTTTTTTTTTTTTTTTTTTTTTTTTTTTCATGTTTTATGTGCACGGCAGGGCGGTGGGCACTATGGTGCGGACGTTCCTCTTCTCATCTGCCAGTGAGCGCGTAGCGGCGCACATCAAGACCAAGCTCTTCCGATGCCTGCTCGCCCAGGTACTCCCAGGTACGGTACTCGCCGGTACGGTACTCCCAGGTACGGTACTCGCCGGTATGGTGCTGCCAGGTACGGTACTCGCTGGTACGGTACTCGCTTCGCTGGTATGGTTGTCCTGGGAATGGTTTTCCTATGTACGGTACTTACAGGTGCACAAATCCCCGCGCACAAATCCCCTCTGCACCCCCACCCGTCTCCCCCCCCAGGACATGGCACTGTACGACAGTGTGCGGGTGGGCGAGGTGGCAAGGCGGCTGACAGACGACACGGGGCTGGTGAGGAGCGCGCTGGGCACGGGCACACCAGAGGGCCTGCGCTCCCTCTCCACTGCTGCCTGCGGCCTGCTGCTCATGCTCGCCATCTCGCCCACTCTCACAGGTCGGGGGGAGTATAGGGGAGCAGGGAGGAGTGGGAGGGAGAGTATGGGTGTGTAGGAAGCGAGTGCGGTGTGTGTCAGGTCAGGGCATGGCCACAGACGCAGCAAAGAGGTGCTGCTAGTGGAGGGTCTGGGTATGCCATGCGCCGCTTGCGCTGCTTCTAGGGCTCAGCTCAAGCCCACAGGCCTTGCAATGCAACACTCCTTGTTGTCATCTTCCCAATCTTCCCAGTCTACCTGATCATCGCTCCTGAGTCTTTCAATGGCTATTCCACCTCAACTCCACACCATGCAACACCTGAGTCTCTCATCCCCACCTTCCCTCTTCCACTATCCCACCCTCCTACCCGCCCACATGCCCATCTTAACACAACTCCCTCACGCCTACCACTTCCCACGGAATACCAGTGCTGGCGCTCGTGGTGCTGGTGCCCGTGGCAGTGGCAGTGCGGCACTACAGTTACGCCATTAGAGCCCTGGCCAGGGACGCCCATGCTGCTGCTGCCACTGCTGCCGCCGTCGCAGAGGTGAGTCGGGTGGGGCCTTGTGTAGGGAGATGCGTGGGCGGGAGTGGAGGATGTGGTGGGAGAAGGCGGACGTGGAAGGGGGATGTGGTGAGGGAGAGGGAGCAAGGTGGGGCGAAGGAGGATGGTGGTGTATGGGATGATAGTGCTGGTGGGACTGCATGTGGTTGATTTTTGCACATTATAAGGTCTAGAGGTGTGTGCTTTTCCTTGTTTTTTTTTTTTTTCTGTGACGCACAGGAGCATTTGTCAAAATTAGTGTATGAGCGTGCGGTGCAGCGTATGAGCGTGCGGTGCAGCTTATGAGCGTGCGGTGCAGTGTATGAGTGTGCGGTGCACTGTATGTGCGTGCGGTGCAGTGTATGACAGTGCAGTGGAGAGTATGAGCCTGCGGTGCGCTGTATGAGCATGAAGTGCAGTGAATGAGCCGGCGGTGCAGCGTATGAGCGGGCGGTGCAGCGTATGAGCGGGTGGTGTAGCGTATGAGCGGGCGGTGCAGCGTATGAGCGGGTGGTGCAGCGTATGAGCGGGCGGTGCAGCGTATGAGCGGGCGGTGCAGCGTATGAGCGGGCGGTGCAGCGTATGAGCGTGCGGTGCAGCGTATGAGCGGGCGGTGCAGCGTATGAGCGTGGGGTGCAGTGCGGTGCAGTGTATGAGCGTGCGGTGCAGTGTATTTGCATGCGGTGCAGTGTGGTGCAGCTTCTGTGCATGCACGCGTGCACATCGCTCAAAATGCTTCTCCTCCACATTACCATACCACCATACCCACTCCATCCCATACCCCACCCCAGGAAGTGCTGCAGGGCATTCGCATGGTGCGGTGTTTCTCGCAGCAAGAGTGGGAGCACAACCGCTTCGCACTGCTCACTAGACACTGCATGCACATGGGCGTCACACTCGCGGTATCACCATCCCCACCCACCTTCCTATATTATTCTTTTGTCCACACCCTCGCGGTGCCTCCAACCGTCGCCCTCACCCCTCGCGCTCACCCCTTGCGCTCATCCCTCGCGCTCACCCCTCGCCCTCATCCCTCGCGCTCACCCCTCGCGCTCACCCCTCGCGCTCACCCCTCGCGCTCTTCCCTCGCGCTCACCACTTCACCTGAAGACAAGTGCTACTTCCTAACTCCCTCTGGATCAGTGCTCAGTGCACACCTGTCAGCTTCTGTGTGGTCCAATTTCATTTGTCACATATTTCCATCTCTTTCACCATTCTTCCTTTAACCCCCTCTCCTCCCCTGTTCGCCCTCCTCCTCCTCCTCCTCCTCCTCCTCCTCCTCCTCCTCCTCCTCCTCCTCCTCCTCCTCCTCCTCCTCCTCCTCCTCCTCCTCCTCCTCCTCCCCCCACCTTCCCCCCTTTCACAACCCTCCCCCGCCCACGACCACTTACATCAGTTCCGAGTGGGGCTGTTATCAGGAGCAGTGTATGCGGGTGCAGGGCTGGCAGTGGTGGTGGTGTTCGCGTATGGAGCATACCTGTCAGCCGCGGGAGCCATGGACATAGGGGACCTCGCATGCTTCATACTCATTGCTGCCACCGGTACCGTGCCTTCCCATCATGTTACGCCATGCCATGTCATGCCCTGCTACACTTTCCCGCGCCATGCCACGCCATGCCACGCCATGCCACGCCATGCTTTGCCCTCCCAAGCCGAGCTTGGTTGATCTTTTGTTCTCTACCACTTCCTGACCCTCTTCCTTCTCCCCTGCTTCTCCAATCTTCCTCCTCTCCTCAGTCTTACCTCCTCCCTTCATGCCTCCGCTCCTCTTCCTGTCCCCCCAACCCCTCCACCCACCCTTTCTCCTTCCTCCCACGGCACCCACCGTGGGCGCAGTGGGCATGTCCGTGGCAAACCTAAGTGGCATATACGGCACGATGGTGAGGGCGATGGGAAATGAGGGTGTTTTTGATACGTCTTAGAAAAATCCCCCCAACCCCTTCTCCCTCCCATTCTCCTCCCTCCCACCGCACACCACTCGTGGGTGCAGTGGGCATGTCCGTGGCAAATCTAAGTGGCATATACGGCACGATGGTGAGGGCGATGGGGGCAGCGGAGAGGGTGCTGCTCATGCTCAACATGCACCCGCGCATGCCACCCCATGGCAACCGATGCCCTCCCATGTATGTCCCCATGCGCTCATGCCTGCATGCCGCCAAGCCATGATGCCACCATGCCACCATGCCACCGTGCCATGATGCCACCATGCCACCATGCCACCGTGCCATGATGCCACCATGCCACCATACCACCATCATGCCATCGTCCATCACTTCATCTCCTCCTGTCCCCTCTTGCTCCATCCACCTTGCCTGCCCTAACCCTCTGAGTTTCCTCATGCGTCCCTCCTCAACCCCTCTGATCTGATCCTCCTCCTTTCTCACTCCCCGTCCTCCTGTACACACTCCCTCTCACGGCCAGGGGCGGAGAGGGGCCATGCCTGCTGTTTGACAGAGTGTGGTTCGCATACCCCTCGCGACCGGAGCACTGGGTTATCAAGGTGAGCATGGGAGGAGCGATGCGAGGAGAAGATTGGGGAGAGGAGGGCGAGGGACAGGGTAGGCGGATGAGTGAAAGATGTGGCATGGAGGCAGGCAGGCAGGCAGGCTGGTTATAGTGCGATTGTACAGTGTTGTGTGCATTAAAACCGTTTTCACAAAGGCCTTTGTGCATTAAGAATACCATTTTCATGGAGCAGTAACGCACAGCCCTCCGCGTTCTCCTGTCGCTTGTCACTGCCCCGCCTCCCTCCCCACTCCCTCCGCTCTGCAACTCTCCCTCCTCACTGTGCGTCCTCTCTGCGGTGCTCTTTCCCCCCATCCCCCACACTCGCGTCTGTGGCGCCATGATCCCAGGGTCTCCAACTCGCGTTGCCATGGGGGCATACAGTCGCTCTTGTGGGGGTCAGTGGAGGGGGCAAGGTATGTGGGAAGGCGGATAGGCAGGCTTGTGAGAATTATCAAGTTACACAATCAAGGAATGTATGTTTGGTTCCAGAAGTGAAGTGTGGTTTAAGCATGTGATTGCAGAGAAATGACAATGCGCTGTATGATGTGCTGACGCCTACAGAATTCTGTGTGGAACTCTCTTGTTCCGTCGCAGCTGGAATAGACTCCTTGGGAGGGATAAGCATATGTATCTTTCCGAGTGCCTGAGTTCAGCTCAGCACCAACACATGTGACTATCCTCTCTTTTCTTCTTCTCCTCTTCCCACCTGCCCCTTCTCCCCTCGCTTCCCTCTGCTCCCTCGCCTCCTCTCTCGCCTTCTCATGCAGTCCACTCTGCTGTCACTAGCGCTGCGCCTGTACGACCCCAGTGCGGGCCGCATTCTGCTGGCAGGCGTGCCACTGCCTGACATCGACAGCAACTACCTCCACTCCAAGGTATGTGGATTTTACTTTTGAAAATTCTCAAAAGTAAAATCCATTCTGCTGGCGGGCGTGCCACTGCCTGGCATCGACAGCAACTACCTCCACTCCAAGGTGCCTCCCTCTCTCCGCCTGCACCCCCCTGCCTAGTCTACCTTGTCCCTGGTGAAGTGTCGTGAATCTCGCACTCCTGTGCACAAGTGTTTCACTTGTTCAACGTGTGCAGTTGGCAACACGTTGAAGTCCTGCCATTCCTTGTGAACTGCCAGTAGCCCCTTCCCTCCCCTCCTCCCCCGTTTTCATTTCTCCCCTTGCCTCTCCCTCTCCCTTGGAGGGGAGGGAAGGGGCTCCCCCTTTCAGACTCCCCTTGCCTCTCCCTCTCCCCCTCACCTACTCGCCCTCCCCCTCCCCCTTGTGCCAGGTGTCAGTGGTATGGCAGGAGCCGCTGCTAGTGAGCCGTTCAGTAGCAGCCAACATCAGCTACTGTATGCCCACCCCCGTGCTTCTCTCCCCTCTCCATCTCGCGATTCCCCCTCTCCCCCAGGTGTCAGTGGTATGGCAGGAGCCGCTGCTGGTGAGCCGTTCAGTGGCGGCCAACATCAGTTACGGCGTTACCACCCCCGTGCCCCTCTCAGCCATCCAACGCGCCGCCACCATCGCCAACGCTCACCACTTCATCTGCGCTCTGCCGCACGGGTAGGTGCGGGAAGAGGGAGGAGATTGGGGGAAAGAGGGATCAAGTCAAGTCAAGGTACCTGAACAAGCAACACATGGGTGCAGAAGCCTGCCACTTTACTCTTCCTTTCCCTCACCCCTCCCACCTCCCGCCCTTCCATGGTTCCATGCAACGCCAGGTACGACACGGAGGTGGGGGAGAGGGGCGTGCGGCTGACAGGGGGGCAGCGGCAGCGCATCGCCATAGCACGTGCAGTCCTGCTGGATCCACAGCTGCTGCTGCTGGATGAGGGCACGGCCAAGAGTGATGCTGATAGCGAGCATCTCGTGCAGGTAATGAGCGGACTTTTTCCGTTAACTCTAGATTAAGTTGTTGTAGCGCGGGCGGTGCTTTTGAACCCACAGCTGTTGCTGTTGGATGAGGGCACGACCAAGAGCGATGCTGACAGCGAGCACCTCGTGCAGGTGAGGCGACACTGTGTCTCATCTTCCTTTATTTGTTTTCTCACACTCCCCATCATGCTCCCTCACCTTCTACCCTCTCTCCGTCTTACCTCCCTCCCTCCCTCCCTCCCCTCCCTCCCACCCATGCGTCCCTCTTTCCTTGTCCCAACCCTCCCAACCTGCTCCAACACTCTGTCCCTGCCCCTCCCTCCCTTCTTCCCTCCGTGCACCTCTCCGCCACCAGGCAGCTATGGACGAGCTAATGAAGGGGCGCACAGTGCTCGTGATAGCCAATTTTGAGGCGCTTCAAACATGCCCTCCCTCCCTCCCTTGCTCCACTACCCATCCCACCAGGCAGCTATGGACGAGCTCATGAAAGGCCGCACAGTACTAGTGATAGCGCACCGGCTCTCTACAGTCAAGGCGGCACACACAGTGGCAGTGGTGGCGGGGGGAGAGGTGGTGGAGAAGGGCGGGCATGAGGAGCTGGTGAGCACAGGGGGCATGTATGCCCGCCTCGTGCGCCGACAGCTGCAGTCCCAGGGATCTCTCACTCTTAAGAGCGCTGCTGCTGCTGCCGCCGCTGCAGCCGCTGCTCCAGCTGCTACGGCTGCTGCCGGTGCTGCTGGGGTTTCTGGTGTTGCTGCTGCTGGTAGTGGTACTGCTGGTGGTGCTGGTGATGGTGATGGTGCTGGTTCTGCTGCTGCTGCTGCTGCTGCTGGCACTGCAAGTGGTGCTGGTTCTTCTGGTGCCGGTGCTGTCGCTCCCACTGCAGCTGCTGACAATCGTGGCAGCATCAGTGGTGGCAGTGTGGGCGAGGCCTCTAACAGCCCGGCCTCTCTACCCCTTGCTGCTCCAGGCCCCTCCAGTACGAGCGGCACCAGTCGGGAGGGAGTGACAGGCTGGCAGGGAGCGAGGGGAAGGCAGGCAGGGGAGAGGGGCGAAGGAGAAGGGGAAAGTGAAGGGCACAGGCAAGGGGGAGGGGGAGGCCAAGTGGGAGGGGGAGGCCAAGGGGGTGGGGGAGGCCAAAGGGGAGGGGGAAGCCAACGGGAAGGGGGAGGGCAATGGGGAGGGAGAGGGGAAGAGGAAGGGAGAGGGGGAGGGCAAAGGGGAGGGAGATGGGAAGGGCAAGGGAGAGGGGAAGAGGAGGAAGGGAAACGTGTGGGCTTGAGGCAGTTGGGTGACACTCGTTCATGGCAACACTTACTGTCACTGCAGCGCCATTACTCCAACATCCCCTCCCACAACCCTCCGCCCGCCACTCCCTCAACCTCATCCCCCGTGCAGCCGTTGTCCCACCACACTCTCCGCTCCTCCTCCCTCACCATCCCCTTCCTTTCCCTCTCCGCTGACGTCAGCCCTCAACCTGCCTCCTCCTCCTATTACTCGTCTCCTTCCTCTCCTCCCTGTGCGCCCCCAAGCCATGCAACCGGTACCACTGGCTTTGCAAGTGCCAGGATTGAGGCGTCTCAACGCTCTGAGAGCTCCAGTAACCGTGCAGCATCGCCAGCAAGGGAAGCGACACATTTGTCACAGTCACCATCACAATCACCACTGTCACCACCATCACCACCATCACCACCATCACCACCACAATCACCACCTCAATCACTGTCACCGTCACCATCACCATCACCACCGCTCTTCACCCATCTGCTCTCCGACCTGCAACCTCCGATCTCTTTCCGAACACACAGCCTTCCTGTCGTTGAATCTCGGAGCTTCACCACCAGCAGCCTCCAACCCACCACCACCAACACCAGCACCACCAACCATCTCACCTCCTCATCTCTCCAACCCTCTGCCTTCTCCCCCTCCCCTTCTCCCGTCCCTTACCTTTCCTCCTCCCCTTCCACATCCCCATTCTCCTCCCCATCATCTCCCCCCATGCCCTTCCTCTCTTCGCGTCCCTTTCATGGCATCTCCACATTACTCGCTTCAGGCCAACCACTCGGCCCTTTCTTCTCTTCCACTTTCTCCTCCTCTCTATCACTCATATCCTCTTCCATATCCGCTTCTATTTCCTCTTCCGTCTCCCTCCCCTCCTCATCCCTCCCACATTCCTCCACTTTCGCTCCCCATTTCCTTCTCCCTGCCTCCTCCCTCCCTGCCTCCTCCTTCCCAGCCTCAGCACTCTCTTCCTTACCCCTTCTACCATCCTCTCTTTCCTCTCCTTTCCATCCTGGACCTCTCCTCTCCTCTCACACCCGGCCTTGGTCTGAATCACACAGCTCATACCATCCACATAGCATGTACAGAACAGGTGGCACACACACCATGCATGCTCTGCATACCATACGCGCTACCCATGCCACTGAAAGCACGCCACCTAGGACGTACAGCAGCCATGGAATGCACAGCACCACTCTGAACCCACCTGCAGCTGCCACAGCTGGTGTCTCGCCTGCTGGTTCAACCAGCGGCAGCAGCACAAGTGGTGGCGACAGGTTTGTTGGTATTTCCACTTCTGCTGCTGCTCCCACTGCTGATTACTCCATGTCGCCAGGGATTTTGCCATTTTCAACCAGCGGCAGGAGCAGCGGCAGGAGCAGCAGCAGCAGCAGCAGCGGCGGCGGCGGCGGCGGCAGCAGCGGCGGCAGCAGCAGTGACATGGCATCAGCATCAGCAGCACAATATTTCCCGTCTCCTACAGCACCCACTGCCACTCCTCCTCACCGCTCCTCGCCTAGCATCTCCCGCTATTCTCATGTGCGCTCTCCGAATCAAACTAGAGCCCCACCTCCCATAAGAGACACAACAGGGGATTATTCCTCTTTCAGCATGTCCCCCACCATCTCTCCCGCCATCCCCCCCACCATCCCCCCCACCACCCCTCCCACCACCCCTCCCACCATCCCCCCCACTCTCCCTCCCTTTACCTCTGTCTATATCCCGCCTGCCATCCCTCGTTCCACTCCTCTCAGCACCTCAGCAACCCTCTCGACCTCCCACATGCCCTTCCCTCCTACCAGCACCTTGCACTCTCAAGGCCCCTATTCTCTAGCGCCCTCTGCCCAATTCTTTTCTCCCAGCCGTTCCCCAATGCTGCCTGTTGCTGCTGCTGGGGCAGAGGCGGAGGAAACGGGTGCAGCAGGGAGTGATGGAAGTGTAAGCTGCAGCCCGTATTCCAGGAGAATTTTGAGGGAGCATAGTGATGGAGAAGAAGCAGGCGAAAGAGCAGAAGCAACAGTTGCAACAGAAGCAACAGAATCAACAAGCTTTAGCAGAAGCGGTAGGTTACAGAGCACCACTGCTGGAGATGTCGCTGCGAGCCCCAATGCTCCTGATTCCTCTCCAGTTTCCAACAGCGTTTCGGTGGGTGCAATAGGCAGTAGCACAAGACAGGACATCTACAGCAGCGTGTATGTGGCTGCACAAACAATGACCCTGCAACCAGCTGCAGCAACATTACCACAACCAGCAGCAGCATCACAACCACCACTGCAAGCAGCTGCAGCATCGCTGCGATCAGCAGCAGCACCACCGCCGCCAGAAGTATCAGCACCACCGCCGCCACAAGCATCAGCAGCACCACCACCACCACCACTGCCACCGCCACAAGCAGCAGCACCAAGAGGAGGAGGAGGAGGAGGAGGAGGAGGAGGAGGAGGAGGAGGAGGAGGAGGAGGAGGAGGAGGAGGAGGAGGAGGAGGAGGAGGAGGAGGAGGAGGAAGAGGAAGAGGAGGAGAAGGAGCAGCAGAGGCAATAGAGTGGCAGGAGGAGACAGAAAGGCATTTTGACACTATGCAGATGCCCATAGACAAGGGTTTAGAAATGCCACTGCTGTTGAGAGGAGGTGAGGTAGGGATGGGAGGAGGTGAAGCAGGAGTGGCAGGCGCAGGCATACTCGGTGAGACTGCACTCTCGGGGGTAATCTCGCCAGCAAGTGAGGAGCTAGCAGGGCAGGTAGCATCAGATTCAGAATCATCCGTAGCAGAGGCTGGAGATGTGAGGGGAGCAGCAGAGGCGGAGGGTGGTGTGCCAGCTGTCGTCTCCTCTTCTGTTACTCCACCCAGAGAGGCGACTCATGAGTTGAGCCACGACTCGGCAATGCTACAGATAGCAGTAGCAGAAGCCAGAGAAGCCATAGCAGCAGCGCCATTGGCAAGTGCAGTTGAGGTGTCAGGAGCCGACACGTCAGCAGTATCAGCCATGGAGGCGGTATTTGCGATGCAAGGAGCGTCGACACCAGCTTCGACACAAGCTTCATCACAAGCCGCAACACGCGCCTCAGGGCTGATGATCTCGGGTCAGTCTGTGCATTCAACACGCATATCCGCTCCAGTTGACAATGCAGTGATTGACCTGGACAGCCCAGCAAGAGAGGTTTCTGACAAGGTGAGTCTAGTGACCGAGGGAACAATCGACGGCATGAGTAGGAGTAGCTCTGGCTCAGCAAGTGGCTAGTTCCACCTGGTAGGATGGTGATTAGGTAGGTTGGCACAGGGGTCTCGTCTTGGCATTATTTCTGAAACACCTCTACGGTCAAGTGCTTCTGCTGTACAGCAGTCCGTTCAATCATTCAATGTATGACTGACCAGGCTCTAGATTCATTTTGGTCAACGTTGCCAAATGCCGGGGTGACGTTAGAAATGACCCTGCTTTGCCCATTGCGTAACTCTCAAGCCAGGTGGGTGGGCGGATGGGGTCAGAAGTCACCCCACTTCAGGCAAGGTAGCAGCAAATCTCACTGCAATAATCAGGTTTACCATATACAGGACTGAATGAAGGACTGAATTCAACACCATATGCACCAGCATGAGGTGATTCCTTTCAGTCAGCAGTGGTAGTCAGAGCAGAGCTTTGAATCAACCAATCTACTAGTATGCACTGTTCAATCAAAAATACGGTAGGGGCAAAATCAGACGCACACATGCCAATCCTACGGTACTAGTACAACCTCTCCCTTCCACATCTTGAAATCTGTTACAAGAACACTTTCTCTTTCCAGCCCCACTGCTGCTGCATCCCTTTGCCCTTCCCCTCCATCCAAACCCCGAACCTTGCCCATCACCATCGCTCTCCACCCCTCCATCTCCATCATCCCCACATCCTTCCTCCCCAACTTCTCAAGCATCTCCTCCCCCATTTAAAACGCTCCCACCGCTACCAGCCGTCTCCCCACCCCACTCCTCTACCGCTGCTTCCAGCCACCACACCGATTCCCAGAATCCATCAGCCAGTCTCTTTCTCCTACACCTCCACTCTCTCTTCTGTCTCTCTCTCTCCCCACGCCCACCCACCCACTCTCTCCGCGCTCCCATTTACCAGAACCACCAGGGGTCCTTCCACGGCGGCACGTAATCTCCCGTGGGAGCCGTCAGTCTAAACGAATCAATAGTCGTCCTTAAAGCTTCCTCCAGCTGCGGCCACTCCGAATCCACCGTGGACACCGTCAGGCAGTAAATGTACCCCTCGCGCTCCGCCGCCACCGCTAGCGACCGACGGAAAACGTCCTTCTCGCGCCCCGTCAGCATAGTCGGCGACTTCTGGTTCACGTACTCGAAGAGGTAGTACTTAAGAGGCTCCGAGGCGCCTTCCGCGGTGCGGAGCTCCTCGTACACGTCGCCGAGGATCGTTTCCTGTAGCCGTTGGATCGACGTCATGCGCGGGGACGTGCGATCGGCGAGGACTGACCGAGCGACATTCACGGCCGTCCAGCCAGAGGCCTTGGCGGTCTCGAGATCCGCCGCCGGCGGCGGCGGCGGCGACGGGAGGAACGCCGCATTCGGCGGGGAGACGGAGACGCTGATGACGAGGGAGCGAAGTGGGACGAGGCGCTCCGACACGATGCGCAGGCGCGCGTCCGGAGAGAGCGGCGCGGCGGAAGAGTAGCGCTCTGGCTTGCGCGTCTCGATCCAAACAATGTCACCGACGGGACCCGCAATCTTTAACGGGTACTCGTAAACGCATGCATTGATCACGTCAGGCTGCTTGGAAAAAACTCCGGTTTGGGAATTAACGGCAATGGCTGCTTCTGCTTCTGCTGCTGCTGCAGAAGGCGGGGAAGCGAGCAGCTGAGCCGCGGCTTCCCCGCACGCTGTCGCAACCAAACCTGCGAGAAGCGCGGATCGCCGCGTGCATGACGTTTCTGAGACCTCCGCGGTGGCCGACTCCTCTGTTTGTCTACTCCCGCTGCTTCCCTGCGGGAACTGAGCCTCCGCGGAGGCCCGGATTCCGCGCAGAGCGCGGCATGACGGGCGCGCGAATAGCTGTAGCTTTGCGCTTCCTGACGGAGACGACGCAGAGCGCAAGCCGTGGTGGCGCGGGAGAGAGAGCGAGGCGGTCGAATGCAGACCAGCCATCGCTGTGGCCGCCATGGCTAGGGAAATGGGCGGGGGAAAGTATGCCCTCGAGGAATTGACTCTGACCAGTCAATTCCCCTCAAGATAGGCACAATCGACTGTGGTGGAGGAGGCTGGCTGGCACCACGGGAAGGAGGAGAAACGCGCGAGTCATGTTTTCAGGCGCGCGCGCTATGATGGATTTCCCGCAAGCCGACGTGGCAGCCCGTGAGTGGAGAAATGGGCCCCAGGTCGGGGCGGAGCCGGGGGAATGAGTTGCGAGGGGGCAGGCGGAACGAGAACAGATTTGGGATAATGCGGGGTGGTTTCAAGGGGCATGCTTTGGTGTTGGCCTGATTTTCCCCCTTCTAGAAGCTGTGGATGTAACAAATTGACTCATGTACTAAGACGGTATACACAGACTGTGATAAGGATCTTGGCAAGGGACCACAATGTGAACTACCATTCTTTCACCGTATCATTCTAAACTGATTGAAAAATAGATAGATATTGGTGAAGAGATACTGTATGGGATTGTTGACTTAAACCAGTGATGCATAATCTTTCACATAGAATTCAATGTGCCCTTCAGGGCTCTTGGGACAATGGGGGCATCATCACCTGTGAAATAAGAAAAGCAGCCATTCCTCTGCATCATCCCACTTGACACATCGTCACCATCAGCGCAAACATATATTTAGCTGACCAGAGGCACATTTTGCCCCAGAACAGCCTTGATTACATCCGGGCCTGTTAAACAAGGAACTGAGTTGGCAGCAGCCCATTGGCGGGCTGAAGCAGCAGGGAGGGCCCCATAGTCATCACCGCTGTTGCTCAGCATGACACAGCCAACCTATAAAACAAAAGACATGAGGCATGTGAATGAAGGATAGAAGACATGACGTCTGTGTGCTGAACATTCAGCAGCAGTTTCCAAGGCAACAAGGAAACGAGCTGAGAGGAAATTGAACATCAACCAATGAGGATCAGTGCAATCAAACCGTGGGATGACAAGGATGATAGCCAAGTTAGGTAGGCTACATTGAAGTGTTGGACCATGTGGGGTTACACCACAGCGCTCGTCTGACTCGTGATGTTAACCTACTACAGCGCTCAGCACCAGCTGACCAGGCAACCAACCACAGGCTTACACGGAGTCAGACGCTTTGAGTCTTATAGCGAAACCTCCTTCACCTTCGTCTCACGTATTCACGATGAAATGCCTCAGTTTCTCCGCATTCCTGTTTCAATCTCACAACTATATAAAGCCCCCTTTCCCTCTTCTTCCCTCTCCCCACTCCCTCTAGACCTCCCTAAAACCCATGCTCCCAAGCCCGTGCGCAGGAAGTCTCACCATGACGGGCGTGATCCCCGCGAGTTTCGCCAGAGCCACCGAGAGCTCCGTGTGCCCGCGCCTTCTGCGGAGGCCCTCCGGGTTTTCGATGCACAGGAAGATGTGCCCTGGCGTGTGGAACTCCTTTCCCAGCCGCCGCATTGCGTCCTCCTGCTCCGCTTGCCCCTCAGCTTCACTTTTCCCCGCTTCTCCGGAAGAATTCGCGCGCTCCGCGCGGATCTCCTCCCACAGCAGCGCCAGTCGCCGACACGTGAGACTGCGCTCTGAGTCCGGAGCGCCCGTGTCCGTGGAGCGGTGATCTAGAGACAGCCCGACGGAACAGGAGCCTTGGCACATGCCGTCCACCCCCTTGCCTAGATATTTCAGCACAGGAAACCCCTTCGCCGCTTTGTCGCCCACGCCATTGCAGTTCGCAGATCCGGTATTTGAGGGTGAGGCTTTTGGATCGGCGGCGGCTTCTAACGCGTTCGAAATGTAGGGGATCCCGAACGTCTCGGCGACTTCGTGGCCCACTGCTATGTACAATTCGCCGCCAGCGTCGATGCGCAGGCGTCGCAAGTCCGCGGGTTGTACAGAGGATGCGGGGAAGAACAGATCCGTCTCAGCCTCGCGACTCTCGTCGTCAAGAATGGCGACGCACTGGCCGGCCCGGAGCGCGTCCAAGGCTCTCTGGATCTGTTCTGACACTCCATTCTCGACGACGGAAACCATTGTAACGCGGAACGTATTCACACTTGGTTCTGGAACGTTCAGAAAAGGGGTGTTCAGAAACGTTAACGGGCTGCAGAGTTTTTTAATACTCGAGAAGGTAAGTTCTTCCCGCTGTTGCGAAATGAACAGCGGCAAAATTGCTGGGCGATGACGCTTGCTAATAAGATGGTTTCACTGCTTCTGGTCTAGCTGGAGAACTCAGTCTGGTGGTGATGAAGACGGACAACTTGGGACTTGGGACTTGGGTGGCCTCTGTGTGGGAACGAGTCGCGCAACCGAAGATGGCGGCGACTTTGGGCTAGGAAGGAACTCATCTTCGAAAACATTCAATGAATATTATTGAAGCTGTGTTAGGTTTCGTTGAATACGAGATTATTGAATATTCGACTCTTTTGTGATTCAAAACCGTAAACGAAGACGTGAAAACTTTTGCGAAGGCCAGCCGGAGCCCGATTTGTTGTGAGGATGACAGCGTGGCACGACGATTTCCTTCTCCCCGTTGACCAATGAAATCTTCGTATGAAGCCAGCGCAGACCAAACAGAACTGGCATCCTTGGCTCTCGAGGAAAACGGGGGATCAGAAGCTCTCGACTGTGTAATTGGACGATCTAGATCTTTGTGATCCTGCCCCCGCTAGTACCACAACTCGAGACCAAATGCGATATGCTGTATGTATTTCAAACATTTTTATGCGAAGTCTTGGTGTATTCTATTGATGTCATAAACGCGGATAACCAGCCTCCCTCCCTGCTCGTGTTGTCGTTCGTTACACCTTCATCCAATCAATGGACGCCATAATGTCCAGCACTTCAAGAGTAAGTGAGCCATCAGATGCTGAGGACTGTAGTGTATACAAATGTTCTCGATTAGAGTCCCCGTGAAAAACACAAGCTCTGGGGGCCTTTGTGGAAAACTCACAAACCCCAAGCAAACGGGAACTTGTAGTCCCATATCGGAAGATTTGCATGAAAAGGGGCTTTTCTTCGCTACTAGTCGTTTATTCCTGTCATATACGCACATTCGAACTGCGCTGTCTTAAAACTCTCGTCGCAAGGTTCGCCGCGTTGATCAATGTAGCAAGACTAACGGGCAGAAAATACCCGAATAAAATTTGTAATTATGGCCGAAATATAAGACAACTATATTTGTTTTACCCTGTTAGCGATATTATTGAGATGTCACCGTCGAGCTAGCCGGGAACCGCGCGACGGAATTTCGACGCAAGCGCGGTCATCAGAAACAAAAGTAAATCTTGAATCAAGATTTCCGTCTTTATCATTTTCCGTGAATGTTCCGACTGGTTCGATTTGCGTTCTCTGATTGGCTGCGGAACTGATTTGTGCAATGATTCAGTCAAGATGCAAGAATTCGCGCCAAAAATGGGACTGTAAAGGAGGGGATACATCTAGGACTTATGTGAAAAAATCTATTCGACGAGAAAATGATACTCTTTTAGGAAGAGCCTCTAAGCCTGAACATCTGTACATGGATCGAGATCGAACAGAAACCGCAAAACTGACTGCCGTGCTGAACCCACTTCTTGACCTGCCCAAGGGCGCGGCGAGCTCGGTGTGATGCTGGCAAGGAGGGGCGCATCCACCAATCCAAGTCAAGCAAATCCCGCTTTTCCCTGAACACCCGTCCTTCGCTACTGTATTCTCCCCAAGCCAAAACTCCCCATTTCCCCCAAATCCCCGCTCCCATCTCGAATTTCAGGATACGTACATCCCCGCATTCTCCCCTCACTCCCCCCCGTATGTTCAGCTCCGCCACCCCTTTTCCCGATCCATCATGGGCATGTACGGACCTTTATGTTCCAGCAGTGCATCAAAAGTTCAATCATTTTTTTCTCCACACTCCGTGACTTGGTTTTGCAAGTTAGACGGAAAACAGCCAGCACCTCTCCCCGTGCAAAACGATGGAAATCTTTCAGAAATGACGGCGAAAGCCGCGAGTGTGGAGTCCCCTGCGCTAGGGGGCGTGCTGGAGCCCACTGAGGAGCAATTCGAGGAGGAGTTGGACGAGCTCGATGCTGAGATCGAGAAGCTCTTCACGGCCGACGATACCACCGCGCAGTCTGCGCTCGACGGTCTCTTGGCCATCGGCTCCTCCGCTCTCCTCTCCCCGCCGCTTCCGCCCACTGTTGGCGCAATCCAGCCGGCACATGGCGCTGGCGGTGGGTTGATCAGCGCAAACGGCGGCGCGTGTCCTGGCGTGGGTTCAGGAAACGACGGTAGTAATGCGAAAAAGGCGTCGTTAGATTCTCTTTTTTGGGAGTTGGATGACGATGGCGTGATTGAGGAGGAGGAAGTAGCCATTGGCGATGGTTTAAAAGGTTCAGATCTGCATGCTGCTGGGGATGACGAGACGGCGGACCACTACCCTACAGGTATTCCCATCAGATAAGGCGAATGGGTATGTTGTCCACTTAAATCTTCTTCTGTCTGCTCGTTCTTGTCTGGGGTGATTCTGTGCTTTTCTTGGTTTTCGTTCTTCTGTTACAATGCGCTCCTTCTCCTATTTCAATGCGCTCCTGCGTTGTGCCAAACCTGTTCCACGCTTCTCCATGTTTCTCACGGCGCTTTCTATCTCTGTAACGTATAGCAGACTCGTCGTGGCACCCCCTCCCCTTCACCCTTCGCTCCTTACGTCCTGCACGCCCTTTCAACCCCCCTCGGCAGCGGCTGACGCGGCGTCGATCTTCGAGGATGAGGTGGCGGAGATCCTCCGGGTCGCGCATCGCCAGGTAAGCGGTCTTAAGCTCGAGGCGGCATGGCTGCGCTCCGGGCTGCTGGCGCTGCAGAAGGACGTGCGCATGCTGCGCTCCGAGAACGACGCGCTCCAGGGTCAGCGGCGACGCGCGGATCAGCGCCTGATGCTGCTGCTGCGGGAGAAGGAGCTTGCGGAGGAGCAGCGCAGGGTGGCAGAGGAGCAGCGCCGCGCCGCGGAAGACGCGCAGGAAACGTTGCGCGGAGTGGTTTCCCGCGCGGTGGCGGAAGCGGCGGTGCTGCGGAGGCAGCTGGCGGTGTGGAAGCCGCCCGGTGGCGCGTGGGCGATGGCGGTGAAAGCGGGGACCTGTTGGGGCGGAGAGATTGGCGCAAGCGGAGCAGTCCGGGGGACAAGCGGAAGCCCGATTCACCGCAGCTTCAGCGGCAACTCTCTCCGCTCCAGTCTGGAGGGAAGTGGCGCTCCTCCGCTCAAGCTCGCTCGTGGCGGAAGCGCGCTCGCAGCGCCAGGGGGGGAAGATGTAACTGCCGCCATCGCGCAATCAACGGGATGCACCGGGGCCGGGGGCCAAGCTGGTGGAGGCAGCAGCGCAATTTCCCCGTGGGCGGAGACTTCAGATGGTTTCGCAGGGGGGAAGGACAGCGCGCACCGCACCTCGCACGGTTTCGTGACAAAGGAAAGCGTCAGCCCAGCCTTTAAACCACCTTCGGCGGCATCTGGGGAGATGTTTTTCGCGGCAGGCGGCGAGCTCCCGCGCCGTCTTGCGGAGGCGGGGCGGAGTGACAGCGGGGTGTGGGCGGAGGTGAAGCGGGTGGGCGCGGGGATGGGTCTGTTAATGGACTCTGACGTGGATGCTGACGAGGACGCGGCGCTGCTCCGCGAGGAGAACGCGCAGCTGCAGGCGCTGCTGCGTGAGTCGCAGTGCGACCTGCAGGCGCTTGAGCAGAACGTCGCGCGCCTCAAGCAGGTCGTCGCCGCGCAAGAGGCGGCGGTGGACGCGGCGGCGGTCGTGGCGGCCGACGCGGCGGCTTCTGCGGGAATTGGAGAGGGGGAGGCGGGGTTGGGGTTGGGGTTGGGGATTGGGGGGAAAGTTGAATGGGGGGGAGGCGGAAAGGTGAGGGGACTGGAGGGGGAACAGGCGGGCGATTGGGGAGAAGAGTTCCGGCGGGAGAGAGAGCGGTTAAGAGAGGCGTGGGAGGAGGTGGAGAAAGAGAAGCAGAAACTTGTATCTTTCCAGCAGCAGCTTGCATCAGGGACGGAAACGGAAATGCCACAGCCGCGACAGTGGCAGGCTAGCGGAAACGCAGCAACGGGCGGGTGGCAAGCCATCAGCGACACTGGCGACAACGCTGGCAATGCTGGCGACGCGGGCGACGCGAGCGACGATGGCAACGGTGATGACAGTGAAAGCGGCTGTATACGGATTGTGTGCGGTAGTTGCGGAGCTGAGGGAGTCATTCCAAGAAGCGTTGCAGGGCGGCTAGACGTGCTGGGTGCACTGGCAGGCGATAGCAGTGTGGGGGAGGGTGATGGCAGTGACGGTGAACACGGTGCAAGGGCAGCGAGGCTGCTGGAGGCGACACAGAGACGCCACAGCGCGCCGAGCTTCATCCCCGGCCCCCCTGGTTCCGTTCTGACGTCTTCGGCGGATGGTACTGATGCTGTGACTGATGGCACCGGCAGCGGGGTTATCGCAGAGCCTCGCGTGGCGCTGAAAAAGGCTGTTTCTATGTCTGACGCGCATGCGGTGCAAGTGGGGGTGGATCTGGAGATGGTGCGGATACTGGAGCTGGAGGCGCAGAAGGAGCTGCTGGGCCTGCTGCACCTCAGCGAGGAGGAATCCAGCGCCACTGCTGCTTCTGAACCACAGCTCCAGACAGGAGGTGCAGAGGTGGATGGGGGTGTGGATGAGATACGGGCTGAGGCAGCAGCCAATGCTGCTGCTTCTTCTCCTACTCCCACTGCTGCGAGTAGTGGCACCGTTTCCCTGGCTGGTGGAAATGTTGCTGATACCTCCTGTGGGAATGCTGCTAGTCAGGCTGGCGCAGCCTGGTCTGCAGAGAATCAGGGCCTGCCAGGTGGACCTGCCACTGTAACGGATCTGTGGACGGCTGCTGCGCGTGCAGCCACTCAGCTGCGGATGTCCCTTGAAGCAGCCCGTGAGGCAACAGGAAGTGGTAACCATGCGGCGACGCTGTCACCTTCCAGTCACACTAGGGGGACTGTTAGCTGTGGTAGTGACGCTGGCAGCAGCACTAGTGGTGCTAGCACTAGCGGTGCTAACACTGGCAGTGTGACTGTTACTAAGGATAGTGTGAGCTCACCCGCTATCTCCTCTGCTGTGATCTCCGCCGGCCCTCCTGCTCTCACCACCACCACTACCTCCTCCCCCTCTGCAGCCTCGTCTGCCTCTTCTCTCGCTCCCTCCCACCCTCCACCTCTTCCTCCTCGTGCCCCCTCTGTGAGCTCTTCTCTCCACCCCAGTCACC
Organism: Closterium sp. Naga37s-1; assembly: GCA_947471745.1. Taxonomy (NCBI): domain Eukaryota; kingdom Viridiplantae; phylum Streptophyta; class Zygnematophyceae; order Desmidiales; family Closteriaceae; genus Closterium; species Closterium sp. Naga37s-1. Next base: position 29,263 of record CANJKZ010000556.1, read on the forward strand.
CTGCATCCGCCTCCTCTCCAGTGCTCGATGCTATTCTTTCCGAGAACGAGCGGCTGAGGGGGGATATGGCGGATATGGCGCTGCAGAAGCGGCAGACTGTGTCGCATCTGTCCTCGTTATTAGACGACCTGTGGCAGCAGCACCGCGGGCTGCAGCGGTGCTTGAAGGAGATGCGGGCGGTGAAGGAGATTTGCGAGGGATGTGCGGTGTGCGAGGCGAGGAGGCAGGCTGCTAAAGCTGACGAGATGCTGTGTGGCTGGGGATAGGAGGCGAGGGTAGGGAATCATGGGGCATGTCAGGAGGAAGTACTGTGTGGGAGCAAGGTTGAAGGGGATGGAGCAGGGCTCTCGCTAGGTTTTGGGGCTGTCTGACAGTACCCTGAAAAAAATTTCCCCCGTCTTACGCTCGGACGACGAAATTTACATGGTCTGCATTATAAGCTGGAATAGTTTTTCTAGTCTGATAAATAAGACGAAAAAAAAAATCCTGTTAAAAGTCAACCTACTGTAATCCTACCAGCAAGTCTAGTCATAGTACCTAACAACCTAGCTGCAGTAGCAAAGGACTTAGTCAGAGTCACTAGAGCCGTACACTTCATTGCTATCAGTATCATCCTCGCTAACAACTGACTCTGGGACAGTGGCCCTTTCTTTCCTGCTAAGCCACGGGTACTCAGCATCCATCCTTGCTGCTTCTGCTGCTAGGGCCGCTTCTCGAGCAGCCGCTTCTGCTGCTGCCAGTGCTGCTGCTGCTGCTGCAGCTGCGGCCGATCTTTTCTTCGCACGCTTGCTCGGTCTCTCCCCGGACGCCATCAGCACATCATTCGCAGGCCTGCGCTTCTTGGAAGCATTCCACCTCCTCAGTAACTCGGGCCACTCCATGTCGTAGTTAAGGAGCGAGACGGCCATCAGCTCTCCTAGCTTCGCGTCGCACAGGTTCCCGCGAAGCCAGCTTTTGATGATGTTCTGCCGTGAAAAGCCGCGCTCACACTCGACGGTACTGAGCGGAAGCACGGCGACGGCCATCCACAGGTGGACGAGGTTCGGGTAGCATGTCGCCCAGTCAGGGAAGGACAGCATGAGCTTCAGGCCGTCCGCAAACCCAACATCCTCCTGGTATGAGGCCATGATTGCGGAAAAGGTGACGATCTCCCTCTGCGCTCTCGCCCAGTTGATGCCTGCGGTTGGGGTGCGCATGGGGACAGTGAGACAGGAGATCATAAAGGGTTGAAACATGCAGCTGAAAGAGAATTCTGAAGACTATAGCAGCACATTCCCGGCATTTGACGCACCTGGTAGAGTATCAGGGTCTTCTGGCTTCTTCTTGAACATGTTGCGCAGAGACTGGAGCCATTGGCCTTGTGGTGATGCTTGCGCATCGTCTGCTTCTGAATGTCGATGCCACCATCGCCGTTGCGCCCGTATTTGTAGTTGGGGTCCCCGAAGACCATGCAGACGCTGCAGCGCATGCAGGGGCGGCCGGCCTTGTTTTCGGAGATGAGAAGCCAAGGAAAATACCGCTGCCACTGCTGCTTGCACTTCAACTGAAGCTCCTCAACCGACAGCTGCTTGCCTTTCGGATCTTCGAAGTCTTCATTCGCGGGTTCAGGCTCTGCGGGAGGCGGAAGAACTGACGGTGCTGGCTGAGTCGGACCGCCAGGACGTCCGACGGTGAGAACCCGCTGCTTATACCGCTTCTTTAATGATCTGTCGGGCAAGACGGGGTTAGCACTGAGAGAGGTAGTAGCGACAGATACTGCAGGGATGCTCTTATTTGCACCGTTGTCTGGCATCCGAGAAGTTACTAGCGTAGTAGGGGTAGCGGTTGATGGCACGGAATGATCACCATTTACCGAGATTGGAGCATCGCCTTCGGGCAAAGGGACCGCAGCAGAGGTCGACGCAATCGGTGGGGCAACAGAAGCGATCTGCTTGCCCCGCGTTAGGAAGTCTAACGCCGTAAGCACGGGCTCCGCATCGCATGGTCCGCCGGCGGGGACGGCCATAGTCTAAACGCTGGGAAATCAGACGCTGGGAGGGATACGGTCCATGCTCGGCTGAGTGAGAGTTGAGGACAAGCAGGAGAAACAGGCTTGTTTTCAAGCCTCACCCAGCTGCATGAAACCCCATCACCGTGCACTGCATTCAGAACCGAAAGGCGCTGCGTGTTGGGAGCGGGGGGCACTACGACCACAGTGCAATGTTGCGTGACGTCTAGGAAATGCAAATGCGCTGGCAGTGGCACAACGGGACAACGCGTTGCCGTGGTTTTGGCTGGCGTCGGCGCCGACAGCCAGCCACACGACAAACTCCTGGCAGCATATGCCGCAGTTACATGACAGCGAGGCTGCTATAAGACACGCGTATTGAATGCGCGTGCTGTTACAGAGCAGCAAATGGCTGTACCTGTGGTCCTATCCTCTGGTCCACTGGGCATATGGCCTAGTGGGTCAAGATGTCGGTTTCAGACGAAACCGAACTCGATATCTGTATATTCAGATTAAGAATTCTACACGTCTGGAAAAATCATACGAACCTAAAACGCTTATCTTACTGATCAGATGAGAACAAACACAAATTCTTAGGAAGCAGATGAATACAAAAAATCAAGTCTTAAACTCAGACCATCATACCAAATTGGTCTGATAACGAGAGCCCTGGGATGGAGAGGAGATCATAATGAGGGGTAGTAAAGAGGGTGGTGTGGTGATGTAGTGAGGAGGGGGTGGGGGGGGGGAGAGGAGAGGAGGGCGTTGAGGGGGAGGGGGAGGGAAGGGGGAGGTTTGAATGGTTGTTAGAATGTTCTAATCTATGCTATTTATAAATATGATACTAGATTGCCTGTTTATGTTTTCTTAAATGAACAGGTGCTGATTCATGTACCCGTTGTTCCCACCGCCTATTTTGCAGCCTCTGTGCTCGCCCCTGTACGTCCCCTTGTGGCCGGGAACTTGCAACCGACTAAACTAGTTGATGGTTCTTGAAATGAATTTTTTCGAAAGTGTGTAACACTTTCTAAAAATGCGTATTGTGAAAGCGCAGCTGACTGTAACGAAGCAAAGCAACGGCGAATTACAATTCGCCGAGTACATAACGAGGGTTGGAGGCCATTCGGCCTCCACCCACGACTTCATTTCGGAACTTTGCAGTTCCACTCCCCACCCACAGGGCTGACGTTACGTTTTAGGACTCCCTGATTTCAGTAAAAAAATTGACCCTCTATTATGAGGCCACATTTTTCGCAAGGTAGCTACCCTGATAGCTCAGTGTCACACGAAGTCCAACTCTGACCGGACAGGGTTCACAGCTCAAAAACAGGGTTGCTATTAACAGTGCACTATTTTCCAAAATGATACAACTGCATGCACTTTCCTACTCTATCTAGTCTAGTGCACGGGCTTGTCTATGAAGTACACCTCCTCCACATCCTCATCGTCCGACAGGAATGGATTGTCCTCCGCTTCCTCCTCCCCCACGATCTCCTGATCGTCGCCGAAGGCCTGTTCCACTTCATCGTCCTCCTCCTCCTCCTCCTCCTCATCCTCATTCTCCCCGGAATTTCTAGCAGCCACATCTTCACCCTCCTTCTGCTTCCCCCTCCTCTCCCTCTCTGCCACAGCCAGCTTCAAGCTCTTCGCAGGGCGCCTCCTCCGCAGGGACCTCCACACCTCCAGTGCCTCCGGCCAGTCGATCTCATACTTGAGGAGCGATATCTGCATCAGCTCCCCCAGACGCGCGTTGCACAGCGCTCCTCGCACCCAGGACTTGATGACGTTCTGCCTGGAGAACCCCCTCTCGGACTCCACGGTGGAGAGGGGGAGCACAGCCAGCGCCTGCCACAGCAGGATGAGGTTGGGCCATCTCCTGCCAAGCACATTCGTACACACAACACAACGGAAACAGTTAGCGATGCGCAACAAGATTGTAAAACCCATGTTAGCAAAGTATGGGCTACCTCTTGGAGTCTGCGCTCCCAAGGAAGTTGGACAGGCCCTGGGTGAAGCTCTCCATCTCATGGTGTGCCTCCATGATCGCGCAGAAGGTTGGAAGCTCCCTCTCTGCTGCTTTGAGGTCAAATCCCGGCAGCTTGTTGCGGAACAGCCTGCTGCATCCGTTCAGCCACTCCTTACACTTCTTCTCTCGCTGGGCCTTGATCTTCGGCCACTTCCCCGCCCGGAACAGCTTCGTCGGCCCCAGCTTCCCAAGGTCATCCAGTCGGTTGTTGAGGTTGTCCACGCAGTCACGGGCGAATTTGCGGCACAGCTTCACGCAGTCTGCGTAGGTGCTTCCGTGTTTGTGCCCCTTCAGCTTCCGCTCATGCATGGTGTACAGGTGGTTGATCGGGCGTCCAGCACCGTCCACGCCGCGCACCCGGACCTGCATGCCTCCACCCTCCTTGTGGACTTTGAGGAAGTTCACCAGCCAGCTCTTCCCTTCGCCCCCGAAAGCTTTCTCTGGCGTCAAGTAGCGCTCCGTCAGGTCACTCGTTGTGGACTCGATCGTCTTTGCAATCTCAGTCACGTCCAGCTGTGTCAGAGCAGGGGTAGACAAGAGGGAGAAGGATGAGCAACAGTGCAGTTACGAACCTCACGTAGCAACATCATACAAACATGCGACCTCACCTCTCGTCTCTGGAAGCAGCGGTTGAGGTCGTTCATGTCCGCCAAGATGTCGGCCAAGAAAAACAAGCAGAACTGAAACTTGTAGCAGGTGACAATCTCGTACGCCTTGTGATTGTGCTCCCAGAGCAGCACGATGCAAGCGCCGAGGACCTTGCACAGCCTGGCCACCGCATCTCCTCGAGACAGCCACCGCACCGTGTGGATGCCTTGGACTTCCAGGTTGGTCTTGTAAATCACACGCTGCAGGTACTTGTGTGAAAATCGTAGGCATGAGTAGGAGCCATAGCTAGGTAAGCCCTAGCTAGGCAAGAGAGAATAAGCAAAGGAGCATGTTCACTAGAAAGCAGCAGGATACATATAGGAAACCCTAGGGGGTTGTACTCGCTATAGAGTACCCCACTGCAGACTAGAGAACAATAACATTCTGACACACCCCCATAGTCAAAGTGGGGTATAATCAGCAGAGCAAGTAGTCCTAGAGCAGGTTCACATGCACAAGTAAAGCTAGGGGCAGTCGCAGAGGGCAAGTGAGGAGGAGGAGGAACTGTGGAAGGAGAGAAGATGGGAGGCAACGACTGAAGCTGCAGAGGCACGGGCACAGGAGCGGCTGACTCAGTGGCTACCGAAGCAAGGACGACGGACTACTGGAGTAACTGGCTCCGCGGCTATAGACGAGCGGCAGGAACAACGGACCCACTGGCGACTGGTGCAACAGGCTCACTGGCTACCGAAGCAAGGGCGACGGACTACAGGCGCTGCAGGCGACACGACCGCTACCTCCACACAACCTCCTCCAACTGCCCCACACCCTCGACACACACCCCCTGCTGAACCCCTAACTCCACTCCTACAGCACCCCCCTTAAACCCTAAACCCTAGGCTCCCACACACCCACCCCCCTCAGCGGCAGCTGCAGCAGTGGGAGACCAGGGAGGAGGAGGAGCAAGGGGAGTAACACACAACCGCCACCCCCACACTCCTCACCCCCAAACCCTAATTCAGGAGAACGGGCAGCAGTAGGGGTGGGGCACCGTCAGAAGCACGGGGGACAGCGAGCAGCTCAGGGACAGAGAGGAACGGGCCGCCCACGGGCCTGGCACAGCCCGACGAACCGCGCGCAGGCGGCCCGAGCCGCGCGCGGGCCTGGCGCAGCCCGTACGGGCCGCGCGCGGGCCTGGCGCAGCCCGTACGGGCCGCGCGCGGGCCGGGCGCAGCCCGTACGGGCCGCGCTCGGGGCTGGCGCAGCCCGCGCTGGCCAGGACGGGCGACGGGGGACGACGGGCTGGTCCCCGTCGCCCGTCGAAGCGCCCCCCGGGGGCGACGCGCGGACCGACGGGGCAGAAGGCCGCCGCGCGCCTCGGGGCACACGGCGGGCAGAGAACCGCCGCACGCCCCGGGGCGCACGGCGGGCAGAAAACCGCCGCGCGCCTCGGGGCGCACGGCGGGCAGAAAACCGCCGCACGCTCCGAGCGCGCGGCGGGAAGAGAAATCCGTCGCACGCCACGGGGCGTGCAACACACAGAGTAGCAGCGGAAGCAGCAGTAGGGCCCACAGGCCAGGAGCGTGAGTGCTCTGATACCATGTGAAAATCGTAGGCATGAGTAGGAGCCATAGCTAGGTAAGCCCTAGCTAGGCAAGAGAGAATAAGCAAAGGAGGATGTTCACTAGAAAGCAGCAGGATACATATAGGAAACCCTAGGGGGTTGTACTCGCTATAGAGTACCCCACTGCAGGCTAGAGAACAATAACATTCTGACAGAGGTCCACTGGTGATCCCCGATTGATCCTAGGGAAGGGTTACAGGCTCGTTGTCCTGGGGGGTTATGGGCGCACTGACCCGCTACTTAACAAGCCCTTTTATCCCAATGGTCTAGTGGTTGGGATTCTGACATGGTATCAGAGCGAAGGTCTCGGGTTCGAATCCCAGTGTGTGCACTTCGGGCATCCCAGTGCGGGGGGGTGTCAGAGGTCCACTGGTGATCCCCGATTGATCCTAGGGAAGGGTTACAGGCATGTTGGCCTGGGGGGTTATGGGCGCACTGACCCGCTACTTAACAAGCCCTTTTATCCCAATGGTCTAGTGGTTGGGATTCTGACAACTTGAACCGCTGACTCCACACGCTGGAGTTTCCGAGCAGAGTCGCCACAGTGCGCACCACCTTGTCGACCATGCCGAGATCCGGGTTTGAGTCAGCGGCGTCCTTCACAGCCAACGCCTCACTGTGTAAAGCAGGGAACAAGTATTATGGTTTGTTAGTAAACCAATCAGCGTAGATAACATGCTACAATGCAGACCAACTCACATACCGATGGGCGATGCAGTGGCATGAGAACAGATGAGGGACGTGTTCACGAAGACGCGCCACCAATCCGTTCTCTCTCCCGGTCATGACCGACGCCCCGTCCGTGCTGATGCCGACGATCTTGGACACATCGACGGCAGCGGAGCGAAGATGGTTCAGAAGCACCTCAAACAAGGACCCTGCATCACACCGCTCGACCGTCAGCAAAGTGAAAAACTCGCATGCAACTTGGCGGTTCTTCAGAAATGTAAGGTACACAATCATGTGTTTCCCTCGCGTGCGGTCAGTGCTCTCGTCGCACTGGATGCCCAGGAACGGTGATGCCAGGACGTGGTCCATCTGCACCCGGGTGAGGTAAGTGCTCATGCTGTGGACCATCTGCTGGAAGCCGTAGCTGCAACAAAGGACAGAGAAATTATCAGTACACGATAGTCAAGCAAGTTGTTTGACGTGCATGTTTAAATTTGCAATCAATTTGAACCGTCACTTACCGCGTGAGATAAACGCCGTACGACTGCCGGGGAATGTCTGGCGTGTCCTGCTCCGCAAGATGCCGCATCAGCTTAGGAAACATGCTAATCGGCGCGTCGCACTGGCACAGGAACTGAGTCGACCGCATCAGCCGTATCGCGCGGCGGCCCTCGACGTCGGAGTTGATGAAGTCCGAAATCACCTGCTGCCCCTCGCGGATTCCCGCCGCAATCTTCATCTGGCGGTCCACCGCCGCCATGTGTGCGTCCGTATGCTCGTGCGCCCGGAACGACTGCGTCTGCAAGTCACGGCCTCCGTCGTCTCCCTGCATTGCGTACCTCGTGTTCCCCTTACCGTACGACATGCAGATGCTGCACTTCACGTACGGGAAACCGTCCTTGGTTTTCCCAAACACAAGCCAAGAAAAGTATCCCGCCCACTTCGTCTCATAATTAATACTCGCCTCCAGGTACATCTGCTCTCGTAGCTGCGTCTTGGTGAGTGCCGGCGAGCCGGTATCCGCGCGCACCGGGATGTCACCTTCTTCCGGCAGCTCAGCTTCTTTCTGTGCAGGCTCATCGGGCTTTTCCGGCGGTGGAATACGGCGGCCTCCCACCAGCAGAGTACTCTGCGCCCACTTACCAGATCGCGCACGCTTGGGAGCGGAAGTAGCCGACGGCGGGCCAAGGGACACCCGCACCGTGCTTGGAGTAGGACTGGGCGAGGGCGGTGGAGGATCTTTGCTGCAGCCAGCAACAGCCGGGGGGAGAGTGAACGGGACGGGAATAGGAGAAGCAGTAGGAGTAGGGGTTACTACAGGGGCAGAGTCGTGAACGGTAGACCTAGGCGGTTCAGGTGTGACGGGAGCAGCCGTAGCTCTAAGAAAATCTAGCCCAGAGCGGGGAGCATCCGAAGCTTTCTCCGGCTGGGACGGCGCTGTTGGTTTCGCTGTTACAGGCGGCTCGTCGGGGCCAGTGTCCGGAGCAGCTTCGTCGGCCGGCATGGCCTCCATTGGTGGCTAAACTGAACGAGAGGAAAATGAGACAATGAATGCACGGAATGGAAAGAAAACACCAGTGAACAAAGGAACGTTGGCTGTTGGTATGGGGAGGGAAGGGAAGGTTGGAGATGGCGGGAGCACGAAACCACCGCGCCGCGATTCCACGGACTTGATGGCAACATTCGCTGATGAATTCGTCGTTGCATTCAAGGCCGAATTCATTCACAGACTCCTTGGCTGCCACCGCATGCTGTCAACAGGCCATTCTGGCCAATGGCAGACACATGCTGTGCACTGTGCGGTGCGCGTGGCAGCACCGTATCATTGATTTGGCTGCGTTGGCGCTGTTGCCAGCTGTGATGTACAGCACGTCAGTGTTTTCCTTTGTCGGTATTACGTCACTCACGGGCGCGTGAAGGGGGTACCTCACATGGGGCCACTCGAAGAAATGATTACGCACAAGGGGGTTATCGAAACGAAGCTTCTAGGAAACTTCGTCCCGATAACCTCGCATTCAGGGTCCACGGAACGCATACCCTGCATAGACAGAGTCCGCAACTACACTACTCTGAGCCTAGTTACAAGAATTCAGAGTCCGTTAAGTAGCTTCTCTGATTGGATCAGAGTTCACAAAATACAAAACCTGAGTTTGCAGGGACCACCAAGTCAGAAGCCTGTAATCACCCTGAAATCAGGGTAATTACCCTGATAAAATCAGCCCTGCCCACCCACCCACCCTAGTTGTATATTTGTATAATCCATCCATAGTTGGACGAGAATGTTGTATTACTGCAATTGTAATGAAGCCCGTTGCCTTTGCAAGAACAGAAAGCAAGCTTCTCAATGTATATTTCATCATACATTCCTCACCAGGGCAAATTTTTGGATTTGGCCTACCCTTACAATCAGTGTGGCACATGCTCAAAAACCTGATTATCAGTATGACACCTTGTGTAAAAACTTTCCCATCAGGGTTTTCCCCGTTTTGGAAATTTTTACCCTGGCGCATCAGTGTTCATAAAAAACAAACCCTGTGCACTAGTTTTTATACTTGCACTCAATACAAATTTCACTCATCATCATCAGACATGGCACAAGGGTGTTCCTCGTGGTCACTCTCTTCTTCAGGCTCAGGTGCTTTCTGTTTGCCCTTCCGGTCCACAGGGGTCGCATGCGCTACTGTTTTCGCCCTTCATGTCAGACAAACAGACCGACTTGTGTTGAGCCAGCAAAGAAACTGTAAGCCTGGACAATGGTGGCCCAATGTGTGCCAGCACATGCGCTGTCAAGGTCGAAAATCAGGCTTCGACAGTTGGCAATCGGGATTCCAGGGTTACGGGAAACGGGGGGTGGGGGTACTGAGGGGCGGGGGGGGGGGGGGGGGGGGGGGGGGGTAGGGTACTCGTTTCAGGGTAAAACTCGTTATGGGATTCGGGAACCCTTACGCATCAGTGTGACATAAATGTAAACCCTGGCTCATCAGGGTAAAACTAGCTTCTAAAAAAAATACCCGGGGCCATCAGTGTGACCCCCAAAAATCACCCTGATTATCAGGGTATCAGGGTTATTTTACCCTGATAAAATTTCCCCTGTTCCTCACTCCACACACTTGTTCAATGTTCAACCTTCTGGGAGATAGGGAAATATTATTTTCCTTTTTGAGACACTAGCGAGGCAGTTTTTGAAGGAGAGTCATTGCGGTCTGAAGCTGTCCGGCCGGCTTCTTCGAGTCAACAGCCGAGATTCCCATCTTTCCTCCAATCCCCTCACGTGCACGTCGACACGTGGCTCAGCAGCATAGACTCTCCACTCCACACAGTCAGCGATGAAGGATTTCACGTCACAATTCCCATCCCATTCCCATCCCCAACCACGACTTTTCCCCCTCCTCTCCCTCCTCGTCCCCGCGCCTTTGTTGCGCTGGCTGCCACCTTTCTGCTCCCCGTCCGGAAATTGAATTGCACTAATAGATCCTGATGCTTTTTGGGCTTCTGACTGCATCACCATCGCTTGAACCAGTATGCAACAAGCCTTTTCTGGCCATCCCGCCTAGTACAGATAGCGATTTCACCACTTGGAGCTATTTTAAAGGTTACTTTTTGTTAAGCTCGAGCACGTCATCACTTTCTCGGTTTTTAATTCGCTGTGAAACTCATCCCCGCCATTATCTCGAGATGGCGACGAGTTCGCGGCAATCTATCTGGAAGCGAGTGATTCTGGTTGCAGTGGACGGTAGCGAGGCAAGCAAGAAAGCGCTGAGATACTCAACCAAGCATGTATTTGATGCTAAGACGGACCGCGTGATAGTCATCTTTGTCCGGCCCAAGTTCTACAATGGCAGTCCTCGTCGGCAAGAGCCAGGTCATTGCGGAAAAGGCAAATCCACATTTTACGCACACGGGATACAGATTTTTGCACAATAAGTAATTCTGCATGCAAGTGCAACCTGCAATATCTATTTGAAACATTTTTTCCGCCTGCAAATCCTTCCCTTGTAACTCCGTCCAGCCTCCAGCGCCAATCCGCGGCAGCAGTCGGAGAGGATCATCGTGTCCCAGGCACAGATGCTCTTGAACGCGTCGGCGGAGGTGAAGGCGGCTCACCGGGGCATTCAGGTGGAGTCTAAGCTGGTCGAGGGAGACCCACGCGGCGTGCTGTGCGACCGCGCCAGAGCGGAAAGTGTAGACTTCATCATTGTGGGAAGCCAGGGCAAGACCTCTCACAAGGTACCATGTGGCTCGCTCAACTTTTCCGAAGAGTGCTAGTGTCTGGGAGTGCTAGTGTCTGGGAGTGCTAGTGTCTGGGAGTGCTAGTGTCTGGAAGTGCTAGTTCCGGGTCACTGAGTTTCTTCTTGAGAGGATGTGCTCTCTGAGAGTACGAGTTCCGGGTCACTGAAGCGATGATCATCCCTCGCGATGCTCATGCACTCTCATTTCTGCCTGCTCTCACTATCATAGTGAAGATGATTTCCCACTACCTCAATCCTTTTCTCCTGATCCTCCTCGTTCCCAGGGAGTGGGAGAGGAAGGAATGGCACGGCACTCACCATAAGAAAGGCTTGTAACGAAGAAGTGACATGTGCGAAAGCTCTGTTTCTGACCAGCACCCAAGCCAAGACTCACATAGTGCTCTTTCTTTTATTTCCCTCCTCTCTGCTTGTGCTCTCGCCCCTTCCACTAGCAGGGGAGTGTGTCCCAGTACCTGCTCCGCCATGCGCCATGCCATGTGCTCATCCACCCTCCTACAGTACGGACATCAAGAGCTGCCACAGCTGCTGCTGCTGCTGCTGGGGGGGGGAGGGGGGTAGGTACATCAAGGGCAAGGAGAAGTAGCTCCCAAGATGGCGCCACTTCAGTGCACCAACACTCAGCTCCACGCTCACTATCCACAAGCGCACACTCTCAGCGCAATGAGCCAACATCACGACCTGCTGCCGCAGTCGTAGTGTCAACTGCAGGCACAGCTGCTGCTGCTGGAGGAAAGGGCGTAGGGACATCAAGAGCAAAGAGAAGTGGCACCCAAGTTGCAGCAGCATCAACGCACCAACACCCAGCTGCACGCTCACTACCCACCAGCGCACACTCTCAGCACAACGAGCCTACATCCCGACCTCCTGCCGCAGTGGCAGCGCCAACCGTAGCCACAGCTGCTGCTGCTGCTGCTGCTGGGGGGGTGGAGGGCACGAAAAAAAATGAAACCAGCGGGCATGCGCAGGTGCAGGTGTGTGCGCAGTACTCACTGGCGGAGGTGGTGCAGGCGACGAGTGAGTGGGCGGAGAGCAGGCGCATTGGGGGAGGCAGCTTCGGGGATGTGTACAAGGGCGAGTGCCCCCACGACCCCCACCTTATCTGGGCTGTCAAGCGCGCCAAGGTTCTCACCAACGACTTCAAACGCGAGGTGGGCTTGGTGGGAGAGGGAAAATGATTCGGGGGAGAGGCAGATGAAAGGGGGAAAGGGAACAGGTAGGGAAGGCAAGGGTGTAGTGTGTCATACATTTACATTTCCGTCTCTGCAGCTATCCTGCCTGCCATGTCAGCTTGCACTGACTTCAAGAACTTGTCGCAGGTGAACGAGATGGCGACGAAAAACCACCCGAACCTGGTGAGGCTGGTGGGGTACTGTCTGGACTTCAGCCCTGTGACGGAGAGGATGGAGCAGATCGTCATCTACGAGTTCATGCCCCATGGCGACCTCGAGCAGTGGATCGGCCCTTGTAAGTTCTCTCCCTTTCCCTCCTTCTCTTTCTCTCTCTCTCTCTCTCTTTCTCTCTCTCTCTCTCTCTCTCTCTCTCTCTCTCTCTCTCTCTCTCTCTCTCTCTCTACACCCCTCTCCTTTCCTTTCTCGCCGTTTTACACTGTTCAACACCTTGGCGAGTGACCTCACTGTGATCATTCATCCACGGCTTTTTCTCCGTCCCTGCAGCCGCAAAACAGACTCTCACGATCCGGCAGCGCCTGGACATTCTCATAGGCACGGCTCGAGGCCTGGAGTATCTGCATGAGTTTGGGGTGGTGCATCGCGACATCAAGCCTGCCAATATCCTCCTTGATGACAAAATGAAGGTATTTGATTTCTGGAAGCATATGCAAAACCATTCCTAAAAATGCACAGGCTATGTCAGGCCCTTTGATAGCTTGCTTTTCCACCTTTAAATGTCTTCACATGTGCATAGCAGGCTAAAGTGGCTGACTTTGGGTTGGTGAGGCATGGGGAGGGCACATCCGTGGCTGCTACTCGAGTGATGGGAACACCTGGCTATGTCGACCCCGCCTACTACAAGTCACAAAAGGCCACTCCCATGGCTGATGTGCACAGGTATGGATGATGTCAGTTCAATTGCATCTCAAATGAAATATCACTTGTTATTGTGCCTAGCTCACGACAACACCATCTCACTTTATGCCATCTCTCCCCCGCAGCTTTGGAGTGGTGATGCTGACTGTGCTCACAGCACGCAAGGCCATTTGCAACTTGGAGTCAGACCAGGTCAACCTTAAGGCGTGGGTGGCTCCACTTGTTGCATCCAATAACGTGGCGGCTTTCAAGGACCCAGACTTGATAGCATCAGATACCATCATCTTGCGACTGGCTCGCCTTGCTCTCAGCTGCACTTCAATGCCCACAGCGTCCCGCCCCTCCATGAGCCGGGTGCTGGCAGAGCTGACGGTTATAAAGGAAGATTGCCTTGGCCTAGATTCAAATAGGATGGCAGAGCGCATTGACAAGGAGCTAGACACATCTCTGTCGCGAGACTTCGATGGGGAGCTTGCCCGTATTGCAAGCATTAAGTCCAAAAGCTTGATGTGAACGAGTGTGTATTTGATGTCCAAATATAGCGTATAATTGACTATCAGTGGTGTTTGGAGAACATAACCCCATCTGCAAGTTACGCAACAAGTTTGGCCAGTGAACGCTCAACAGCGTACTATAAATTAACACACAATATATACAACTTATCGTGTACCAATACCTTGCCCACTCTGTCACCTCCAGAGAACTTGCAAGTCTGAACCAGTATATTGTGGGTTTGTCCTTCTATTCGAGTGAAAACTCTAAGCTTCTTGGGGCACTAGCGAAGACGTTTTGAAAGAAGAGTCAGTGCGGTGTGGAGCTGTCTCTCAAATTCCGTCGAGTCAACGGGTAAAACTCCAATCTCACCAACCCTCCTCACGCGCACTTGCCTACGTGGCGCCGCATATTCTCCACGCAGTTGGCGAGAGCGGTCCCCACGAACGAACCCCCCCCTCCCTCTCTCGCCCCCCTACTCCCGCCTTCCTGCGATGGCTGCCACATTTGTGCTGTGTATGTGAATGTGCTTACCCCTCAGTTCCAATTATTTTCTCTCAGCTTGATAGCTAATCCTAATCTTGACGACCCTATATGCTTTTTGCCCTTCTGACTGAATCGCCATCGCGTGAACCAGAATACGGCGTGTCTTTTCTGGCCTTTCAACGGCTGAACCATCTCAAGCGAATCTCTCTATTTTGTTTTCTATTTTTTTTTTCCTTTGGCTTCATCCCTATTTCAAACCGAGGATTAGTTTTCCTTACAGTCGAAGACGTGCCGTGCGGCACAGCAACCACAGAAATGAAGCCTATGAACCATAGAGGCAGGCAGTTCAAGCTGCGCACAACAGACCCTGGGGCGGCTGCTGCTGCGTTATCATGTGCGACTGATGATGAAGATGCCACTGGAGTCGCGGATGCTAGTACCTCGCGGAGTACTACTTTTACTACTACCACGACTAATAGTAGGTTAGAAATGGGAAGGGGAGATAAGCTCCTCGCTTCGGGTGGCCAGGGAGTTGCGCAAAAGTCACATCGACATATGATGGTCGTAAAAAAATGTGAAACCACGAAGTGGGTCGAGCTTTCTGCGTCCCGCGATCAGCGCAGGTGGACGGTTCGTAAAAGCGGAGCGCTAGAAGCGCCGGTGACAACGAAGACTTCAAGAGATCGGGTCGAAGCGCAATCTTCATCCCCTCTGGCGGCTTCAAAAGCTGCGAGCTCCACCGAGGATCCTGATGCAGGGACAGCAGCTGGCTTTCGTGGGCCGAAGAACGAGCGCTGCAAGAAGGCGCCTCGGGCGCCTGAGTCAGCGAACGAAACCAATTCCAGTCACATTACCTCTACCACTAATAGTAGCAATAGTGGCAGCAGCAGCAGCAGCAGCAGCAGCCGGCGTGGACCTGGTGACGTGGCACGCTACTGGCGGGTATTGGGGCTCGGGACAGCAGCCAAATCACAGACTAATCGGAACATGGCAGCACAAATGTGCAGAGGTGGAAATGTGGGCGTTGCAAACGCTGCAGACGGGAGACCAGCGCGTTCTGGGAGGGCTATCATCGCAGCGAGGGTAGCCGCCGTGGCAACAGTTCCTGCTGATTTAACCGCCAAACCAGTTGTAGATTCAACGGAATCGCGCGCCACGGCAGCAATCGTACGTCCTGTGAAGCCGGCGAACAGGATCCGCAATCCTGCCTCCAACAAGAAGCCAGGCCCGGTCCTTCCTGCAGCTTCTTCGAGAGTGGCAGAAGCTGCGATGGGCGTGGGAATGGGAGGTCTGGCCGAGCGACAGCAGGTGCAGGCGTGCGCGAAGTACTCACTGGCGGAGGTGGTGCAGGCGACGAGTGAGTGGGCGGAGAGCAGGCGCATAGGGGGGGGTAGCTTCGGGGATGTGTACAAGGGCGAGTGCCCCCACGACCCCTCCCTTATCTGGGCTGTCAAGCGCGCCAAGGTCCTCACCAACGACTTCAAACGCGAGGTGGGCTGGGTGCGGGAAGGAGAGAGGAATGGGGGAAGGTAGTGTGGCGTACTTATGCTGTTTCCCATTTGGTAGTTTTCCTGCCTGACTTGCTGTTTGAGGAGTTGTCGCAGGTGAACGAGATGGCAACAAAGAACCACCCGAACCTGGTGCGGCTGGTGGGGTACTATCTGGACTTCAGCCCTGTGACGGAGAGGATGGAGCAGATCGTCATCTACGAGTTCATGCCCCATGGCGACCTCGAACAGTGGATCGGCCCTTGTAAGTTCTCTCCTCCACGAATAGGCCTATACTCTTCTCTCTCTTCCTTCATCGCAGTCTTGCACTGGTGAACACCTTAGCCAGAGACCTCACTGTGATGATTCATCCATGCCTGGTTCCATCCCTGCAGCCGCAAAACAGACTCTCACGATCCGGCAGCGCCTGGATATTCTCATAGGCACGGCTCGTGGCCTGGAGTATCTGCATGAGTTTGGGGTGGTGCATCGCGACATCAAGCCTGCCAATATCCTTCTCGATGACAAAATGAAGGTATTTGATTCGGGCGTACATGCAAAACCAATCAGAATAATGCACAAGCTAAGTTGAGCTCTTTGGCAGTTTTATTTTTTCCTTCTAATGTCTTCACATGTGCATTGCAGGCCAAAGTGGCTGACTTTGGGTTGGTTAGGCACGGGGAGGGTACATCTGTGGCTGCTACTCGAGTGATGGGAACACCTGGTTATGTGGACCCTGCCTATTACAAGTCACAGAAGGCCACTCCCATGGCTGATGTGCACAGGTATGAATGGTGTCATTCAAAGTGCATCTTGAGGAATCCCTTGGTTACTGTCGTGCATCGGCATGGCAAACAATGAGCCACAACCTTAGCTCATTTGATGCTACTTGTACTCCGCAGCTTTGGAGTGGTGATGCTGACTGTGCTCACGGCACGCAATGCCATATGCAACTTGGAGTCAGACCAGGTCAACCTCAAGGCGTGGGTGGCTCCACTCGTTGCATCCAATAACGTGGCAGCCTTCAAGGACCCAGACTTAGAAGCATCGGATGCCATTATCCTGCGACTGGCTCGCCTTGCCCTCAGCTGCACTTCAATGCCGACGGCTTCACGGCCCTCCATGAGCCGAGTGCTGGCAGAGCTTATGGTTATCAAGGAGGATTGCCTTGGCCTAGAGGTCAATAGGATGGCAGAGCGCATTGACAAGGAGCTAGACACATCTATATTGCAAGACTTTGATGGGGAGCTCGCTCGCATTGCTGGCTTAAAGTCTGGAAGTTGTGGTTGAATCAGTGGTCCGTACATATTTTCGTATTCATGTTTTTGTTGTCCAAGTTATAGACCCTAGAGGGCGATTGACGATTAGAATATAGCCTATGGGAAAGCAAAATGTTTCTGAGTGAGGACTTCCAAAACCAAAACGAGACAACTGCCTTGTCTATTGCGAGTACAGTTGGCTGACACCCTTTCGAACGATTCGCTTCACGAGCCGCATGTCCAGCAAATCGCACAATGTCGACAGGCGGCTCGGCTTGCTCAGAACAGAACACGCAGAGTCTCCATTCACATTGTCCACTCCACAAGCCCAAGAGAGAGGTCAGAAGAAGGGGCGTTTGAAGGCAAAACAGAGCTTTCCGCAGAATTTGGATGAAACTGGATCCTCTCGTCCCACCATCTTCCTCGCTTGCCGAACGAAGGACTGACTAATGGGCTAGCCTCACCTTTCGTCCGCGGATTCAGTTGTTCGCGTTTCCCCTAGCAACTATGACCAGAGTACGCTCCCTGGTGCTTCTCCTACTTCTCCTCTCCCTCCAATTCTGCGCCGCACTGCCCGGAGCCGAGTTTAGTCAACGACGAAGCCAGCAGCAGCAGCAGCAGAAGCAGCAACGCTACCGACGGCATCACCGCAAGGCCAAGGCGCACTCCTCTTCCCTCAGCCGTGATACCATCAAGCGTGACAACAGCGGTTGGTTCGCTGAAAGTGATACCATTCCATCCGACGAGGCCATCCGTTATAGTGCCACCGCCACAAATCAGAGAGCACGCTTAGCGCACGCTGCCTTAGCTTCCGTCACAAGAGAACCAGGCCGCGATGCCATCGCATCCGTTCATGCACCAACCGGCGACCCGGCATCCACCCGCGTTCAAATTTCAGAATCTCCGCAAGAGGCGGCGAAGGGAGAGATTTCGAATGCGGCTGAAGGGGAGAGTGACGCGGAAGCGAGTTTAGCGGCGCAGGACGCGGGGAAGCTGGGGCGGATGTTGCGTTGGGGAGGACGAATGATGGTAGAGCCCGACGTGCTGAACGTGTACCTTGTGTGGTACGGCGACTGGTCGCACGAGCAGATGAACATCGTGCGAAACTTTATGGCGTCGCTTGAAGCGCACGACGGAGGCGGAGCCGTCAGCCGCGATAGCAGCAGCAGCGGCATCGATCGCAGCAATCGCAGCGACAGCGGGAACGACAAACGGAGTGGTGATAATGGCAGCAACAGTAAAAGCAACAGTACAAACGGGGATGACAGTCAAGACCCCATCAGCGGTACGAGCACGGAGGCCATGTATACGGCCGCTGGTAGCAGAAACAGCGGGGATAATAGCGGAACAAGCAACACTAGCAGCAGCGGTAACAGTAAGGTTAACGGTAGCCGCAATGGTGGCTACAGCTCTGGAAGCAACAGCAACATCGGAAGCGGTGGAGGGAGTGGTGGGGTGAAGGGGACGGAAAATAGTGAGGAATTGCCAGCGCCGAATGGGAATGTCGAGCCGGCGACAGTTGCGGGATGGTGGGACATTACCACGCAGTACTATGCTGACTTCGCGGGACGAAGGGCCGCTGCTCGGGTGCGACTGGCGGGCGAAATTACGGACAGTTACTCGCTGTCGCCACTAGGGTCGGTAATGAGCCCCTTGTCGCATGATGATGTGCGACAGATCCTGCGACAGGCAATGGACGAGGGTCGCAGCGAGCACTTACCGCAAGATCCGAGCGCGGCGTATGTGGTTTTAACGAGCGGGGACGTTCACTTAACTGAGTTCTGTAGGGGTTTCTGCGCGTATCACACGAGCGCGACAATAGTGGACGGCGGACCCAAGCTCGCGTACGCGTTTGTAGGCGATTCGACGAAGCAGTGTCCACAGAACTGTACTTATAGGTACTTTGACGAGGGTTACACGGGAAGCAACAGGGACTTGGCTGCGGATTCGGTTGTGGACAAACTGGCACACGAGCTGACGGAGCTTGTAACGAATCCGTTTCAAGGGGAAGACGAGAGGGCAGGGTGGGTGGTGGGGGGGGAGGGTACAGACGAAACCAGCTTGCAGCAAATCGAAAATGCGGATCTATGCGAGTGGAGATACTCTGGGGTGAACAGGGACGGAAATGGGCGGCACTGGAATCTGCAGGGGTTGAATGGGACAAGGTACCTGATTCAAGACAATTTCAATGTGGAACTGAGACGATGTGTGCAGCAAGGGGAGCACAGCTGAGAGCAGTGAAAGCATGATACAAGGCTCCCCAGGCTGCCTGCGCTAGTCCAGCCAAGGTGGATCACTATCTTACCCATAGTAATTCACCCCATGGTTCACGAGCATGTGCGCGGTGTGTGTGTGTGTGTGTGTGTGTGTGTGTGTGTGTGTGTGTGTGTGTGTGTGTGTGTATGTGTGTATGTGTGTGTGTGTGTATGTGTGTGTGTGTGTGTGTGTGTGTGTGTGTGTGTGCGCATGGGGTGTGCTGGGTTAGGTTTGAACAACAACCACCTATGGTGTGTGCTGGGTTAATTTTGAACAAGGACCTACCGTATGTTGGAAACAATCGGTCCTAAGCGCCTCTGTCGTGTCGAAACACTAAGACACAAAAGAAACGAAGTATAACGAATCACCGGCGAGTCAACCCTCGGAGGTTGAAAGTAACTGTTGGAGGTTACGCGAAAGTCAAAGGTCAGCGACCTTTGACCTGACAAAGTACAGCGCGACAGCAAGGACAAACAACTGACTCGGTATTGAGCAGTTGCCCGAGTCGTCACTGTATCGAACCGCAACAGCAATAGTAAAACGTTTATTAACTGTATCTCTTCGTATTCCTTGTACTCTTATAAAAGCTTGTATCTCTTTGTTTTAATTAACTTACTTTGCCCTCACATACTAGCGCAAGGTGGTTCACAACTCTTTAATTAACGCTTCCGCTACTACACCAACTCTACCCAGAGTTCACCCCTGCAAAGATCCTAAGGGTTTTTCAGCCCAACATGGTATGAGAGCTATCAGGGGGAATTCAACTTCTATACCGACAACATCAACAAGCATGGCTACACAAAAGGAAAGGAGCAACTCCAACGGCTCCCAGGGCACTACTCCTACTCCACCTCCTGCCTCTGGCCTACAGACAGAGGAGGGCACAGCAACAAGACCCAGAGCAACATCTACCGAGACTCCCGCGAATCAACCTGCAGACTTTGACCAGAGCATGATGGAGAAGTTTTTCTCCTTCATGTCCTTCTACGAGCAACACCAGCAATCGGCACCTGCGCAGTCACACAACAGCAACAACAACGGAGCAACACCCATGAGTCTCGACGGCTCATCATATGCACGAGGAAATCAACAACAGCAGCCTACCTTTGCTCCGTACGAGCGCGGGTCCATCAGCTTTATGCCACACCCACAGCCTTCACCTGGACAAGAAAAATCACTGGACGCATTACAAGTTCAGTCGCAGTTCGCACACGTTCTGAAGATGCAGACGTCAAGACCCTTCGATGGAAAGGACTTCTTCACCTGGTCGTTCGAGTTCGAGCTGATGATGGAAGGCGCGCAAATACTCGGGTTCTTCGACGGGTCTCTGCCATACCCAACAAACGGCACACAGTACGAGAAGCAGCAGTACACCTATCAGTCAATGATGGCGTACACGATCCTACTGAGGAATATCACCCCGACTCAACAGCAGAACATAAGGTCTTACCGAGGTTACGGCAACTCCGCGAAGCTCGCGTACAGCCACCTGAAGAGCTTGTATCAAGCAACAGACAGCGTAAGCCAAAGTCGGTTAATGGCGCAACTGACAACGGTTGAAATGAAACCAGGGGAGAAAGGAATGGCGTATATCAGTCGATGTCGCGAGTTGCGCGACAAGCTTCTTCGATGCGGAGGGCCGATCTCTGAAGACGCCTTCGTGACAGTCATCATCGGCGGCCTCGGTCCTCAATGGCGCGCCACAAAGGCCATTCTCTGAGCTCACGGAAGAATCTCCGAAGCAGCGCTCTGCGCCGAAATCCACGCCGAGCAGCAAGACATGGACCTGCAAGAAGAACGACACAAAAAGAAGACACCAACACCGGAATTCGCGTTCCACACTCAGCGACGCTACAACAACAACAACAACCGGCAGCAACAACCGAAGCCAGTACCTCCGTTCTGCCACATCTGCAAAACTTCAGGACACCCGCGTACGCACTGCCCGAATCGTCAACAGTCAACAACTCCACAGCGGCAACTTCGACCTTCAAGCAGCAAAATCGCCTCAACGCAAGCAAATCCCACGACCCAGATTCAAGCCTCAACGACTTCAACGGGACAACCTGCACAAGGAGCAAGAAACATCGTCAGCTGCATGGCAAAGCTGAGTGACTCCTGCATCACCGAGTCACCACCACACTACTCACCGGAAGAACAACTCGACGAAACCACACCCCGCCGCGAGTCACTTCAGCCGAACCCGACATACGCCGCCATCGCCCAAAGCGAACCATCCGGAAAGGACACATGGTTCTTGGACAGTTGCTGCGGACAGCACATGTGCTCCTCGGGACGCTTCGTTCAACGAGAACACCAACTTCAACGCGAAGTTGTCATTACAGTCGCCAACAATCAGAACATGCGAACACGACGACAAGGCGTAGTTCAACTTCAGTCAAGGGAAACAAACGTTATACTGCAGATGTCAAAAGTACTAATCGCGGAGGGACTCGGCTACAACTTACTGAGCGTCAGTCAGCTAATGGCGAAAGGGATTCACCTCGAAGCAGACAGCACCACCCAAGAATTCAAGCTGTATCACGGGAGAGGAGGACTTTACATCGGCAAGGCGGTCCTCAAGAACAACGTCTTCGTTCTTGATTTCGTTCCTGATCTTGGCACCGCCGACAGCGACGCCATCGTTAACTTCACCAACTGGACACACCCTCCAGACCTTGTTCCAGACTTCAGTCCAGAAGGCTTCTGGTATTCACACACCATCCCTGAAGCAGAAAGAACAAGGGCGTTAGCAACAATTCAGACAACATCAGCAGCAGCAGAGACAACATCGGCAGCAGCAGAGACAACATCGGCAGCAGCAGAGACAACATCGGCAGCAGCAGAGACAACATCGGTAGTAGCGGAACCATCAACGGCAGCAGCAGGAACGTCAACACCAATTGCTGGTCCTTCAACGACACCGCTCCTCATCGACGACACACCACCGACACCCGCACAACAACTACACCCAGCACCACAAGAAGTTCATCGTAGCGCCAACTTCACCGCCAACTTCTACTCCAACTCCGATATGTACCGACGATCACCCGGACATCGCGCCGACGAAAGCACCTGGCACGCAAGGATGGGACACCCAAGCAACACAGTATTAAACAATACGATAAGAGCAGGAGTACTCGACAAGGACTCACTCCTACTGACCGACGGACGAGAACTTCAACGAGTACGCGGAACGTGCTTCACCTGCCCTGAAGGTGACTTACCACATCGACCGTTTGCGTCTCATCACAACCCGAGCGCACCCGCGTACGCACCACTCGAGAAGGTGTATAGCGACATGCTGTACAATCGGGAACCAGGACAAGTAATATACAACTATACAATCACCTTCATCGACGCCGCCACCCGTTACGTCTGGCACCTAAACCTCCCTAGCCGCGACATGGCATTCGCAGCCTTCGTTGCCTGGCTACCAGTAGCAGAGAGAGAATCGGGCGTGAAACTGAAAAGCTTCCAGTCAGACGGAGGAGGAGAATACACCTCTCAGCGATTCAAGCAGTACCTGGCGGAAAGGGGAATCAAGCGGCTCATCTCCCTTCCCTACGCCCATCAGCAGCAAGGTGTAGCAGAAAGAATGAACAGGACCTTGCAGAACAGCATGCGCAAACTGTTACGTGGCATGCGGCTACCCAACCACCAGTGGCCTGCGGCAATGGACCACGCCGTCATGCTGCACAACTTGCTCTCGTCATCATCGCTTCCAAACAACGCATCACCGCATCTGCTATGGACAGGGAAACAGGGCAGCACAAAAATGTTACGAGTATTCGGATGCATGGTACAGTACCGACCCCCAGCAGCACGAGCGGGCCGATTTTCTCAACGAGCACAGTGGGGACTACACCTGGGAATCGAAAAGAACTACAACGCGTGGAAAATCTTCGACGTCCATTCCAAGGAAACAGTAGCAGCACGTGATGTAATTTTCTACGAACGACTCACGCTCCAGACATACCTTGCCAACCTGCAAGAAGACCAGGATCCCACAGGTGGTTTTCGCGGTGACCGAGCCTTCGCCTCAGCAACGGACGAAGCTGACTGGGACGAGCAGAATGTGGACAACGCATCAGAAGAAGCCGGACCTCTTCCGTTCTGCTCCGTCGACGTTCCCATGGACGAAGATAACCCTCGCGAAAGTGTCAACGCCGAAACCTTCGCCGACAACGGTTACGTAACACCTGCGACAGTCAACACCAACGAAGCAGAACGAGTAGGACCCAACTTCATACCTGATCCAGAAGCGGGAGATGAAGCAGCTTATCCCGAGGACGCAAATCTTCCCCGCTACTCACAGAGTGGACTGCAAATTCTCGGACTCGTCACCGCAGTCCACGGCACCGCCATTCCTAAAGAGCCTGCGACGGTTCAACAGGCTCTGGGGGGGGAGCATAAGGAAAAATGGCGCGAAGCCATGGACAAGGAGCTGAAGGCACTGGAGGAACGCAACACGTGGAAAGTGGTTCCTATCGGCGTGGCACGGAACAAGACAGTGCTCACCGGGAAGTGGGTCTTCCGTGTGAAGACAAAGGCTGACGACACCATTGACAAATTTAAAGCTCGCTGGGTTGTACGCGGCTTCGACCAAGAACACGGACGCGACTTCACCGAAACTTTCGCTCCGGTTAGCCGCCACACCTCACTACGCATTCTCCTCGCAATCGCCGCCATGAAGAAGAAGAAGCTGCGACAAATTGACGTCGCGAACGCGTTTCTCTACGCACCTGTTGATGCAGAAATTTTCGTCGAGCTACCGCACGGCTCCCACAGAGAACCCAACCAAGTCTGCCAGCTACTCAAGTCACTCTACGGCATCAAGCAGGCTCCGCGACTGTGGCAACAGTACCTGCACGCTCGCCTCATCCGCATCGGCTTCAAGCAACTACCGCACGATCAAGGCATGTACCGGCTCACAAAAAACGACGACTACATCCTACTAATCGTCTACGTGGACGATCTCCTTTACATCGGCTCAAATGACGGCATCACTACCTGGTTCGAAGGGGAGCTGCAGCGAGATCTCACGCTCACAGTTTCATCTACCGTCACTCAGTACCTCGGCCTCAACATCCGGGAAGAGGAGGACGCGATCTACCTCAGCGCCGAGAAATATGCCGACACCATCGCCAAACGCTTTACGCTCACACCGACAGCCATCTCCACGCCATACCGCTACACGGCAGGGAACGACAAAGGAAGCTCCGCTCTACTCAAGCCCGCCGGCATACGAGACTACCAGAAGAAGCTGAGATGTCTTCTCTTCGCAGCCGTCACCTGTCGCCCCGACCTCTCATACTCCGCAAGCCAGCTCGCCACCTACCTCAAGAAGCCTGAAGCAGAACATCTGGCGGAGCTCGACCGCGCTCTTCACTACTTCATCAGCACCCCAACGATCGGCCTAACTTACTACAAGAATGCAACCACACCGACTAAGTTACTCGGCTACGTCGACGCTGATCACGCTGGCGACTCCGACAATAGGCGCTCCCGCACCGGTTACATCTACCGCCTCGAACCTATCGGACCTATCTCTTGGCAGTCGAGCAAGCAGGAATTAATTGCTCTCTCGTCAGCTGAAGCAGAATATATTGCACTCTGCTCAGCCACCAAGGAAGGACTCTATCTTCGCGAGCTGCTGGAAGAAGCGAAGTTAGCCGAGTTACCCAACTTTACCCTGTTCTGCGACAACCAGTCGGCAATTCGCATCGCCAACAAGAACGGCTTCGCGAACAGGACGAAACACATCGCCCTGCGATATTTCTTCGTGAAGGACGAGATCGAGAAGGGAAGGCTCGAGCTGTCATACTGTCCCACGTCCGAGATGGCAGCTGACTACCTGACCAAGAAGCTCGGAAAGCAGAAGTTCGAATACTGCATGCTGCTGACTGGACAGAGCCACGTCAGCGACACTCCAGAAGCGAAGGGGAGTGTTGGAAACAATCGGTCCTAAGCGCCTCTGTCGTGTCGAAACACTAAGACACAAAAGAAACGTAGTATAACGAATCACCGGCGAGTCAACCCTCGGAGGTTGAAAGTAACTGTTGGAGGTTACGCGAAAGTCAAAGGTCAGCGACCTTTGACCGGACAAAGTACAGCGCGACAGCAAGGACAAACAACTGACTCGGTATTGAGCAGTTGCCCGAGTCATCACTGTATCGAACCGCAACAGCAATAGTAAAACGGTTATTAACTGTATCTCTTCGTATTCCTTGTACTCTTATAAAAGCTTGTATCTCTTTGTTTTAATTAACTTACTTTGCCCTCACATACTAGCGCAAGGTGGTTCACAACTCTTTAATTAACGCTTCCGCTACTACACCAACTCTACCCAGAGTTCACCCCTGCAAAGATCCTAAGGGTTTTTCAGCCCAACACCGTATGGTGTGCTGGGTGTGTATGCTTCGATTTACAGTTCATGCGTCCTCTCCAGAACTAATTGTTAGGTCTCTTTCTACACCTTGCTAGTGTAGTTTGCCCCTAGGCATCATTTTCACACTCCACAGTAGCACTTGGGTTATTTGTTTTAGAAGTGGCATGTCTCTATTCGCACACACATCAGTACAAACAATAACTAGGAGGGCAGACTAGAGAGAATAATGGAGGCTCCTATGCTGAAACTTGGCGTGTGGCGTTCGTCCTATCAACCATTTAGGAGAATGACCCAACTACCACACATACCGTACCACCTGAAACAGAACCACCTCTTCCTCTTTCAACCCTGCTCATTCTCCCCCTCACCTTCCCCTCCTTCCACACCCCATTATCCCCCTCCCAAACCCCGCCTCCCCTCTCACCAACCATACTCCTCCCTCCCCCCCCAAGCCCCTTAAAACAGAAGAAAAAATAGAGCAGATTAAAGGAAGTAGTCGGGGGTCTTGCGGGCAACGTCGGGTTCGCCCTGGCGGGGCGCGGGTTCGAACTGCAGGAAGGAGCGGTCCATGGCCTCGTCCACCTCCATGATGGCCGCCATGTTGCCACAGCGGTAGCAGTAGTTGGGCGCACTGAAGATCGTCACCACGTTCTTGTCCTGCGGGGGGGTGCAGGTGGGGGGGGGGGGAATGGGGAGATGGAACCACAGCGGGGAGGGACGGGCACAGCAAGGAGGGACCGGGGCATGACGGGGTGGAACGACAGGGGGAGGACGGGAGGGGGAAACGACGGGGATGAGGAGGGAAGGAGAGCGGGGATTGAGAGGGGGAGTGGGTGACATGGGTTGGAGCTGAGAGCGACTGGGAGGGGGGCAGGAGGGGACGTGTTTCGGGCGAAGTTTGGGAGACTCTACAGCTAGGGATGGGATGGCTTTGCATGTATGGGAGCACGGGCGGGTACTGGGGAGGAGTGAATTGGTGGAAGCATTCAACAGGAAAGACAGGGTTGCCAGGAAAGACTGTTGAGGTTCGATGGATGCCGGAGGGGAGACAGGATGAAATGGGTACGGGGGAGTGTGTGTAGGTGGGGGAAACAGGCGAGCTAAAGGGAAATATGCGGGCTAAAGGGAGACCAAGGATTGGTTCAGATAAGACTGGTCACTTAGACTGGATTGTTTTTTTGCATACCAGCCTGTACATCCTCCAATCAACACACAACATGCCACGATGCTCCACAAGGAAGAAAGTCCATCCCAAACATTCAGTATCCCACACCAGCAATCCCCCAGTGAATGCCTGCCTGGTCAACCCACCCACCCATTCCAACCCCGTCCAGATCCTTTTTCCTCCCCGCCCACCCACCCCTCACCCTCCCTTCCCCTCCTCCCCCCACTCCCCATCCCCACCCCTCCCCCTCCCGTCCCCATCCCTCCCCTCTCCCCGCGCAGCTGACCTGCGCCCAGTTGTAGCCCTCCATGACGAGCTGGTGGGCGCGCGCCACGAGGTTGAGGCCGTTGTTCTGGTTGAACTGCTCGCTGATGTCCTGCCCGAACGTGTACCCCGCGCCGCGCGGCGAGATGCCCCACCCGCACCGGTCGTCCGGGTCCGACCACAGCAGGTCGCACATGGGGCCCTCGTGGGGCACCTGGGGGTGGGGGACGGGAGGGCAATGGGGGGGGGGGGGGGGGGTTGAGGAGGGGAGAGGGGAGGGGGATTGGGAAATTGAGTGAAGATTGAGTGACCACAGCAAGTCGCACGTGGGGCCCTAGTGGGGCACCTGGAGGGGAGGTGAGGGGAGGGGCGCGGGGAACTGGGGGGGATTGGATGGAGGGGAGTTGTCAGCGTCCGACCGGAGCAGGTCGCATATAAAGCCCTCGTAGGGCACCCGGGGGGGGAAATGGGGAGGGGATGGAGGGGCGCGGGAGATCGAGGGAAATTGGGTGGATAGGGGTCAGCATCCCTCCTTCCAACCTGTCCTCAGCCTCCCTTCCCCCTTGCTCCTCCAACCATCCGAAATTTACCCATTCTCCACCAGCGTCGCTAGTTCCCTCCCCCATCTTCACCACCCCCATCTTTCAACTCTCCCCCTCGCCCGCGCCTGTCCGCACCTGCCCGCGCGTGTCCGCGCCTGCGTGCGCATGCACCTTCCCCTACCTACCCCCGTGGCTCACCTCCTGGCAGCGGTCAAGCGCTCTAATGTGGTCCAGGGTGTCGAGCGACGGCGACAGTCCTCCGTGCAGACAGAAGATCTGCCGGGATTGCACAGGCAGGCGAAGGGGAAGAATTGGACAGCAGGAAGGATCGCGCAGCGGGGGACGAGGTGCAGGAGAGAAGGAATTGATAGGGCGTTGAGAGGGATAAACGACGAGGAGGGGAGCAGCAGAAGGGAGGCAAGCGAGAGACTAGGGAGTAACGAAGGATGTCAGCGCATTGTGTCGGTGCACTCACCACCCTCCCCCTTCCCCCTGATCCTTCCCTCCTTACCCTTTCTCAAACCCCCCTCACGACCGCGCACACATACTCCCTCCACCCCCTCCCCCGCAACAACCCCCCTCCCCCCCCCCGGCACTCCCCACCCCCGCCCCTTTCCGCAGTGCGCGCGCGCGCGACGGACCTCGCTTTCGACGAGCGCGGTGAGCGGGAGGTAGTCGAAGAGGTCGGTGAAGGCCTTCCACACGTTGGCGTTGCCGTACTTGCGCAGACACTCGTCGTAGAAGCCGTACCTGCGCGGGGCGGGAGGGGAGGGGGAGGGAGGGGGAGGGAGGGGGAGGGGGAGGGAAAAGGGGAGGAAAGGGGAGGGTGCGGAGTGACGAGGTGAGAGAGTGGGGGATGAGGGGAAGCAAAGGGGGCGGGTGAACGGGATACAGGGGAGGTAGGGGGGAGGAGCGGTGCGGATGGGGAGGGGAGAAGAGACGGGCGAGACGAGGGGGGGAAGGGGGAAGGGGGAGTGGGAGGTTGTAAGCGAGGGGGAATTAAGGGCTGTTACACTGTGGAGGTAGAAAAGCGTGAGGCAAAAATAGAGAAGGAAAGTCGTGCGAGGCACAGAACGCAGAGGAAACAAACGGCCGAGATGTGCGCTGCGACGAAATCACCGCACATAACGTTCCACGTACACTTGCGTGATCTGCCTGCTCTCGTGGTTGCCGCGCAGGATGGTGATGCGGTCGCGGTAGCGCACCTTCAGCGCCACGAGCAGCGTCACCGTCTCCACCGAGTAGTACCCGCGGTCTGCGCGCGCGCACGGGCGTGGGGGAGAGCGGGGGAACAGCGGCGGAAAAGCGGAGGAAGACGGGGAACGCGCGGGGGGGAGAGCGGGGGAACAGCGGCGGAAAAGCGGAGGAAGACGGGGAACGCGCGGGGGGAGAGAGGGAAGACGGGGGAAGCAGGCAAGTGAGGAGGGCGGGAGGAGGAAAGGTGGGGAAGGAAAAATTTGTGGGGGAAATGGGGGCGAGGGTCAGCGGCGGGAAAATTGTGGCGAGCAAACAGCGGCACGCATCTCCCGCGTCGACATCGTGACTCAAAGCCAACTGCGTTTTGCGCTGTCCGGTACTGACAGGCTGCCAAGACAAATATGCATCTCTACTCATTATTTTCATTATAGCTTTCAGCGTTTAGGACCCTCAATTTCCCGTTGGCAGATACAAGGACAGAAGGGCTGCCAATCCTAGCCCTAAAACGAGAAAAATAAAGAGGGAGCTAATCAGACCAGGCATAAAATAAAATTGAAAAAAAAACACTAGTTAAAAAGACTTTCGCACGCAACAACCACCATCTTCAAAACGCCAAAATTAAAAGAAAAGGAACAAAACACGGCACGTACCGACATAATCGCCCATGAAGAGGTAGTTAGTATCCGGCGCTCGGCCGCCGATACGGAAGAGCTCGATGAGGTCGTAAAACTGGCCGTGGATGTCGCCGCACACGGTGACCGGGCACCGCACGGGCTGCACGTTCGACTCCTCCAGAAACACCTCGCGCGCTTTCTCGCATAGTTGCTTCACCTCGACCTCCGACAACGGCTTGCACTCGCATAACTGTTCGATCTGCCGGTCTAGATCCGCGTAGTACGCCGCCATTTGCGGGGAAAGGCAGCGCGCCGGCCGGAGGGATGTGCGGTGCTGATGAGGGAAAAGGGTTCGACGCTGGAGTAGAACGGTGCCTTGCGGTTGAGTGCGGTAGGAGAAGCTGATGACGGTTCAGGTGAAAACAAGAGCTGAAGGTCCGTTAAGGAGAAGAGTAGCTGCAGCACGATAGCAAGGCGAGTTGTCTCTATGACAAGACGGCCACGATAGGAGGTTACTGGAGGAACTACGACGGAAAGAATAAAAATGCGACAGCTTTATCTTTTCGTTTTTGTTCCCTAGGGCGTGTTTGAGCCAAACATGAGTGGGAGATGAGAGGAGTAATTTTTAAGAAAAGCACGGCAGGCAGAAAGACTAACCCTAAAAGGCAATAACCGTGAACTGTGAATATACACTGAGACCGCTAAAGCTGCGCGCAAATGAAGGGATAGGACACAAATATGGCGGCGGGCCTCTCACACAGGGAGCCTCTCACACCAGCACAAGCAGACCGAAACGGAACAAAGCCACCTAGACGAGCCTTCTTCTCGTCTACGGACGGCGAAAGTGGGCGGAAAATAATGGAGGACACTGGTCTACCTGTTGTGTTCGGTGTTGTGCGTCTTGACTCTTGCAGCGAGCGTGGGTGGGTGCTGCAGCTTGGTGGTGAGGTGAACCCAACCGATAAGGCTGGGAGGGGTTTGTTCGGTTTGGTGCCCTGGAAGTTGGAACTTGCAGGCACGGATGGCTTGGTGGTTGGCTTCGTGGCGAGGCGAGGCTGGGAGGTAAGAGACGGGGTGGGTTGGTGGAGAGACGAGGGACGAGCGAGATGGTAACAACCCATACGAATCGTGGCGAAGCGTTTGAGGCGAAACAGAGGAATTCTTCTATGAGCAAGAAAGTTACCGTACCAAGTGTACATGAAGAGCTTAGAATAGTTCCTAAGTTCCAGCTTAGGACGCGTCCCCTCCGGCTCGATCGTGCAAAAACCGATCTTTGACCGCACCAAAAACCCGTGTATTGCATTCAAAACTTCTAGACGTTTTTTGAACCATGTGAAAAATCGACCCTACGTAGGATCGATCGCAGGATTGGCTTTTAGGTGACGCGTCCTCAGTTTTCGACACACTCAACTCAACCCTTCTGAACGACACTGTGTTCATCTGTGGGAATGGGATGGAGCAGCAATGAAGAGAGGGTGCAGTTGGTGCAGTAGCCTACATGAAGCTTTCCTGCTGTGGTTGCATTTGCAATGGTAGGTATATCAGCTAGTTGCCATGCTCGCCTACATTCCATGCCATGCCAACACCATCATAGAATGCTTGTAATTCAACCCTGGACCAATATAAATACCGGTGCCTCCCACCCAGAATTCCCCTTCTACTTCCAGGTTATTCCCACCCTATAGTCATGACAGATAGTGTCGAGGACCCAAAAGCCGTTAAACGACCAAGTGTGTACTCTACTTCCCAGGACAGTACTGCTTGAGGAGAGTTCAAATAGACAGAGAGGACGCAGGAGTCCAGAGGAAGCATCTGGACCGGACCGAGCCATTGCAAGCAGTCGTCGTGGCTCATGCGGGTGTGGGTCAGTAGGTGAGCCAGCCCTTGTTCTGCGCAGTGATCATGGCCCAGTTGGGCACGCCACGCGAGTCCTTGTCCACCTTGAAGGACCAGAAGAACCACCCGGCTGACGCATTGTTGTACACCTCCAGCTGCGTCTGGCTGTACACTCCGTAGTCTCCCTCCTTCGCCCCCACAAACTCTGGCAGTGCTAGTGACCACTCGCCTGGGTGGAGTGGAGAAGGGCAGGTGTGTGGAGGGAGGAAGGAGGGTGGAGAGGGGGAAGGGGGGGGATGGGATGATTTGTGCTTGCAGTGATGGGGGAATGAGATGATGTGATGGACGAGGATGGTGGTCAGGATCATGGGTGCAGGATGGGACGGGAGCATGTGAGAGTAAGAGAGCACAGGGTTAAGGTTGAAGAGAAGAGACAGGTTGAAGAGAAGAGACAGGCAGAAGAGAAGAAAGAAAGGGGGAGGACAGGGTGAAGGCAAGGTGCAGAAGCAGAGGCAGACACAGACGCAGAGGCAGAGGTAGAGGCAGGCAGGTAGGCCAGCACGTACCGACAAGCACGGTGCGGTCGCCTTCAGAGAGCGCTTTGAGCTCGGAGGCCCGCTGGTTGCGCACATAGTCAATGTGCGCCTGGAAGCTGGGGTTGGTGTTGATGTCCGGGTCAAACACGTTGTAGTAATGCACGTCTATCATCACGTTGTTGAACTGCCAGCCACGTGGGTGGGTGTGTGGGGGGGGAGGGATGGGGGGTGGGCAGCTACATTGGCAGATACGCTCTTGAAAGGCTGGCGTATCACGTATATTCGCTAGCGTATATGCGTGATACGCTGATACGCTCTGAATTCGCGAAAATACGGCCGGGCAGCCCGGCGAAAAAAAAATTCCGAAATTGAGAAACTTCGCGACGATGTGCGAAGTCGCGAATTGTTACCGCGACTTCGCTCATGTGCCCAACCCCACTTCTGAACTTCGAATTTCAAAATCCAAACTTTCCCACCCCCTCAACCACACATCACCCCACCCAACCTCTCAATCCCAACCACCCCCTTCAAATGTTCTTCCATCGTTTGCACGTATAGGTCGACGTTGCGCAAATGCTCTTCCATTTCCTTCCCGCATTTCTCCACTCTTCTTCGTTACTTAGACTTACGTAGTGCGCCATGGCGTCGGGCTCAGCTCCTAGTACTTCGACGAACAACAATCCAGCCTCTGTCCATGGCTCTACTACCGTCAACACGGATCCTGTTGAGGCTAGACTATCTCACCCCATTCTGAAACATTTCCTCATTCCGTTTCACACCAAAGGCAACCCCAAGCTGTGCAAGTTCTGTGGCAAGAAGTTCGAGGGCGGAACAAACCGCTGTGCAATCCATCTCGTGACATGGAAAGGGCAGGAGAAGCACGCTGTGGCGTTATGCAAGGACGCGCCCACGGCAGTCCGCGATGAAGTCCGTGGCATGTACGAGACCAAGGCGGAACAGCAGGACTTGAAGCGAGGGGCGGCCGCTGCTGCAATTCACTCCGCGCTTGACGCTGTCAGTGGAAACCCGGAGAAAAAGAGCAAAATTACGGATTTCTTTGGCAATGAGGCGACGTGCGCCAAGGAGGACGCGGATAACGCGCTTTGCCTTCTGTTCGCGGCGCTGAAACTTCCGGAGCGCATTGCGGACGATCCGGTCTTCCGCTACGCGGTCCAGTGCATTGCGCGCGCTGGACCTGGGTACATCCCTCCTAAGAGGCGCTACATTGGAGGGGCAGGCTTGAAGAAGGTGCGGCAGAAAATGGAGGTCGCGCTTGCCCCCGTTGCCGCGAGCTGGAAGCGGGACGGGGTAACGGTGTCGTCGGACATGATGACCGACCGTTGTGGCCGCCCGCAGGCCAACGTGCTCCTTGTCAACGACTCCGGCGCAGTTTTCGAGCAGGCGGTGGACTGCAACATGGAGTCGAAGACCGGGGGGTACATCGCCAGCCTTCTCCGCCCCGTCATTGATAAGGTGGGGCCGGAGAATGTGGTGGCGGTCTGCACCGATGGCGGCAGCAACTATGCATCGGCCGCCAAGAAGATTGCGAGCACATGGCCGCACATTGAGCATGTGCCATGTGCCACGCATGTCCTGGACCTGATGATGGAAGATATGGGCAAAATGGGAGGGCGAAGGGGCTTGTGGAGAAAGGAGGGGATATGATTACCTTCGTGCGCAATCACCACTTTACCCGTGCCTATATGAAGAAAGTGGGGGGGAAGCAGGTGCTCAAGCCTGCGGGAACCAGGTTCGGGACACAATACATAGCCATGGCCCGACTATGTGAGGTGAGGAGTGGGCTGGCGGCGATGGTGCTCAGCGACGAGTGGAAGGTGTGGGCAGCGGCGGACAAGGATAGGAAGACAGCAGCTGAGAAATTCAGGGCTGCTGTGATGGATGAGGAGTGGTGGGGGGTGGCGGAGTTCTTTACCTCTCTCATGGCGGTGCCATTCAAGGCCATGTGGGCCACGGACTCTTCCGCGAAAGGCATGATGGGTAAGCTGTATGACATCATGCTATAGCTTACCGAGGACATCAATGACAAGCTCGACGCTTCAAGTGACTTCTTGACTCGGACAGAGAGGGCAGACATCACCAAGATTGTGAAGGACAGGTGGGACAACTCCCTTGCCTGCCCCATGCATGTGGTTGGCCGGATCCTGAATCCGGCCAACCAGGAGGAGGGAATTTTCAGGAACGATGTGGAGTGCACGCGGGTGTTCAAGGACTACATCGAGCGCCACTATGACAACAAGACCTTCAAGCGTGGCAAGGATGGCGCCCCTCGCCGCGCCTCCCTTGTGCTGCAGGAGGCATTGCTGGCCTACATCAACATGGAGGGCAGCTTTGGCAAGCCGGGCGCCATTTCTGCAAGGGAGGCAGTGAAGAAGGGGGAGATGAGCATGGTGCAGTGGTGGTCGTGGCACAGCACCGAGTATCCTGAGCTTGCCGCCCTCGCATGCCGGGTGCTCACTCAGCCCGTCTCGGCTTCCCCATGCGAGCGTGGCTGGGCGCAGTGGGAAGGCGTCCACACCGCCCGCCGCAACCGGCTCGGGTCCGCCAAGTGTGCGGACCTCGTCTACATTGCGCACAATTTCAACGTTGTGCGCAATTGGTACAAGAAGGATGGGGGCAGCACGGTTGTGCCCGGTAACATCCCGGATGCCCCTATCCCCCCCGGCTATAACATGGATGAGGAGGAGGATGACATGCTGGGGGAGGAAGGAGAGGATGCAGTGCTGGCGGATGAGTATGGGGAAGGTGTGGTGGTGGAAAAGCCCCGCAAAGAAATCGGTTGTGGGGAAGCTAGCTAGAGGGTGGGGTGGGGTGGGGATGTATGGGGAGAAGTAGCCCCAAATATGTATTTCTGGATATTTATGAAATTTAAATTATGACTTGTGTTCTTGGAAAACAATCCCCCCCCTTGAAACAGGTTTTTTTAGCCCTGCCCGGGAAAAAAGTTTTACCTGCCCGCCCAACGTATTTTTGCGTATCACCAGTACGCCAGCCCTGGCGTACCGCGTATATACCCAGCGTATAATACGCTAGCGTATTATACCCTGGGACGCGTATCTGCCAACGTAGGTGGGCAGGAGGCAGCACGGCGAAGCAGGGAAAGGACTTTTGAGGCGTCTCATAAGTTGATGTCCGGGTCAAACACGTTGTAGTAATGCACGTCTATCAGCAAGTTGTTGAACTGATACACACGCACACAGCCGCACAGGGGGGGTGTGGGGGAAGGGTATGGAGGGAAGGGGGAACGGGGAGGGGAGCGGAGTGGAAGGGGTCAGGGAACATTTTGCTTTGGAGTGGTAAGCAGGAGTGGGAAACAGGGAGCCATGGATCAAGGACATAATTTTGTGGTGCCCCATGTAGCCCTGTCACACATAGGATTGTGAGGCCATACCAAGCTCCTCAACTTCTACGAAACCATACTATCTTCTCTTCCCATCCTCTCTCCTCCCCTCTCTACCCCTCATCCCCCCCTCCTCTCCACTCCATCCTTGCCCTTCTCACACCCGCCCGTCTCCCGCCCTCCCTCCTCCCCCCAACCACCGTCCCACCCACAGCCTCACATCAAGCGCATTGGTCATGAACCCAGCCAAGTCCATAGCCGGGGGTTGGCCCAGCAGCGGCGAGATGCCCACATAAGCGCAGGGCGAGTACTTGCGAACGATGCTGTATGCATCCAGCATGTATTGCTTCAGCACATGAGAATCCAAACCGTCTCCTCTTCCCAACCCTCTCTCCCCCCCTCTCTACCCCCTCATCCCCACCTTCCTCTCCACCCCGCCCTTCTCTCACACCCACGCCTCACACGCCCTCCCTCATCCCCCCAGCGCCCCCTCACCTCCAGAGCATTGGTCATGAACCCAGCCATGTCGGTAGCCGGGGGTTGACCCAGCAGCGGCGAGATGCCCACATAAGCGCAGGGCGAGTACTTGCGAATGATGCTGTATGCATCCAGCATGTACTGCTTCAGCCGCCCACTGGGGCTGCCGCCCGTGCCCAATGGCACCATGTCCGTGTTGGGCTCATTCAGAAGGCCGATGCCGAAGAGAGCTGGGCTCTTGGAGTACCTGCAGGTGGGGGGTGCGGTGGATGAGTTTTGAGACGTCTCAAATCCCGCTGGGGCTGCCGCCCGTGCCCAATGGCACCATGTCCGTGTTGGGCTCATTCAGAAGGCCGATGCCGAAGAGAGCTGGGCTCTTGGAGTACCTGTGGGTGGGGTGGGGTGCGGTGGATGAGGCGTTGCGGGTGGTGGAGAGAGATGAGTTTTGAGGCGCCTCAAAGCTCGTTCATTGACCGAGCAGGTGGTTTTGAGAGTGATTCTAATTACCCAACTGCAACACCGCCGGCCCCCATTCCGCTGACCTGCTAGCGAGCCACTCAATGCAGTCGAGCATCTTGTTGGTTAATGTTGGCATCACCGCACCACCCTACCTTTCCCCCACAGCCCAATCCCCTCCCCTGGCCCCCACTGCGCCCCACCCCTCTGACCTGTTGGCGAGCCACTCGATGCAGTCGAGCGTCTTGTTGATGTTGGCATCACCGCACCACCCTACCTTTCCCCCACAGCCCAACCCCCTCCCCTGGCTCCCACCGCGCCCCACGTCTCTGACTGACCTGCTGGCGAGCCACTCGATGCAGTCGAGCGTCTTGTTGATGTTGCCCTCGTAGCGCTGCCAGTCAGGGGCGCCGTCGCGCGCGGAGCTCTCACTGCCGTGGTTCTGCCCGCCCGGCGCACTGTGCATTGACAGGAAGATGCGGATCGAATACTTTTCTGGGAGGTGGGGGCCACGGGAGGGATGGGAGGGACGGGAGGGACGGGAGGGATGGGAGGGATGGGAGGGATGGGAGGGATGGGAGGGACGGGAGGGATGGGAGGGATGGGAGAGACGGGAGGGATGGGAGGGATGGGAGGGATGGGAGGGATGGGAGAGACGGGAGGGATGGGAGGGATGGGAGGGATGGGAGAGACGGGAGGGATGGGAGGATGGGAGGGATGGAGAGACGGGAGGGATGGGAGGGATGGGAGAGACGGGAGGGATGGGAGGGATGGGAGGGATGGGAGAGACGGGAGGGATGGGAGGGATGGGAGGGATGGGAGAGACGGGAGGGATGGGAGGGATGGGAGGGATGGGAGAGACGGGAGGGATGGGAGGGATGGGAGGGATGGGAGAGACGGGAGGGATGGGAGGGATGGGAGAGACGGGAGGGATGGGAGGGATGGGAGGGATGGGAGGGATGGGAGGGATGGGAGAGACGGGAGGGATGGGAGGGGCAACACGGGCAGGGACAGGGGGGTGGGCAGGTTGGAGTTGGTGGTGGGGTTGGCATTTCAGTCAATGGTGGTGCGATTCAGGGGGGATTAGGGTTGGGGTGGGGGTAAGGTGGGGTGGATTTGAGAAAGGGAATAAGGGGTAACGGGGCGTGGAGGAAGAGAGACAAGTGCTGTGTGCATTTGTGAGGGCCAGATGCGGGCAGAAAGATCGTTTGGAAGCGAGCAAGAGAGATGCAGGAATGGGGAGATTAGGGCTTTCAGGGATGGGTGGGGAAAGTGGGGGGGGCTGAAGGCGAGCTTGAGGTTGGGCTTTCAGGAATCAGAAGGCGGAGAGGAAGAGAGAGCAAGAGAGAAGGAAGGACAAGAGTGCTGTGCATGCAAGCTCATACCAACAACACACGACACACCAACCTGCTGGTAACCTCACTCCCACCAACCATCCCGATTCATCCCATCCCCGCTTTCCCCCCCGCATCCCCCTTCCAGCCTCGTACCAGCCAGCCATGGAGAAGGCACTGTCGAGCACAGCATCTGTCCCCGGAATAAAGGGCCAGTCGGGCTCCTTGCCCTGCATGCCAGACAGACAGCACACTCCCCCTCCCCCCCAGCTCCTCCTCACCCCAATCCACCCAACATCACCCACCACACCCCCCAGCTCGCCCCATACCAGCCATGGAGAAGGCACTGTCGAGCACAGCATCGGTCCCGGGGACAAAGGGCCAGTCGGGCTCGTTGCCCTGCATGATCCAGTAGCCCACGGGGATGCGCACGGTGTTGATGCCCTGCTCCGCCAGGTACCGCCAGTCGTCCTCCACTATGAAGCCCCGCCAGTGGTCCGGCAGTCGGCTGCCCGAGTCCCGTGCGTAGGCCGCTGTCTGCCACTCGCCCTGGACTGATGTCACCTGTGCGGAGACAGGGAGGAGGGGGGATGGGGGATGGGGGGAGAGAGGGTGGAAGGGGGAGTGGGGGAGAGGGTTGGCGAGAGAGTGGGGGAGCGGGTGGGGGAGTGGGTGCGGGAGGGAGAGTGTGGAAGATTAGGGACAGCAGATGATGGATGAGGAAGGGGGAATTCCATAAGCACATGTACACACATGCCCACACGCTCACATGCCCACTCATGCACACATCCCCCATGCACACATGCGCACATGCCCAAGCACATGAATGCACACACATGGCATGGCAACAATACACACTCTGTCAATGTAAAAGGCGGTGGAGCCATCGAATGAGCCAGAGGAGGTAGAGGCAGCGACCTCGTCCCCCTGCACGTTCAGGTACATGCCGTTGTTCGCCTTGAACTGCGCCTTGCTGCCGTCCGATGACACCTGGTGACGGAACATGCACACACACACACACACACGCACGCACGCACGCACGCACGCACGCACGCACGCACGCACACACACACACACACACACGCAAGCACACACGCACACACCGATCCGCCACGCACACACGTGCACAGGCGCGTCCCACACACAGACACGTAAACATGCAGGCACGGGCACACATGCAGCACGAGTCATGGAATATGTCAGAAGCATGGTGAGAGGGCTAGGGTCAGAAGGAATACGTGCACGGCATGTAGTTGCCACTTGAACAGCTCCTACAGTTCTCTACAAAGAGCCTTTGCTACGTCAAGAGACGTACACGTGCGACGTGCTCATACTATGGGGTTACACACTGCAGTAGCCACTGCGGGAGTGAACCTCTTGAACCCTCGGCGCTCTGCACTGCACTGCACTGCACTGCACTGCACCGCACTGCACCGCACTGCACCACACCGCACTGCACCACATCGCACTGCACCACATCGCACTGCACTGCACTGAACTGACCTCCATGGTCCAGACGTCGCTGCTGTCGTCGCGCGGCACGTCATACTGCGTGATGACAGCGCCTCCCCCGCCGCCCTGAGCCTGCATGAACAGCCCCGACTTCCACAGCCGCACCTGCACCTTGCCGCCCGCCCCATCCACCCTGCGAATCACAAAGTGGTCATAGTCTGTACTGCCCCCGTCTCCCGTGCACCGCAGCTGCATGTGAGGATGCAGGGCGAGGAGGGGGGAGGGGGAAGCGAGGCGGGATGCGGAAGAGGGGAGGGTGGGAATGGGGGATGGGAGGGGAGGAGAGAGGAAGCTTTGAGAGGTCTCAGAGCTGGTGCAGTCCACCCTGCGGATGACAAAGTGGTCATAGTCTGTACTGCCCCCGTCCCCCGTAGCCCGCAGCTGCATGCAGGGCCATACGGGGGGGGGAGGGGGGGGGAGCGAGGAGGGATGGGGAACACGGGGAAGGGGAGGTGAGGGGGGGAGGGGGAAGGAATGGGGGATGGGAGAGGATAAGTGAGAAAGCTTCGAGATGTCTCGGAGATGCACTGTGGATGACAAAGTGGTCATGGTCCACACTGCCACCATCCCCCGTGCACAGCAGCGCGCAGGTAATTGTTTGTTGTTGGCAGCAGACTTGAACTCGAGAGCTCCCATCCGTTCGTTGACAATTCTGCATGATCGCTCACCTTGTGGTCGCCGCCAACAGCAGCGCGAAGGTACTTGCTGTTGGCAACGGACTTGAACTTGAGCTCCCAACCGTCCACCAGGTCCGGCACGCCGTCGTACATGCCGGGCGTCATCCACTGCTCCAGCACCAGCCACCCTCCCAGGTTCATGCCTCGAATTCGCGCCACCTGGTGGGGGATGAGGGCGTGGGGGGAGAAGGGGATGGATGGAGAGGAAAGAGGACGTTTGACGCGCGTGGAAAAGAAATGCCGGGCGTCATCCCCTGCTCCAGCACCAGCCACCCTCCCAGGTCCATCCCTCGAATGCGCGCCACCTGCCAGCGGGGTGAGAGTGTGGGGGGTTGCGTGGGGGCGAAGCAACGGGGTGGGGGCCGAGGCAGGGGGGTGCAGGGGATGGGATGCGGGGAGGGGTGCGGAGAAAAGGGGAGGGGGGGGGAAGAGGGTGTGCGGGGAGAGAGGAGGAAGTGGGGAAAGAGAGGAGAGCAGGGGGAACGGAGAGAGGCGGGGTTGAGGAGCGGTGCCGAGCTAGACGATGTGCGCATTCATTTTTGTGTGGACACATATGCTCGCGAAAGTACACCAATGCTCACACAGACACACGTCTTCGCCTTCAGGAAAAACAGCTCAGAGACCTCGTACCATCCATTATCCATGCCCAAACCAGAACAGAACCCCCGCCCACGTCCCACCCACACGCAACCCACACCCCATCCACGCCCCATCCACGCCCCATCCCACCCACCTTCGTGCACGTTCCATGTGTCCTGGGGCCAGTAGCCCTCCCCCGCGCCCATGGCATGCGCCCCATCCACGGCCTATCCCAGCCCCACCCACCACGCCCCCCAACTGCACCTCACCTGGGTGACCTCGCGCACGTTCCACGTGTACTGCGCGCCCTGGGGCCCCCCGCCCATGGCGTCGAAGGCGT
Source organism: Closterium sp. Naga37s-1 (assembly GCA_947471745.1). Classification (NCBI taxonomy): domain Eukaryota; kingdom Viridiplantae; phylum Streptophyta; class Zygnematophyceae; order Desmidiales; family Closteriaceae; genus Closterium; species Closterium sp. Naga37s-1. Next base: position 69,710 of record CANJKZ010000556.1, read on the forward strand.
TCCTGTTGCGCTGCACCTGCAGCTGCCCCACCGCGTCCGCGTTCCTCCACCCCACTATCCCGCCGTCATACGTGTGCAGCACCATCTGCCGCTGCCCCACCTGCCGAGGTCATAGTGCCGTGAGGGGACAGGATGGGAGGGTCACTCTTTGAGAATAACAAGGTTTTGGGAATTCTCACACAAAGCTCCTCCACCCCACTATCCCGCCGTCATACGTGTGTAGCACCATCTGCCGCTGCCCCACCTGCAGGGGTGATACGATAGCGGCGTGGGGGGAGAGCAAAGGACAGGAGGAGCATTTTTTGAGAATAAGAAGGTTTTGGGAATTCTCACACAAAGCTCCTCCACCCCACTATCCCCCCGTCGTACGTGTGCAGCACCATCTGCCGCTGCCCCACCTGCACTCGGATGACGGTCAGAGCGCCGTGGGGGGAGAGGCGGAGAGGAGCACTCACACACGAAGTATGGGTCGGGCAATGGGGAGAAGCAGCAGGGAGGGGTAGTAGAGAGGGGGCGGTAGGGAGGGGCGGTTGGGAGGGGTTGAGTGGAAGGGTGGGACAGGTGGGAGGGGCAGCAGGGGGAGCAGATGAGAGATGAAACACAAGCCAAAAGAAAGAAGAGGCTGAAAGCAGAGGCAGCACAGGAAGCCTTTTAACATCTCCCCTGAGCTCCCGACGCTACCCCTCTTCCGAGCCTCCTTCTGAGGTTTGGCATCAACACCGTCAGCCTCCCGAGCCTCCCGTGCCTCCCGAGCCTTCTGAGCCTCCCGAGCCTCCTGACCCTCCCGAGCCTCCCGAGCCTCCACCCCAGCCTCGTCCCTTCCCACATCCCTCCCCTCGTCCCTTCCCCCATCTCGCTCCCCCCATTCTCCCTCCCCTCCCCCACCCCATCCCCCCCAACCCACCGGATCAGCCGAGAATATCCCTTCAGGCGTCTTGCCAGTCTGCGTGGCAACGAGAGTCCCATCCTTAGTCACAGTCAGCCAGTTGCCATTGGGCGCCTTGAGGCGGAACGTCGTCTTGTTCACGCGCACAACCGTGAAGAACTCGTCCACGCCCGGAGCTGTGTTCGTGTTCAGCCCCAGCGGGCCCCGCCCATACGCCCCAAAGCCACCTGTCGTTCCCTCCGCAGGAGGCGCAGGGGCGCCGGGGGGAGCAGGCGGCTTGGGCTTGCCAGGAGAAGCAGGAGTGGGGACAGGGGGGGAAGGAGGCGAGTCTGGTGCTTGGAGCAGGCGCCGTCGCCCACCTCCTCCGAACCAGGAGTTGGCCGGAGGGGGCGTGTACCCGTACCCGAACCTCGGGCGATTCTCCTTGGTGATTTCAATGGTGTTGTTGTACAGAATCCCGTCAAGAATCGTACCCCACACAGGCATACCCCCGATGTCCTTGGTCGTGTTGTCTGCAAGCTGTGCCGTGCTGCCGTATTTCCCGTCAGAATTCCCTCCCAGAAACGTCCCGTTGAGCACTTTCAGATACGAGAGCTCTCCGATGGACCGGCGGCGATCCAACAGGCTGTCAATCACCGGCCCCGGCTGAAACTCCACCGTTTTGTTCCCATCGTCCCACAGAACCGCCGCGTACGACCCGCCTTCCTGCCCTTTCCCCGTCACAATCACATTCACGTAGAACGAATTGGCTATGAAGGAGCCTCGAGTGGCGTGATTCATGTCGTCCTCCCCGTATACCACCACTGCATTTATCTTGCTGATGTCTAGAATCACGTTCTCCCCCATGTTGATTGCGCCCTTCATTCCCGGGATGTACGGTGGGAGGTTCTTTCGCGGCGGGGGGGCGTACACGCCAGGGGGGAGGGAGGGCGCGGGGAGAGCACCAGGGGGAAGCGGCGGGGGTGGGGGAGGCGGGGGGACGTATGGGGGCGGGGGGGCCAGGGGCGGGGACGGGGGTGGGGGGGAGGCGGGGGGGGCAGGCGGAGATGGGGGTTGCAGCGGGGGAGGCGGGAATGGGGGTGGGGTAGTGTAGGGCGCTGGCGGAGGGGAAGGGGGCGCAGGAGGCGGGAAGGTTGGCGGAGGGGAGAGCGGAGGCGGGACAAACGGCGGGGGCGGGGAAATGGGGGGAGGGGAAGGCGGGGGAACAGCGGGGCCGGGAGGGGGGGACTGGGTGTTGCTGGTATCGGGGGTTTCGGGGATGACGACGGGGGGGGAGCCGGGGGGGGTGGTGTATGGGGGAGGTGGCGCGCCTGGGATCTGCTTGGTAACACCTTTGAGGACCCCGTTGGGGGGCTGCGGATACCACCACAGGTTGCCGTATGAAAGCAGCTGGATCTGCAAGGGCGGTAGGGCACAGTAGGCGTGGGTGGTGTGCGGTGCAGCACGAGGGCGGGTGGATGGGAAGGGGAGAGAGGGAGGGGAGGGAGGGAAGTGGGTTGAGCGAGCAGAATGGCGTGAGCAAGGGTAGCGCTAGTAGCTGGAGGTTTGGAGAGGGCTAGCACGGGACAGACAGAGGGCAAAGGGCTCTCTGCCATGGGGCAATATTAACCACTCCATGCCACGTAGGCGACTCTATGCGCATGCAGGCAACACGAACAACAAAGCAGGCAGGAGTAGCACGCACCACCATCAACCCATTTCCTAAACCTCTCCCGCCCTCCTCCCTCTCCCCCCAATCTCTCTCCCACCCACCCCCGGCCCCCAATCCCTCTCACCTGAGCGCCATCAGCAAGAGCATTGCTCCACCAGGTGCTATTCATCGTCTTCACCCCCGGATTCACCGCCTGCGCGCCGAATCCCCCCGAGCTGCACACCTGCCCCAGCGGCGGCAGCGACAGCGGCGGCATCTGGGGGCCCGCGGGCGTGGCAATGGCGGTGACATAGACGCTCATGACGGGCTGGCGAGTCACGTCGAAGAAGAGCAGGCCCGGCAGGAGCAGCACGAGGAAGATGATGAGGACTGAGCAGCAGTTGCACGCCGCCGGGAGAGGGACTTTTGGAGGCTCGGGGTGCCAGTCGGGACGGCCGACCGCCATGGTGAGGGCTCGCTCCTTAAAGAAATTTAGTTGCTTCTGCTCGGGGGCGGGCGGAGAGGGAGGGAGAGGGGAGGATGGGAGGAGCGGATGGGAGGGTATGGGGAGGGGAGATGAGATGGTGTGGGGGAGAAGGGGATCGGAAGAGCGGGAGGAATGTGTGAGTAGGGAGGGAGGGACGATGAGAGGGGGGGAGCGGAGGGGAACGTGGAAGGGTTACAAGTGAGGGAGAAAGAGAGAAAGGAGTCTCTCTTCAGAACCCTGTAGCCCAGCCCACGACTACAAGCATAGTGAGAACACCCTCCTTGTAGAAATGGACTTGGTTCAGTAGAAATGGGGGGATTGGGAAGAAACTGGTTGTGGGGACGAAGGGGAGGGAATCGGCAGTGGGGAGTGAGGTGGTGGGGAGATGTGGCGGCAGGGGAGCGCAGGGGAGGGACGACAAGAGGCAACGGGTGCAAGAGTATGAAACAGAGCTACAAGAGTATCTGTGAAGCAGTATTAGACTGTGCACGTTTCACAGGCTTAGATACGTTCTTTCAAGCCCTTGAGCCATCAGTCACCTTGCGCACGTGTCTACGCGTGCTCATATCACATGTGCCCGAGCAATTGTTCCCAAGCAACGGTTCACCCAATTTCTGGGCATAGCTACCATAAAGGTCCAACACGCATGCCTTTCCAACATCCGTTCCCCCATCCCCCAGCCCTCTTCTCGAACCCCCAAAGAACAGCACGACAGCCCTTCCCTCCCTCTCTCCCTCATCCCTCTTTCCCTCCGTCCCTCTCTCCCTCCTCCCTCTTTCCCTTCCTCCCGCCGTCCCAACAACTGCCCCTCCAGCCAGCGCACCTGCACTTGCTCGTTTTCGAGCACGGCGACGACGGGAGCGGCAGCGGCCATGGTCATGGTGCGCGCGAGCTTGGTGGTGTTCTCCACCACCTTGGTCGTTGCGTCCTCCAGCGCGCCGTCTCCCCGCTCCAGCCGCTGCCGCCGCGCCTCCTCCATCGCCGCCGCCGCCTCCTCCACTGCCGGGGGGGAAGGGGCGCGGAGCGGGGGAGAGGGGAGGGAAGGGGGGGAGAAGCGGGGAGGGGAGGGAAGGGAATGGTGGGCAAAGGGAGGCGAAAGGAGGGGAGGAGCGAAGGGTGAGGGATTGTCAGGGGGGAGGGAAGAGGGAAGCAGGAGGAGCGAGCACGAGGGAGAAGGGAACGGCAGCGCAGATAGAGAGAAGGGAAGAGCGAGTACAAGCTGGCAACAGACAGAGCATAATACACTCCACCGATTCCCTGGCTCCCGTCCCTTATTGTCCCCGCCCATCCCATCCCCTCCACGCCACAGCAGCTCCCTTCTCACACCGCCACTTCCCCCCAACCCGGCCCATGCCTCCTACCACCCGCCCCTCCCACGTCGCCCCTTGCCCGTCGCACGCACCTTCCTCCTCCGTCTCGAACTTATACTGGCGCGTGATGGTGCGCGTGAGGCTCCGCGACAGGTTCTTCGACATGGTGTTCGTGCGCGTGAGGCTGCGCCCAAAGAACGTCATCGTGCGCGAAAACGTGCCCGTGCGCGAGAACGACCCCGCGCGCTTGTACGTGTCCGCGCGCCCGTAATCCTCCCCCTCATCGTCGTAATACTCCTCGTCCTCGTCCCCATACCTCTCGTCCTCGTCCCGCCCCCCCCGCCGCCGCTGCTGCGACCGGCTGCCGCCTTCCCTGTACGACCCGGAGCGGTAACTGGCCTGCGAGCGCGGAGATCCCTGGTCGCCGTAGTCGCCGCCGTCGTCGCCGTCGTCGCCATCGTCGCCAGCGTCGCCGTCGCGATCGCGGTCCCTGTCGTGGTCGCGGCCGCGGTCGGCGTACGAGTCGTCTGTGGAAGCGTCCCAGTTCGCTCGCGAGCCGCGCTCGCTGCCCGACGCTGCGCGCACGGGCGACGCGGGCGGTGGGGGAGAGGGAGGGGCGGAGGGGGAGGGGAAAGTTGAGGAAGGGAAACGCACGACTGTAACGGTGCCATCGCATAGCTGTACAGCCGTCGCATGATTGTAACAGTGACATCGCGTGTCTCGTCGCCTCAATGTACAGTGCGATCATACTCCACGCAATCTTCACTCCTCGCTGCCTCCTTCCTCTGACTTACGAATCACCTCCCGAACGACCCTTACGTATCATTTCGCGTTCTTTTCTCTAGAAGTTTCGTTTCGTTGCGCATCCACCCAACTCTCCCCCCTCCCCCCCGCACCTGGGTTTCCCCCAAGCGGGAACTCCGCGGAGTGGTAGAGCGGATCCGCGCCTCCCCTGTGGCTGCCGCGCCCATCGTCGTACTCCTCCTCCGCTTCCTCCACCTCATACTCTCCCTCCTCTCCCCCTTCGTCCTCGTCCTCGTACCGCGCGCCCTGAGGCCCGCGCCCGCGCGCCGACGGCGGCTCCGAGTCGCTGTAGCTGCCGCGCGTTTGGCGGGAATGCCTGGGTGGAGGCGCGACGAGGGGAATGTGGGGGGAGGGAATGGAGGAAGCGGCAACGAGAGAAAGAAATGATGAGTGGTTTCAAGAAGCGAATGGAGACGGGGGAGAGATGGCAAGGGATTCTGAACGTCAAGGTGGTCAGGGAAGGCGTAAACTTCGTGGAAAGACGCGAGACTTCTGAAACGGCGCGAGACTTATCGAAAGTCGCCGCGAGACCAACGGAACAGCGAGAGATCATGGATACTCGCGAAACCATTGTGATAGCGGTATTTGTGAAAAAAAATCATTGTTCAATAATCCTCATCCTCTCTAGCGAAGCCATGTCGGCGGCACGGACGCCCCTGGACAGGATACTGAGGGGCCCTGAACTAGAAACACTTATCTCTGACAATGCGCAGACGCACGATGCGAACAACGAAAAGACAAAAAAACAACAAGATCACCGAAAATGAACGAACAACGTAATCTCCGCGCGACGCACCTGTCAGATCCGGACGTGTCCTCGTAGTCGTCGTCGCCGTAACTCTCCATGGCGCCGCGCCGACTCCGCTACAGCCGTTGCTCCCCGCACGGGTGGCCGCAGCTACTAAGATACTCGGAACAGACGCCGGGCCTGGCGCTACGGTGTGCAGAGGACGGCGACAAGGCGACAAGAAAGTGATAATGAGGCCGAGACAACAACAGATTAGAGAACCTTGACGAGGTTATGTTACGAGGGACGTAGGCGACGAATAATGGCGAAAATGGTGCAGTGCGGTAACATAGAAAGGCGTGGGTTTGAAGGTAAGCCGTGACTAAATCATCAGTGGAGGTAAAGTTGACAGATGCAGGAATAGAGGCGTGCAACATGGGAAACCAACCTAGAACAGAACAAGACACACGCGGTGCTGTTAACGCATTCTGAATCACGGTCAAGCATTCGCAAGAACAACGGCGGTCGGCGGGAGGAACGGCCTAACACGGATCCACATTGCACGAGGGAATGCACGCCATCTCGATAACGTAGCCTCATTACTTACCAGATTTGGCGCGACAGCAGACCCGTCTTCCACGCGGTCAAGGCGAAGAAAGCCAGGTCTGGTACAGAAATTGCTGAGACAGCCGGCTATAGCTTATTTCTTGCAATCCCTTGGATGGGTTGGGGTACGGGGAAGGGAGGGATCCGATGATTTCGCTGAGCCCAACAGAGAGCAAGAAGGCTGGAGCCACAGAAGCTTGGTGTGGGTGGGTGGTGGCGAAATTCCTCGTCTGATGAGCTCTCAAGGGTGGCTTGGTAAGTAAAGGTGAGATACGGTTCAGTGGATTCAGTGAATGGTGAAGTCAGTTCAGGTGAATTGAGGAGGTTTGTGGGGGATGGAGGCTTGTCGAAATGTACGGCACGAGGTGAGGGGGGGAGAAAAGGGGGTGGCTGGCTGGAGGGGGAAAGGGACCAGGAGACAGATGAAGTGTGGCGTGGTAGCTGCCAAGGGCAGGTACAGACAGAGCGCCCCCAGCCACTTGCCCAACCTGCGGGGATGTAGGACAGAACGGCCGAAAGCAGGAAGAGTACGGTGCCGAAGCTTGTAGAAGGGTGCCGTTTGGTAAAAACTTGCCAGACAGCCCATCACCAGCATTCCCTAGAGGTCAAAACTGTGGTGAGCATCTTTCCGGGCAGATAACCCTGCGGAAAAAACTTTTGCTCCATACCTTCCAGTCCAGAACTAGAGAGATAAGTCGACACACAAATCTAACATCTTCTGAAAGTAACTTCTCAGTGCTCCCTCCTGAATAAAAGACAAACTTCGGTCGCAATTCTCGACTCACCGCAACCATCTTGAACTGCCTCTTCGTCACAAGGACCAAAATCTGATTCGGACAAAGGCGTCTGCATTCAAGTGGGTGAAATTGTGATAATACAACGACGGGGAGGTCCCGTTTCCGGACAATTTTTTTTCTGGGATGAACTGGTACCAAGCAATGAATATGGAAGTTATATGCAACACAACCTTATGACATTCATGTGGGCTACTATGCACTGCATCAATTTCATCTTCTCTTCCTTTCAGTCGGGGTTATTAATGTATTCACCTCACATATAGGATCATATAGGTATAGTTTGAATTATCAACCTTATCAGCAGGGCCTCAGATTCGTTTGGGGGTACACTGAGGCCTCAGGGCAGTTTTTAGGAAATCGGAATTTGCCCTGAATTGTCAGGGCTGCACAGAGTGAGGTAAACTGTAGTCTTAGTGCTTCACTTCGTGATAGGTGAAGTGTGGTAGCGGGTAAAGCGGCATTGCGTGACGTCAAGGTCTCGTGCTCGATTCTCGCTGGCTCCTGTGTTCGAGTTCCTCGCACATAGATATTTTAGGCCCGAAACCCAGGAGATTTTACGTACAGTACATCTCGCTTCAGAGCGAGACTCGACACTATCCTGACTCATCAGGGCTGAACCTACAGCCTTATCCTGAGTTTCCAGTACGCAGAATAATGTTATACTGAAATTACAGGACAATTATTCCTGTTATGCTGTTTTTCCAGGACTAGCACACGACACCTATCCTGAATTCAGGAGAATCAGGATAAATTATCCTGATAACTGAGGCCCTGCTTATCAGCACTTGACCTAAGCTGCCTACAAATTCCATTGGTGACCATGGTTGCTGACAGCCTTATCTGATTTATCCAGGCACTTACTGTTACCGAACTCCTTTTGCCGGCTTGGGTTACTAGCTATGACAATATGAAATAAAGTGGCCTTAATGTATGCTTTCAGATGCTTGATTTGACCAAGTATTGTATGTCAAGTGTATTGCAAAACGTCCTCATTAAAAAGCATTTCTGATCTCTGATCTCATCTAAGTGCTGTTTTCCCGCCATCCATCCTCAACCTACTCCCGTCCTGTCCCATCTCTTCTTGGGATCTTCACCACCACCTAGATTTCGTCTCGTTCCTTCTGCTCCTTGGGCCTCTTGTTCAGTATCTGCGCGTCCTACTCCACTGCGTCCAAATACTTGGGGGTCGCCATCATGCTCTGCTCTCCCGCTTGTGTTTCCTCTCAGCGTGTGAGAGTAATCTTTTGCTGACAAAGCGCATGCCGGCAATACAATGGGTTTGCGACGCATGACAATCATCCGGTTTCGGGCTCGGCTGTAGCACGATCTCGACGGCGCCGCAGGCCGAGCTGCTGGATGTGCGATCGTCCTGAATTCGCTTGATCAGTTAAGGCGTAACTCGATTCTCGATGGACGGTGGTCGCAGAGCGGCGAAAAAGCCAGCTCCGAAGAGCAAGCTGGTGGTCAGCCGTGCCAAGTACGTCTAATCCTCTCTGTCTCATTCCTAACCCATTCCTTCATCGATCAAGACCGCGTTTTTGCGTGATGTCGGCCTCTGAACTAAGGCCGGGGCTTGTGAAGGACCGCGCTGACCCTGAGAGTCCTTCGCGTGCCTCTTGGGTCCCTCTGATCTTTGCCGAGCTTCTGGTTTCCGCCTCCTCTTCGTAGATCTCGCCGTGTTGCACATCGGCCGCTCATCCTGCTGAGACTCTGTTATTGGCTCGTGCTGCTTGGAATGTGGTTCTCACCCAGAAAAATGCAGCAAACATAATGCGATCCGTTTCTTGTTACAACCTTTTTCCCTTTCTTCACGCTCTGCCCTTTCCCCCGCAAGGTATGCTTCCTCTGCCGATCCGGCCTCCCCCACATCCGCCTCCCCATGGGGATCTCCGCCAATGGACCCTGTTTCCGCGGCCCCCCGCCGCAGCCCAGATTCCTCCGCGCGCCCGCTGCAGCTGGGGGGGCGGGGAGGACAAGCGAGCATTGGCGGAGGTGGTGGTAGGCTGACCGGAGGCGGGGGCGGGATAGGAGTGGGGCTGGGGGGAGGGGCTGGGCGGAAGGGGTGGTCAGGCCCGCAGGGGAACGCGGGGAAGGGGAGGGACGGCGGGGGAAAGGAGGGATTTGGGGGGTGGGATGATGGGGGCGGGGGGTGGGAGCCGGATTGGGATGACATACCAGACGCGGAGGGACTATCCGGGGGGAGGGGAGAAAGGGGTATATCAGTGCGGGGGATGGGGGCTGGGCGCACGGGGATAGAGGGGCGGGGACGTGGGGGAAGCGACGTATCAAGAGGGGGTTTTCTGACGTATTTCAGCAATAGGAGGCGGCTGATCGCGTTGGCGTGCATGGCGCTGCTAGGCCTTGCCGGGGGCGTGTATTGGCTGCTGCTGGGGCATCAGGCGGAGGTAGATAAGAATAGTCTGTCTCGAATGCCCGAGCCGAAGCTTGGTGATAGGGACGGGGAGGCGGTAGGAGGAGAGGCGAGGACGGACGGCAGCGTTAGAGTGGGCGGGGAAGGGGACGCGGGGAACGAGAGTGGGGGAAGAAGACCGGGGGAGGCAGGTGTGGATATGGGGGAGCCAGTCGGGGGAGAAGTGGAGGGGGGGCCGGGTATGGGGAGGGAGGGGGATGAAAGGGAAGGGTATGGAAGGGATGAGGGGATGCGAGGAAGTGGTCAAGGAGACGGGAGAGAGGTGGCTGGGGAGTGGGAGGAGCGAAGGGATGGAAATAAAGGTGCTGATCAGGATGTTTCGATGGTAGAAACGAGGGAGGAAGTGAGAGTGGAAGACGCGGGAGGTGAGGCGAGGGTGGAAGAGATAAGGGAAGTGGAAGAAAGGAGGGGAGAAGGGGAGCCGGGTCGAGGGGAGAGGGACGGAGGTGAGGAGGAGAGGGAGGAGCGAGTGAGAGAGGGAGGGGGGGAGGAAGGCGCAGGGGAGGAGGCGATGGGAGGGGACTTGGGCAAGGGCGACTATGGCGATGATGCAGAGAGGAGCATGGTGGAAGACGTGTTGGATCGAGAGAGAGCGGACACAGAGAGGGAGGGTCAACCGCATGAGGAAGAGGAGAGAGTGGATCGAGAGGATGTTGAGGGGGGGAGAGAGAGTGTGAAGGCACGTGCAGAGATGTCGAGGGGTGTGAGGGAGGGCGAGATCCTTGAGGGTGGTGTGGGGGAGGGGGAAATGGCAGAGGTTGATGTGGGGGAGGACGTACCTGAGCCTGATGACGCGCAGGCAGGAGGGAGGGTCGACGGGGGGCCGAGAGAGGGAGATGGGGAAGAGAAAGGAAGGGAGATTGCAGAGGAGGGAGGGGGGAGGGGGAAGGGTAGAGAGGAGAGCGAGGAGCGGGACGGGGATGAGCGAAATGAGGAGGGGGAGGGTGGGTATGGGGAGGGAGAAGGGGAAGTTAGGAAGGTAAGAAGAGGACGTGGGGGGCGACGTGGGAAGGGTGAAGACGAGGGGGAGGGGGAGGGAAGAAGAAAGGACGGGTTTGCAGAAAGAAGAGGTGAGGGCATGAGAGAGAGTGTGGAGGAAAGGGAGGGTGAGAATGAGGAGGGCGACTATCATGTGCGTGAGAACGATGGCTCAGGGATGCAAGGAGTAGAAGAAGCGGATGAGCTTATAATGGGGATGGGAGGCGGTGAGAGGCACATGAAAAGAAAGAAGCGAGGTGTGGAAAAGGAGGGCAGGAAAGGACAGAGGAGAGTGGTGGAGGAGGTTGAAAGTGACATGTACGATGGGGATATAGGAGAGGGGGGAGAGATGAAGGAGGAGGATGGACAGGAGGAAGAAGAGAGGAGGGCAATTGCGATCGAAGAGAGTAGGCGCAGGGGTGCGGAGGTGGAAGAGGTGGTGGAGGATGAAGGAGAGAGGGGAGACGGTGAGGAGAGTGAGGAAGAGAGCAGGGTAGAGCATGGAGAAGGGTTTGGAGGGAGGGGTGGAGGTGCGAAGGATGAAGTTTCAAGAGGGGAAGACGAGGAAGAGGAAGGGGAAATCAAAAGAGGAGGTAAAAAACCAGCGAGAATTAGGGCTTTAGAAGACGAGGGAGTGGAGGACGAGGAGGAAAGCGGCAGTGGGAGGAGGAGGAGAGGGGAGATGGAAGAGTATGGCAAGGACTACGGAGACGAGCAGAGTGCGGTCAAGAAGAGGAAAGGAAGGAGTAGTACGGGTGAAAGTGAGGGGGAGGAGGAGGTTAGTGAGGGTGGGAGGAGAGGGAAGCGAGGTGGACGAGGCGAGGAGGTGGAGGAGGAGGAGGAGGAGGTGGGAGAAGTGGAGTCTTCAGGTGCAGGGAAGAGGAGGGGAAGGGTGGGGCGGCGGAGAGAGGTACGAGATGAGTTGGAGGGAGAGGGAGGAAGCGAGGGAAGGCGCGAGGAGGGCAGTGAGGGCGGTGTGAGAGAGAACAAGAGGCGGGTTGGCTCGAGTAGCACTGTGAAGAAGAAGGTAAGGGCGAGAAAAGGAGGAAGAGGGGCATCTGGGGTGGGAGATAAGGACTTGGCAGCACTGGAGCAGCAGCTCGATGAAATGGATGAGATGATTCGAGATGCTGGTGGCGAGGAGGAGGAGGGGGCGGGGGCGGACGGTGAGAAGGAACAGGACGAGGATGGAGAGACGGACAGAGGAAAGGGTGCCGGTGAGCGAAGGAAGGGAAGGAAAAGGCGAATGGATGAGGAAGGAGAGGTGGAGGAAGAGGGAGGTGAAGAGGTAAGGAGAGAGGTAGATGGGGAAGGGAGGGGAGATGGTGTGGGTAAGAGCAGAAAGGGAAGGAGAGAAGGGAAAGAGAAAGTCAGGAGAGTGGGAATGGAAGCAGATGAGGAAACAGAGAGAGAAGAAGGCATGAAAGAGAAGGAAGGAGGCGAACAGGATGAAAGCGTGAATGAAGACGAAAGTGGGGAGAGGCGAGAGAAGGGGAAAGCGGGTGGAAGAGTGAAGGGAGATGAAAGACAGGAGGGTGGAGAGGACGAGGAAGAGCGGGTGAATTCTGGCAACGTGGGGAAAGTGAGGGAAGATGAGGAAGAAGGGAAGGATGCAGGGGGGGAAGTGGAGAAAGCAGAGATGGAGGATGAAGAAGGGAGAAGGGATGAAAAGAGGGTAAGAGAGAAATCCGATGAAGAGGACGAGAGTGAGAAAGGAACGGAAGTTGGCGAGGGGGAAATGCGAGAGGAGAGTTCAAGAAAGCAGGTGAATGGGAGACAGGAGCGTGTGAGAGAGGAAGGTGTGGAGCGCGGTGCTGAGGTTGGGGAGAGTGAGGGAGGAGAGGAGACGGAAGAAGTGGTGAAAAGGAAGAAAGATTCACAGGACGATGAATCAGAGGAGGAGAGTGGGAAAGGGAGGGTTGAGCAGGTGAGGGAGGGGACGGAGGAAGCAGAAGAGGGTGATGGCGAGGGAGAGAGGGAGCAAGGCGGTCGTGGGCGTGGTGGGAATGGTGCAGTGAGGGATGGTGCTCTGAGGAAGAAAGGAAGAGACAGAGAGAGTGAAGGAGACAGTGAGGGAGATCGTGAGGCAGAGAGCAAGGAAGAGAGCGGGGGAGAGAGTGAGGAAGAGAAGGAGGGAGAGAGGAGGGAGGGTGATGGTGAGGATGCTGCTGTGAGTAACAGATCTATGAAGCGAGGTGGAAGGAAGAGAGTGAGTAGGCCTGAGGAGAGTGAGGAAGGGAGGGAGAGAGGGCGAAGGGATGATGATGATGTTGAACTGGCGGAGGGCGAGAGTGTAGGGGTTGGCACTAAGCGAGAAGCACGGAGAGAATCGGATGAAGGGGGTAGAGAGGAGCAGGAAGAGACGGGAGAAAGGGAGAAGGGAGGGGAACGGGAGGAGAAGGAGGAGGGGAGGGAGGAGGAGAAGGAGGAGGGGAGGGAGGAGGAGAAGGAGGAGGGGAAGGAGGTGGCACGGGAGGAGGATTTGGAGCAGCTGGGCGTGCAGCGCATGCGAGTGGAGGTGGGTGGAGAGGCGAGGATTGTGGAGGAAGGCGATCAGGCTGCTGTAGCAGACCCCGTCGTGGAGATTCTGGGGGCGCGGGAGGGGCAGGTGGGAATGGGCGAGGCGGAGGGGAGGAGAAAAGGCGGAGGAGAGGAGGATGGGGAAGAAGAGACGAAAAGTGTGGGTGAAGGTGCGAAGTGGTTGGGGAAGAAGGGTGAGGGAGAGAGAGGAGAGCAAGGGGAAGAGCTAGAAGAGAAGGGTAGTGGAGAGGGGAGTGTGATTAAGAGGGTGAGGAGGACTAGGGGTGGAGGAGAGGAAGAGGTGGAGGAAGGTGATGGGAAGGTGGGAGGTGATGCGAGAGAGGAAAGGGAGAATGGCGGGGAGAGGCGCGGCAAAGGGGAAACAGAGGATATGGAGGATGGAGAGGAGGGGGAACCGGGCAAAGTGGGCCGAAAGGAGGCGGATGGAAAGAGAGAGGAGCAGGAGGATGGGGATGGCAAGGATCGGCAGCAATCAGGAGCGAAAGAGAAAGGGCAGGAACAGGTGGATGGGAAGGAGGGGGGTCTGAGTATGGTGGTGACGAAGAGTGGGAAGGGACGAGCCAGAAAGAAAGAAGATGCGGATTCTGAACAGGGTAGTGCGTTGGTGGATGCTGGTACGAGGGGCAAGGTGCGGCAAGAGGAAGCGAGTGCTGTGGGAGAGGAGGAAGGCGAAGGAGACAGAGAGGTGAAGGGAGAGAGTGAAGCGGGTGATGATGCGAGGTGGGAGAAGTTGGAGAAGGATACAGAGGGAGGAGTGAAGGAGGAGGAGGAGGGGAAGGGGGAGGAGAAGGAGGAGGACGAAGGGGAGGAGAAGAAGGAAGAAAAGGTGGAGGCGGGGGAGAAAGGAAAAGGGGAGGAGAAAGAGGAGGGAAATGGGCTGAAGGAGCAGGAGAGGGAGGTTGTTAAGAAGGAAGACGAGGGGATGGAAGGTGGGGGGAAGACGGATGAGGGGAAGGAGAATGAGGGGAAGGAGGATGAGAAGGAGAATGAGGGGAAGGAGGATGAGAAGGAGAATGCTGAAGGGGAAAGTGATGCTCCAGCCAAGAAAGATGTGGGAAGAGAGAGTGTGAAAGAGCAAGAGTCGGGTGGTGATGGGGCAAATAAAGAGACGGAGGAGAAGGAAGAAGGGGTTGAGGAAGATAGAGAGGAGGGACGGGGCAAGGTGGGTTTGGTGGGAGGAAGCGGTGGTGAGGAGGTGGACTCTGAGAAAACTACGGACGGGAGTGGTTTGGGGAGTGAAGATAACGTCAATGGTGACAGGAAGGGCATACGGGAAGTGGTGGGTGCAACAATCAGGGAGGTGACGACAGGGGCAGGAGCCACACCTGAGCAACCACGAGAAACAGCAAAGGCAGGGGCAGAGGCAGGCGCAGAAGCGGGAGGAGCAGGAGGAGGAGGAGCCGGGGCAGGGGAAGCAGGAAATGCTTCTGTGGCTGGAGCTGCAGTGGAAGCTGGTGCAGCAGCAACAGCAGCAGCAGCAACAGCAGCAGCAGATGGCAGCAGCAGTGTCCGCAGCAACACGAGTGTTACCGCTGGGGACTCCTCTGATACTACTTTGCACCAAGGTGCTGATGGTGAGGTAGGTGGTGATGAGAGAGAGAATGCTGGTGGGGTTGCTGCTGGTGCCGCCGTTGCTGGTGCTGTGAAAGAGAGTGGGAAGGAGAGCGGGGAAAGTGCGGAGAACTCTGCAGCTGATGGGTCCGTGGCTTTGGCTGCTAATGAAGGTGGTGATTCTGCTGCTGGTGCTGGTGCTGATGGTGCTGCTGATGGGGAGAATGAAGGTGGGGAAGGAGGGGGTGAGGAGGTGACGAAAGGCAAGAAGAAAAAGCTCAAGGATAAGAAGGAGAAGAAGAAGAAGAAAAAAAAAAAGAGCACGACCTCTAAGGCGACAGGTGATGGGATGGTTGGAGGAGAGGGGTTGGATGAAGATGTGGCTTCTAGCGTGCCAAGCAGCAGCAGCAAGGAAGGAAGCAGCAGCAGCGGCAGAAGCAGAGAAGACACAGATATTGCAATGCGGGATGCAAGTGCTGCAGGTCCCAGCACCACACCAGCTGCTGTCACGGGTGCTGCTGGCTTGTTGCAGACACAGGGCAGTGATGGGGATAGGGCAAAGGGAGCAGAGGGAGTGAGTGCAGGTGGAGAGGAGGCAGGCGGAGAGGGGGCAGGCAGGGACAAGGGAGAGGAGAAATTGAGTGGTAAGCATGGGGATGGGGATGGAGAAGGAGAGGAGAGCAAAGGTGGTGAGGTAGACATGGGCAAGGATGCGGTGGGTAAAGCAAAGGCACAATTGGGTCATGAGAGTGTGGAACAGAGAGAAGATGCAGAAGCAACAGGAGGAGGTGGGAAGGTGGAGAAGCAAGAGACGAAAGAAGGGGACAAGAGCCAGGTGGGGGAGTCTTTGGCAACGGGAAAGACAAAGAAGAAAAAGAAGAAGACGAAAAGCAAGGTGAAGAAGGTAGAAGAGAGCAGTGGGAAGCAGGGAGAAGAGGAGAATGTGACAGGAGGAAGCAGCGAGCATACGGAGGGCGCAACAAGCGGTGATTCAAAGGGTGATGGCAGCAAGACTGGTGCGGGGAATGGAGAAAAAGGACCTGGCAGTCAGGAAGAGGGAGGAAGAAGAGGAGGAGTCGGGGAGGAGGATGGAGGAGTGGGGGCGTCAGGGGAAGGTGTTGGGAAGCAGCATGTGGCAGGTGGTGAAGGTGGTGGTGGGGAAAGCAGCGACGGAAAGGGAGAGAGTTTGTTGGTGGGAGATGGTGCGGCTGGCAATGATGGCTCACAAGCTGTGGAGGGGTCCAAGAGAAAGAAGAAAACCAAGAAGAAGAAGAGCCGCAAGTCCCTGGAATCGTAGAAGTTTGAGATGGTGTGAGCAGGTTTGGGTTTGGTTGGATGCAATGGAAGAAGTGCTTGGTCGTTTTTGCAGGTAAGCATGCTATTAATGCCTGCATTTTCGTTGGATGCAACTACGGTAGGATGCTACTGCCATGGTAAAGTGCACACGAGTTCTGTAGATAGAGCTTGATTGAGCCGAGATATCTGAAGTAATGAGGCTTGGGAGTTCAAATTATATATGATATGACATTCCTCTCCTGACCATATGACTTAGGGTACATTCCTGTGGGGACACTTGTGTCTCAATCCCCGTTTTCCCAAGTCGCGCCTGTTAATTTTCCCAATGTTGTGTCACAAACATCGAATGTACCGCGATGTAGGGCGACATATTGGCAGGTTCAGTTGGACACGTTTCACTGGCGGGGATCAAAAAGAGATGTACAGGTGTGTGCGTTTGACTGGGTGACAGTACACCCGTATTTTCAACCTCCGAGCAGGGGCGTGGTTTCGATGCGCGGGATCCTTTCCCTCGCAAAATTGGCATTTTCGGATGTCCAGGTGCATGTGGTCGTGTCGGGCATTTCGAGTCGCGTGCGATTCTTTAACAATGACGGGTCGTTTCACAATTCGACAGCGATGTCAGCGCGTTTCACGCTGACCAATAATAAATACAGTACAAGTTGCCGAAAGCCGATTCGCATTTGGGACACAACACAGTTTATGTTGTTTTTGGGTGTCACAAAGTGATTGAGACACAAGTGTCACCACAGGAATGCACCCTTACTACACAGTCATCTGCAATATTCGACAAATATTTTACTCAATGCAAGCTTGGCACACTGCCTTGATTATCGTACAGCGATATTCTTGCATCCTGCAAACCATAGTTCGGGTGACGACAAATCTGGGAGTAGGTTGGTGTACAGGGGACTGGAAAAAAAAGGCCAGGGTATTCATTGTTATAACTGACTTGGGGCAAGTCCCAGGGTAAATGAGAACAATGAGGTAGTCCATTATTTGCTGTAAATATATGTTTTGTATGTTTGATTGGTGTAACTTCTCTGCATTAGCAATGGTTATTCGAAAGATACATCTCCTGGCTTTCCGACGTGTGCAAACGTGGATCCAGCGGGTGTCAGAAGATCAGTTCATCTGCCAGATCAACGGCGAGGAACACAAATTGTGCGAAGGATAAGAGCTTACGTCACCTTCGCCCATATTGCTCAATCCCTTCCCCCACCTGCGGACCAGTGTCAGAGGGTGATGGCCTCAACCCCAGATCTCAACCACGACTGCTAGCATAGAATCTGTATCCACGGCTAGGATTCACTTCGCTCCTATTAGCTGGAAAAACGGCTTCGAATTCAAACCCATTGGGTTTGCCGCGTTCCAGGCTGACGCGATGACTCTGCGCCTTCAGATCAGAGGACAATCGACGGTTCCTAGGTCACGGAGTCCAACGTTCACCAGCGAAATCCCGCAGCTCGCGCCATTGTCAACGGAATCTCGCTGAAAAGAGTCGGTGTTGTTTGTCTCGCGCAGCCGCTGAGGCGAACGGAGGGGACAAGCGAACAGCCTAAACTTGGTAAAAGAAGGGAATCATATGCCACGCGGACGAATGTCAACCAGCCATTGATCGAATCTCCCTGTTTGGGTCGAAAACTTGCCTGACCGGAACCAACCATTCGCAGCCACCGCTACTGTTCATCGCAAACCCAACGCAAACCCAACACTGTAGACCAATGAGGAACTGGCGAGGATTGCCGCGACGAAATACGCAAAAGGTCCGAACCTACGGTTGAGATCTAAGTTACCAAACACGTTTCAGACAAATCAGTGATTGTGGACGGTAGATCTGAAGAGGGTTGCTTTGAGGAAAGGAGAGGAGAGGCAGTTGGTGACCCCTCCGCCTCATTCCAGCGTGACCGTCGTCTCTCGCCTCATTCTCGCACGAGCCTCGGATTTCACACCGCCTTCGCCTCTTGCTCTCATTTTCTCACGCTCAGATTATTCTGCTCGTTTTCTTAGAGCTGCTGCGACTGCGAAAAAGCGCGCCGCTCGGAAATTTCATTCTATAATCAAGCTTCAGGCCTATGTTAATGTAGAAGCTGTGTTTACGGGAAGAGGAAATCGCGCGGCGGAAGAGGAAATCGCGCGTCTAGAAGAGGAATTGGTGTGTCGGGAAGAGGAAACGGCGTGTGAAATCGGGTGTCGCAAAGAGGAAATCGCGTGTCGGGAAGAGGAAATCGCCTGAAGCCTGGAAATTATGGCTACGAAAGAACTGCGAGAATGGGTTTTTTTTTTATGCAAGGTACGTCTGAGCGCATGTGCGTTTTGCCACGTATCCGAGTCTTTCGTAGTTGTGTAATATGCTTTCGTTATAGCACTCGCGAGGTTGTTCAGTGGCGCGTCTGACGTTGCATGTTGCAGGTTTGTTCCGAGGCGACATGTCACTCGAACCACCAACGCCATCTGTTTGTCCGTGCGATTTCGGGGAGTGCGTGCAAGCTCAGATTCGCTTCGTCTGGCAGCTCAGGTATTTCGCGAAACCACACCCATGCAAGAAGTCAATTTCGCGAATCAAATTCCCGCATGTTGCGCGTTCGCTTTTCCGTCGTTTCGTGTTTCAATCTTGATGAGCAAATTCACCGATCAATTTCGTACGTAGTTGTCGCGTTTCAGTTTCCCGTTTCAACTCTGCAATACTAGATCTGATTTCGCAGATCGATTTCGTATCACAGTACGTCGTTTCGCGAGATGGTTCCCTGACGTACGTTTCCCGATCGGTTTTACACATGGTTGTCGCCGCGTCTTTCCACCCACTGCAGGTTGTCGTCGTTCCCACCCTCCACGACGGGTGACAACCACTCTCGCGACCTGCGAGTTTGGGCACACACGCGGCGCTCTCTGCGTCTCCCACCCCAAGCTAAGTCCTCCCAACCCTCGTACTTGTGTTGCCTTCCATGTCTCCCTTGTGTTGCTTCCATCAAACTCCCTCATTTACTGCCCTCTGTCGCACTCAAGAGACCTCCCTCCCCCAAGGTAGCAAGGTATCAGGTACGTGCTCAGGTATTTAGCTGGTATGAGGTCTCTTGGGTGTGCCACTGCAGCAGTCCATTCATGCGCACATCATCTCTGCTCTCACTTCACTCACTTGCCCTTGTTTCTTTCCGCACTGCCCTCCCCACCCTCAAATCCCGTCCTCTACTCCCTTCTCTCTGTCCTGATCTTCGCCCTCTCGTCCCAGCAGGTTGCTCACGCGGGAGTGGCAGTGGCGGGGGACATGGTGTGCACAGGCAGCAGCTGCTCTCCACCCAACCCACTCTCAGCTAAGCTAAGTACCCCGCCTTGCCTCTCTCCTCCCAACTATCGTAATTGTTGCCTTTCATGTCTCGCTTGCATGATACATCGAACTCCCTCCTTTACTGCCCTCTGTCGCACTCAAGAGACCTCCCTCCCCCAAGGTAGCAAGGTAGCAGGTACGTGCTCAGGTATTTAGCTGGTATGAGGTCTCTTGGTTGTGCCACTGCAGCAGTCCATTCATGCGCACATCATCTCTGCTCTCACTTCACTCACTTGCCCTTGTTGCTTTCCTCCCTGCCCTCCCCACCCTCAATTCACGTCCTCTCCTCCCTTCTCTTTGTCCTGATCTTCCCCCTCTCGTCCTAGCAGGTTGCTCACACGGGAGTGGCAGTGGCAGGGGACATGGCGTGCACAGGCAGCAGCTGCTCTCCACCCAACCGACCCACAGCTAAGCTAAGTACCCCGCCCTGCCTCTCTCCTGCCTTTCATGTCTCGCTTGCATGATACATCAAACTCCCTCCTTTACTGCCCTCTGTCGCACTCAAGAGACCTCCCTCCCCGAAGGTAGCAAGGTATCAGGTACGTGCTCAGGTATTTTGCTGGTATGAGGTCTCTTGGGTGTGCCACTGCAGCAGTCCATTCATGCGCACATCATCTCTGCTCTCACTTCACTCACTTGCCCTTGCTTGTTTCCTCACTGCCCTCCCCTCTCCTCAATTCCCGCCCCCTCCTCCCTTCTCTTTGTCCTGATCTTCGCCCTCTCGTCCCAGCAGGTTGCTCACGCGGGAGTGGCAGTGGCGGGGGACATGGTGTGCACAGGCAGCAGCTGCTCTCCACCCAACCCACTCTCAGCTAAGCTAAGTACCCCGCCTTGCCTCTCTCCTCCCAACTATCGTAATTGTTGCCTTTCATGTCTCGCTTGCATGATACATCGAACTCCCTCCTTTACTGCCCTCTGTCGCACTCAAGAGACCTCCCTCCCCCAAGGTAGCAAGGTAGCAGGTACGTGCTCAGGTATTTAGCTGGTATGAGGTCTCTTGGTTGTGCCACTGCAGCAGTCCATTCATGCGCACATCATCTCTGCTCTCACTTCACTCACTTGCCCTTGTTGCTTTCCTCCCTGCCCTCCCCACCCTCAATTCACGTCCTCTCCTCCCTTCTCTTTGTCCTGATCTTCCCCCTCTCGTCCTAGCAGGTTGCTCACACGGGAGTGGCAGTGGCAGGGGACATGGCGTGCACAGGCAGCAGCTGCTCTCCACCCAACCGACCCACAGCTAAGCTAAGTACCCCGCCCTGCCTCTCTCCTGCCTTTCATGTCTCGCTTGCATGATACATCAAACTCCCTCCTTTACTGCCCTCTGTCGCACTCAAGAGACCTCCCTCCCCGAAGGTAGCAAGGTATCAGGTACGTGCTCAGGTATTTTGCTGGTATGAGGTCTCTTGGGTGTGCCACTGCAGCAGTCCATTCATGCGCACATCATCTCTGCTCTCACTTCACTCACTTGCCCTTGCTTGTTTCCTCACTGCCCTCCCCTCTCCTCAATTCCCGCCCCCTCCTCCCTTCTCTTTGTCCTGATCTTCCCCCTCTCGTCCCAGCAGGTCGCTCACACGGGAGTGGCTGTGACGGGGGACATGGAGTGCACAGGCAGCAGCTGCTCTCCACCCAACCCACCCACAACTAAGCTAAGTACCCCGCCCTGCCCCTTCCCTCCCAACCCTCGTATTTGTGTTGGCTTTCATGTCTCGCTTGCATGATCCATCAAACCCTCCTTTACTGCCCTCTGTCGCACTCAAGAGACCTCCCTCCCCCACAGTAGCAAGGTAGCAGGTACGTGCTCAGGTGTTTAGCTGGTAAGAGGTCTCTTGGGTGTGCCACTGCAGCAGTCCATTCATTTGCTCAGCATCCTGCAATCACTTCACTCACTTGTCCTTGCTTTATTCCTCACTGCCCTCCCCACTCCTCAACTCCCGTCCTCTCCTCCCTTCTCTTTGTCCTGATCTTCCCCCTCTCGTCCCAGCAGGTCGCTCACACGGGAGCAGCAGTGGCGGGGGGCATGGAGTGCACCAGCAGCAGCTGCTCTCCACCCAACCCACCCGCAGCTAAGTACCCGCGCTGCCTCTTGCGTTCATTTTCGTGCCATTTCAATCCTTGCTGCATCTCCTGCCGCTTGTGCATTCAAACACAAGCTGCCGGTTGAGCCAAAGCTTCAAGCCACAGACACCTTTTCTTGGGTAAATTCCCCCAGGTACTGCAGGTATTCTCTCAGGTCTGCAGGTAAACCTCCCTAGGTGTGTACCTCTCTTGGGTCTGTGGCTTGTAGCTGAGGCTGCACCAGTGGCCCCCTTCTCTGCTCCCACATGCCATCTCATGCACTCGCCTCACATTTCTACCCCTAGCCGCTTACTCCCTTCTCTTCAGTTCTCTCCTTGCTGGTTGAGGGGAGGGGTGTGGGAGTCAACACCGCCACTTCCCTGCGCTCCTCCCCTGTGGCCATGCAGGTGGAAGTGGTGGGAGAGGAGGGGGAGCAGACGAGGGGAGGCGAGGGGCAGGCGAGGGGGAGGCGAGCGGGAGGCGAGGGGGGCAGCAGGGCAGCAGCCCGGCCTCATCAAAGGTTGAGGTTGCAAGTATCGCCCCTGCCACCACACTCCACATGAGCCCGCTCCCCCTCAGGTTCAGGTTCAGGTTCAGGTTCAGGTGCAGGTTCAGGTGCAAGTTCAGGTGCAGGTTCAGGTTGGTAGTGGCTCTTGTGGGGTTGTGGGCGGCGTCACGTGCACTGTCGTTTCTGCATTCGCACTGCTGTCACGCGCTCTTCTCACTTGCAAGGGCCGCTCCCTCCCGCCTGTCATGTACTCACTCTCTCTCTCCCTTCTCTGCCTTGCAGGTCCTTCCCTTCAAGCCTTTCGCCCACTCGGCATTAACGCACCCCCTCCGCCTACACCACCACGCCTCCTTGAACCTTGCCTCTCATTCTGCTTCATGTATTTCTTTTCCATTCCGTCTGCTCTCAAATCTCGCCACTCGTTGGGGCGCGACTCGCAAGCCACAGACCTCCCACTTGCTATTCCAGGTAAACCCCTCAGGTTCAGGTTCAGATTTAGCCCCCCTTACAATTTTACAGCCCCTCAGGTCCCCTTGGGGGTCTGTGCCTTGTGCTAGTGCCTCAACCAGTGGCCTCTCCCCCTCTCATTTGCCTTGCATGCTCTGCTCTTGCACTTGCACCCTTCGTCCCCTCGCTACCTACTCACCAGCTCTGCGTGTGTGCCTTGCAGGTGGGGGGGAGGGGTGTGGGGTCAGCACCGCCATTCCCTCACGCCTCTCCCCGGTGGCCGTGCAGAGAGGGACGCACACGGGAAGGCTGGGAGGAGGGCTGCCGGGGAAGGAGTCACCTGGTGCTGCTGCAGCTGCCCTGTGCTCGCTCTCACGTCTTACAGCTAAGTTCCCTCAACCCCTTGCCTGCCTTGCCATGTCTTGTGTACTTTGCTTGCATCTCATGTTTGCATGCGCTTTCGCACCTTCCTCTTGAAACAGTGCCACTGGTTGGGACCGGCTCACATGCTGCAGTGCAGACCCCCTCACTTCAGGTAACCCTCTCAGGTGCGGGTACCCCCTCAGGTGCAAGTGTGCAGGTACCCCCTCAGGTGCAGCCCTTGGGTCTGCAGTTTGTGACTTGGCCTCCACCAGTGGCCCCTCCCCTCTCCCGCCTTGCAAATGCCGTTCCCTCTCTTGCACTTTCACCATTCATCCCCTCGCTGCCCACTGACCAGCTCTGCGTGTGTGCCTTGCAGGTGGAGGGGAGGGGCGGGGGTCAACACCGACGCTTCCCCACGCCCCTCCCTGGTGGCCGTGCAGGTAGCCGTGGGGATGGGAGGGAGGCAGCACTGCCAATCGCTGCACCAAGGGAGAGCATCGGGGTGGGCTTGGCCTCTCAAGGTACGTCACCTCCCCTCTTGCCTATCTGCTCTTCAATTCTGCCTTCTCGTATTCATCAACTTCAGTGATTTTTTTTCTGGTCATGCCAACTCAATTCTTGTTACTTCCCCGCCTGTCTGCTGCCCCTACCAGGTCACTTGGCATTCAACAGGAGGCACGCACTGGAGAAGAATGGGAGGGGAGCAAGGATGACGCAACAGCTCTCTCAAAGGCTCTTCCTTTTCCAGTTAAGTGTGTGCCCCTCCTTGATCCCTCAACTCTGCTGGCTTGTCTTGCTGGATTCGTCCTTGTCACTGCTCTTCTGTTTTTGGTTCGTCCCTCAAACTGTGTTCACTGGATGGGGCTTATTTCGCAAGCAACAGACGCTCCTTGGAAACTCCAGGTAAGCGCCTCAGGTTCAGGTTCAGCCTTGGTAAAGCCTTACAGCCCCCTCAGGTTCACCTCTACTGCTTGGTCAACCCTCAGGTGTCGTTGGGAGTCTGTAGCTTGTGCCTGTGCCCCTGCCAGTGGCCCCTCCCCTCTCTCTCCGCTCTGCCTGTGTCCATCGCACCTCTCAAATCTGCTCATGTCAGGACTGCCCACTGACCAGCTCTGCGTGTGTGCCTTGCAGGTGGAGGGGAGGGGCGGGGGTCAACACCGACGCTTCCCCACGCTCCTCCCCTATGGCCGTGCAGGTACCCGTGGGGATGGAAGGGAGGCAGCACTGCCAATCGCTGCCACAAGGGAGAGTATTGGGGTAGGCTTGGCCTCTCAAGGTACGTCACCTCTCCTCTTGCCCTCATCCCATTTACCTTTCTGCTCTTCAATTCTAGCTTCTTGTTTTTTGTCAATTTCAGTTCTTTTTATACTGGTGATGCCAATTCACTTGCTTTTTCTCCCCCTCTTTCTTCTGCCCCCACTAGGTCACTTGGCATGGAGTGAAGACTGAAGCAGACGAAGCTGAGTAGCAGACCGGCAGAAGCAGTTGCAGCAGCAGAAGCAGTGGGGGGTGGGGTGTAGGGGGCAGACTAGGTTAGGTCGAGTCATGAGCGAGGTATGGTATCAGGTGTGTTGTCTGATTCCCTCCTCTCTCTTTCTCTACCCCCCTCCCCTTCTAGCAGCCTGAAGGAGGGAGGGAGCACTGGAGCATGGCGAAACAGAGGCATTCCTTCTCTTAACTCCCCCCCCCTTCTCTCCCTCCTCCTCCCACTTCCCAGCAGCCTTGGCATCATGGTGCTCTGAA
Source organism: Closterium sp. Naga37s-1 (assembly GCA_947471745.1). Classification (NCBI taxonomy): domain Eukaryota; kingdom Viridiplantae; phylum Streptophyta; class Zygnematophyceae; order Desmidiales; family Closteriaceae; genus Closterium; species Closterium sp. Naga37s-1. The sequence continues at coordinate 94,192 of CANJKZ010000556.1, forward strand.
CGGCTACGGTAAGTACAGGTAAGGAGGCATGGGGTGAAGGGATGGGGGTGGGTGGGGAGCATGGGAGCAAGTGGGCAGCTCACTGCCTTAGGGGCAGCACCTCTGGGGTTGTGTCTTGTGGGTCGAGGTGAGGTAGGTGGAATCTCTGCGGCACGGCACTCGGTGCTCAAGTAACCGATCTGGCGTTCAAGGCCTAATGGACACCGTCAGAGCCGACCGGCCGGCGGCTCTGGTTCGCGTCAGCTCTGGCTACGTCAGGGGTGGGATTTGAGTCTTGGGCTGGAAGCAATTTTCCACTACCGCATCTCGCACTGCAAGGCACAGCCTTTGGGCGTGCTGTTTCCGAAAGGAAGTGGGCTGTCTGCTGCTCCTACTGCTGCGAGGTGAAGGTTGGGAAGGGGCTGCGTGTTTGGGCAAGGGTGGTGGTGTGTGGTGGGTGGTGTGATATTGTGTGGTATGATATTGTGTGGTATGATAGAGTGTGATAAGATAAGTGTGTGGTCTGATTCAGTGTGCTATGATATAGTGTGGTATGATTTAGAGTAATATGAGAATAGTGTGGTCTGATAGAGTGTGGTATGGTAATATGGTATAGTGTTGTATAAACTGTGGGGTATGATATAGTGTGGTATGAAAGCGGGTGGTATGATGGAGTGTGGTATATTCAGTGCGGTATGTATGAATATACAGTCTGGTAATGTACAGTGTGGTGTGAATGCAGTGAGGTATGATACAGTGAGGTATGTTATAGTTTGATATGATATAGTGTGTTCTGATACATTCTGGTACTGTACAGTGTGGGATGGTACAGTGGGCCGTATGATACAGTGTGGTGTGATGGAGTGTGGTGTGATGAAGTGTGGTATGATACAGAGTGATATGATATAGTGTGGTCTGGTACAGTGGTATAAAACTGTGCTACGATTTAGTTTGATATGATTTAGTGTGGTCTGATACATTCTGGTACTGTACAGTGTGGTATGGTGCAGTGGGTCGTATGATACATTGTGGTGTGATGGAGTGTGGTGTGATGCAGTGTGGTATGATACAGAGTGGTATGATATAGTGTGGTATGATACAGAGTGATATGATATAGTGTGGTCTGGTACAGAAGTGGTATGAAACTTTGGGGTGTGATATAGCGGGGTATGATATAGTGTGGCATGAAAGAGGGTGGTATGATGGAGTGTGGTATATTCAGTGCAGTATGTATGATCCAGTCAGGTACTATACAGTGTGGTATGGTACAGTGGGGTATGATACAGTGAGGTATGATACAGTGTGCTACAATATAGTTTGATATGATATAGTGTGGTCTGATACATTCTGGTACTGTACAGTGTGGTATGGTGCAGTGGGCCGTATGATACATTGTGGTGTGATGGAGTGTGGTGTGATGCAGTGTGGTATGATACAGAGTGGTATGATATAGTGTGGTATGATACAGAGTGATATGATATAGTGTGGTCTGGTACAGAGTGGTATGAAACTTTGGGGTGTGATATAGCGGGGTATGATATAGTGTGGCATGAAAGAGGGTGGTATGATGGAGTGTGGTATATTCAGTGCAGTATGTATGATCCAGTCAGGTACTATACAGTGTGGTATGGTACAGTGGGGTATGATACAGTGTGGTATGATACAGTGTGCTACGATATAGTTTGATATGATATAGTGTGGTCTGATACATTCTGGTACTGTACATTGTGGTATGGTACAGTGGGCCGTATGATACATTGTGGTGTGATGGAGTGTGGTGTGATGCAGTGTGGTATGATACAGAGTGGTATGGTATAGTGTGGTATAATACAGAGTGGTATGATATAGTGTGGTCTGGTCTGGTACAGTGTGGTATGAAACTTTGGGGTGTGATATAGCGGGGTATGATATAGTGTGGCATGTAAGAGGATAGTATGATGGAGTTTGGTATATTCAGTGTGGTATGTGTGATCCAGTCAGGTACTATACAGTGTGGTATGATACAGTGTGGTGTGATACAGTGTGATATGATAGAGTGTGGTCTGATACTGTGTGGAATGGTATAGTGTGGTATGAAACTGTGGGGTATGATATAGCGTGGTATGTTTTAGTGTGGTATGAAAAAGGGTGGTATGATGGAATGTGGTATATTCAGTGCGGGACATATGATACACTTTGGTACTATACTGCGTGGTATGGTACAGTGGGGTATGATTTTTAGGGTGTGAATGCAGTGTGGTGTGATACAGAGTGGTATGATCCAGTGTGATGTGATGGAGTGTGGTCTGCTACAGTGTTGTATGGTGAAGCGTGGTATGAAACTGTGGGGTATGATTTAGGGTGGCATGATATAGTGTGGTATGAAAGAGGGTGGTATCATGGAGTGTTGTATTCAGTGCGGTATGTATGATACAGTCTGGTACTTGGTTTGGTACAGTGGGGTATGATACACTGTGGTATGATGCGGTGTGGTAGATACTGTGTGATAGCGTATCATGGTGTGTCATGGCATGTTTGTTGTATCTGATGGTGTGGCATGGCATGATGTAACAACTCCTGGTGTGGCATGTTTTTCTTGTGCATGTCATGGAGTGGCATCTCATTGATTTTGCATGGCATGGCATGTCATGGCGTGGCATAGCATGGTGTGACATGTCATGAGGTGGCATGGCGTGGTGTGGCATGTCATGAGTTGGCATGGCATGATGTGGCATGGCGTGGCATGGCATGGTGCAGGCTGGCAGCAGCTGGAGGGAGGAGAAGAGAAGGAAGGCAAGGAGGACACTGCGGGAGGGAAGAGGATGGATGCGGAGTGTAGGTGTATGGCATGTAGCAACCATGCCGTCACACTGCTGTACATTTATTTCTTCAACTTGTGAAACGGCATGAGTCTGCTCAGAGCTCAATGTGTTTTCATGGTAAAACAATGTACATACCTTATGCGCCCCATGTACGGTACTGTAGCTCTGGCATTCAAATATTACTGTTTGTGTCTTGTGTAGCCTTTGTAATGTTCCTACAGTGAATATTGGCGCCAATGCTCCAACAGCCATGGTTCACAATTGTGGTACCAGTATATTCCTGGTCCGCCCAGTGATGTTGTTGACTCGTTCAGTGTACTTATTATACTGCTATATGTAGTACATTGCAGAATATCGTAAGTACAGTTGGAGTAGTGTAGTAGGTGTTCAGCCCAACGTTACACCTTCAACCCAGCCAGGCTATCTCATCCGTTACATGTTATGCATGCCAGAGGTACTACCAGGAGTGTCCAGGATCCATGGCCATGCCATTCCGTATTGGCTTGCACACGCACTGCCTAGTACCTACCAGATACCACCAAGTAACTGGAAATCAGCCACTCAAATCATTTGTGGATGAACCTAATCCTGGTGTAGTAACAACCGTCTTTGACTGCAACCAAAAACCAACCAAGAAACCAACAGGAACACTGCCTCCTCTCCTCTCCCACCCTGCATCCAACCTCTAACTTCAAGCCCTTTCTCCCCCAACCCAACTCCCACCCCCTCTTAACCCCCACCCTTCACCCTCTTTCCCCAACTCCCTCACCCCGAAAACCCCCTGCGGTACTTGCCCTTGCCCACCACACCCCACGGCAGGCGCCCTGAGAAAAGCTGCGAGGAGCACGTGGTGAAGAGTGCAGCCATCTCTTTACACCCACTGGGATACGGCACCACTCGCACAAACGGGTCTCTCAGCCTCCGCTTCTGCCCCAACGCCCCCCCGCACCCGTATGGCTCCTTTTCAAATGCTGCGAGCGTGCGCGCCTCCCCTTTGGCTGCGGATTCGCGGGCTGACTCGGCGATGGGCGAGCCGAGAAAGGAGAAGCGGTGCGAGGGGAAGCGCAGCGCCCCGCGGTGCATCTGAGAGAAGCGGAACTTCTTGAAGTCGTAGCTCACGACCTGAGGGGGTATAGGGGTTAAGGGAGGGGGGTCGAGAGAGGGGGGATGAGAGAAGGAAAGGAAAGGGTGTTGGGGGCGAGAGGAGGAGGTGAGAAGTGGAGGGAAGATGGAATCAGGGATTAGCAGAGGAGCAGAGGATTGCGAACATTACATTGACATGATACTGCTGAGCACAGCGCCACGCACGTACAGTGATGTTGTTGGGATATGCCCCTGTGAGTTGGCGGAAGCGGCACACGCTGAACAGCAGGTTCTCAAAGCTGTCCCTCGCATACTCCTCTGTCAGCGCCCTCCCTCTTACTTCCGTGTGCCCTGCGCTCACATGCCATGCGTTCATGAGCCATGCATTCAGATGCCATGCATTCACATGATATGCGATCAGAGGCAGCATGGGGTAGGGCAAGGTTGGAGAAGGGCAATAAGGACCAAATTCAGCGCATCTACTCCCCAACCCCTAATCACTTCACCACTTCCGAACCTTTCCATTCCATTTCGTTCCTCTCTCCTTTCCTCACTTCCTCTCTCTGGACAAGCCCCCCAGTCCCCTTACCAAACCAGCTCAGTTTCTCCGCAGCGTTCCAGTAGCTCTGCGCCTCGCTCCGCGGCCCCGCATCCCTGCGCGTCTCCCCGCCACTGAACAGCAGCAGCGCGCTGCTATCCTCCGCCGCGGCCGACACTCCGAGTCGTATATGCTCCACGAACGACGACGCGGCGCCGGAATTCAGCTGGTACGGCTCGAGATGCCATGACTGGTCCGCATCTAGCGGCGCACAAGACGGGCTGGTGTACACAGAGTGACCAGCGACGAGGATGAGGTTAGTGAGCGGAGCGAAGGGGAACGGGGACAAAGGGTCCGACGCTACTCCCTGCTGCTGCTGCGCGTCCGATGCGGCTGCGCCGTCGATGGCGGAATCGGCAGCGGAGCGGGTGAATCGGAATCGCGGGAGGGGAATGAGGGCGTGCGTGAAGTGCGTGAGCGACGCGAGGCCGATGACGACCAGCAGAGCTATGACGAGGAAGGGGTAGAAGAAGCGCGGGGACGGGGTGATGAGGGAGGAGACGAAGGAGAGGACGGGGGACGAGGGGAGGTTATGCGAGTGGTGCGCGTGGCGACCGTGGTGCGTAGAGTGGTACAGATGATGGAAGGTGCGGCGGCTGCGGTGCGGATTCCCTTGCGGGGACATTCCTGACGGCAGCATCGTGACTCGTGACGCTGGAGTGCGGACGGCTTAGATTGGATCGTATCGGATTCGAGCAAATTAGATCGACTTGGATCAAATCACACCAATTTCCTGGCGTCGTACTCCAACCGGACACGCCAGTACGGAGATAAAATCTTTGCGTCAACGAAACGACGCCCTCATGAATGACTTGACTCTGGCACATCACTAGTAGTGCGTCATAAGCAGGACTGACGGCCATTCGTCAGGTTCGGAGCTATTGCTTATCGCTCTTCCGAGATCTCGACCCTCTTGAATAAAAAAACGGTACCCGCGTCTCTCCATGAAACGGCCTCATGACGAAGCGAAAGTAGCACACGATCCTCCTAAGCTCCAAGCATCGGAATTTCCCGCAATGATCAATGCTCGTGATAGGGCACAATTGGAGATAAATATTGCAGTGAACAGCTAGTGTGCGACAATGGTCCAATTTCAGAAAGCGAGGTCCTAAAGCTAAGAAGCGTGGAAAGGTGTTGCGAGATTGGACTGACTGCTCAGATTCGCGCAAAGCAAATGCATACTGTATTGTGTCAAGTGAATCGCGAGGCTAATCGAGAGGCAACGATCAAGCACGAAACAATTGTCAGTGGTGTGTGGGAGAAAGCTGCTGATGGCGAGGAAGGACGAGAGGAAGGAGGAGAGTCCTCAGAAAACTTCAACAACCAATGATCGGACGGCCCTAAATCAGGGATGAAGCAGTGATTGGTCGAAGGCACTTTGCGGTTCGGATGGGCCTAGAAGTTGACATGGTTCCACAGCTCTGTACTCGCTCCACGGTGGCTCGCCAAAATGCATTGTACGATCGAAGGGCATTTTCTTACGATCGAAGCCCACATTCTAATTCTGATGTATCCGCTGATGGTTGGTTAAACATGTTCACTAGGGAAATTTATTATGTTACATGTTCTACTGTCGGAATGTGACTCCAAGGACCTGGGTCATTTTTTGGCGCGAAACTCTTGCACAGGGAGCTCTCAAGGGTGCAACCCAGAGAACTGCGTCACAGGCTTGCAGGAAGCATGGATTCAGTTGTGCTAGAAAGCCACCACTGTGGCTATCTCACCTCGCTGCATAGGACACAGCAGCGTGGGAAAATGGAGAGAGCTGGAATATTACATCCTCTCACGCAACGCTGGGCTTGAGATGAAATTGCCATCTGACCGTGCAGCTTACGCTTATTGTAACATTAAAGAATCCTTCTTGTAAATCATCTTGTCGCATTCGTGAATTCGGGTCCTGCCGATGCGGCACCTCCACTTTCTTGCTAGTGTTCCGACAGAGCAGTTTCGATCCAGTAGGCGAGGACACACGACAGCTGCTCTTACTCTCCAATAATTCAATACGAACTACACCGCATACTCGCTGTAGGCGACCTTGAGATGTCTTATTATAAAAAGGACCGCTCCGCGCAAGGCAGTGCTCGAGCTGGGGGCGGAGCAGCAGGCGGCGGGGGAGGGGGGGACGGCAGAAAAGCATGGGGAGGGCGGCGCGGGATGGGGCAAGGCGCGAGCGGCGGCGATGACGAGGTGGAGACGGCTTTTGGATTCGTTAATTTCACGGATGGAGATCCGCGGCTCGGATGGCTGCTAAACATGAGCTCGGTGAGGAGAACAGTTTCGTCACAGGAGGGATTGAGTGCTGGGAGGTGGAGTATTTTGGATGGTTTCTGTCGTGCAGACGAGTCCGCAGGAGGAATGGCCGTGGCTGAGTATTGTAGGCATAGAAAGGGGTGCTGGATTCAAGCCGAGGGAGGACGAGGACGATCGCAGGCGTCGCTGTTAGGCATCCCGATCTGATATCTTCTGACAGCCAATCTCGCGTGTGTTTCTTGATTGCGCGCTCCTGCTCGTGCGTGTGAACATTCAGGCATCGGTGGAGGAGCCCGAGACGTCCACTATGTGCAGCTGCGTGAACCTCTACTTCATGTGCCAGGTGCTGCGTCACGCTCGCTCGCTGCTCTCACTCTCGCCACATGCACGCATTCGCACTCCTTCACATGGATCGGGCATAAGTCGGGCTTGTTTTAGTTTCATCTGTGCATGCGTGGGTGGATGCCTGGATGGCCAGTGGGTCGGTTGGATGGACAGGTGGTTGGCTCGCAGGCTCGATGGATGGATGGATGGATGGGTAAAAGGATGGATTGATACGTGCTTGTTTGCCTTGCAAGGATCATGCTGGCTTGCAGTCATCTCTGACGGCAACATCTTTCCAGACTCACAGCTTCACTCTCAGTTGTCTGACCATGATTGCCTGTCGGAACCTGATTGCCCATCCCCTCTCTAACCACCACCAGAACGGCTCCACGTTCAAGGCACAAGTCAAATATGAGCCATACTTCTATATTGCCGCCAAGGTAATACTCGTATTTTTATTTTCAATGCAACTGGTATGTTTTTTTCCCCCCATGATTCCTTCCATTGCAGCATGGCTGAACATCTTGGCTTAGCCAGCTCAGTTCATAGTATTCTGAGTAACATGAAAGTGTGTGTGTGTTGTGTGTCCGTACGCATGTAAATGCGTGTGTGAGTGTTTGAATATGTTTGGGTATGGATGTGTGTGTGTGCGTGCGTGCTTCTGTGTGTACGTGTGTGTGTGTGTGTGTGTGTGTGTGTGTGTGTGTGAGTGAGTGCACGCATCCACATGGGGTGGCAGGAGCGCAAGGAGATGGAGGTGGACGCGTATCTCCGTCGCAAGTACGAGGGCCTCATCACGGGCATCGAGGCCGTGGAAAAGGAAGACCTGGATCTTGTACGTGCTGCATGCGTGTAGTCTTCGCCGGGACTGGGGCACACGTCACACACCACAGTGGATGTTGTTTCTGGTGCCTGTGCTGCAGAATGATTTGAGTACGATACGATGCAGGCAGATACAGCGCTGTGGCGTCTATTTTCACTTGTCTTGTTGCATGGCAAGCTCACCATCTAACGACCACACCCTTCTTCTCCCGCATCTCCTCCTGTACTGCTCCTCCCCCCTGCATGCTCTGGCAGCCGAACCACCTGTCAGGGCGGCGGCGTGTGTACCTGAAGGTGTGCTTTGCGAACGTGCAGAACCTGATGGAGGTGCGCAAGGATGTGCTGGCTGTGGTGGAGCGCAACAAGACCCGCGCACAGGCTGCCGGCGCGTACGGATCATTCGAAGGCATCAACCTCTCGCTGCTGTGAGTCCTGCTGCGACCCCCCCCCTTGCTGCTGCTGGTTCGTTCCACTCTTACACCCCACCTTTGCTGCGACTGCTGCTGGTGCTGCTGCTGCTTTGCCACTGCTGCTCTCCCTGTGGCTGCCACCACCGCCGGCCGCAGCCACTTGTGGTGCGGCTGCTATGCCACCAGGCAACTCATCTCCCTCAGTGCTGTTTTCTCCCCCTGGTTCCAGCACAGGGGCGACGGGAATGAGTGGGGCAGGGAGCGGCATGGGGTCAGGGTACGGGCAGCAGTACCTGCATGCGACGGCGGAATCCCACAAGGCGGTGCATGCTGGGCTGCAGCAGGAGGGTGCTGAGTCGCTCATGGTGGACATTCGTGAATACGACGTGCCCTACCACATGCGCTTCGCCATTGACAAGAGTAGGTTCCGTTCAATTCTGTCCCACCCAACGCCTGCTTGACAGCCGCAACGCAACTTTACTTCACCGTTAGAGAATCTCCTTTGGGGGGAGTGAGATGCAGTTTGCGCACTGTTTTGCTTCTGCTATGTGTCATCGAGCTGGTGGGCTTGCCTCACCATGCAGTCGTTCTGCCTTCATTGCCCTTGTTGTTGACCTCCCGTCGCTTTCATCCTCCCTCACTCTCACACCCTTCACCACCCATCACCCTTCTTGCTCTCTCTCCACCCCTGCACCGTCTCACTCACCCCCACCCTTTTTTCCTCATCACAATTTCTTCCTCTCTCGCCCCTCCTCTCCTCCCGCCTCTCGCCTCGATCCGTCCTTTCGCCTCTCTCTCCTCCCCTCTTCCCGCTTCTCCCCCTCTTCCCCCATACACCCCGTCCGGCGTGGCGAGCAGACGTGCGGTGCGGGTGGTGGTTCACAGTGGCCATAGACGCGGGCAACATCACGCTCACGCACCGCCCGGACCTCATCCGCAGCCCTGAGCCGCGAGTGTGCGCATTCGACATAGAGACCACGAAGCTGCCGCTCAAGTTCCCCGACGCGTCCTTTGACATCATTTTCATGCTCTCCTACATGATCGACGGCAAGGGATACCTGCTCGTCAACCGGGAAGTGAGTCTGCCTGCATGCACGTGCAGCAACGACTTTTGAGTTGACTCAAAAGCCGGCGCGTCCTTTTACATCATCTTCATGCTCTCCTACATGATCGATGGCAAGGGCTACCTGCTCGTCAACCGTGAGGTCAGTCTGCCTGTCTGCATGCACGTGCAGCGATGAATTTTGAGTTGACTCAAAAGCCGACGCGTCCTTTGACATCATCCTCACGCATCGAATATGATCGACGGCAAGGGCTACCTGCTGGTCAACCGCGAAGTGAGTCTGCCTGCATGCCCATGCCGCAATGCCTGTATCGCTCATGAGAATCATTCAACTTTTCATGATGTCTGCTACATGCCACAGTATGCTAGTCGTGCTGCCCATTTTCTCCCTCAACCCGTCAGGTGGTGGGCGAGGACATAAAGGACTTAGAGTACACGCCCAAGCCGGAGTTCCAAGGGCCGTTCCACGTGACCAACGTGGAGAACGAGGAGCAGCTGCTCAAGCGCTGGTTCGCCCACATGCGCGCTGAGCGCCCAGGCATATATGTCACGTACAACGGAGACTTCTTTGACTGGCCGTTTATCGAGCAGCGCGCTGCTACACATGGCATGTCGCTGCTGCAGGTGTGTGTAAAGGGTGGGGGGAGAGGGGGGAACGGTTGGGGGGGGAAGGTGGGGGGAGTGGGGGGAAGGGGGGGGGGAAGAGAGGGGGGTGGGGGAAGAGGGGGTGTGCGTGTGTGCGTGCGCATGATTGTGTCTGTGTGTGTCTGCGTGTGCGCGCGTGTGTGCCGTGTGCCTCTCTTTTCCTTGCGTGTCCCCTGCATGCTGTGTGATGTGATGTGTGCGTGCGCCTCTGCCCCTGCAGGCTATCGCCTTTGCGACTATGTGACTCTTGTTGCACGCAATGTAAGGCACACTTTTTCTCCCTTCATTCTCCTCCCCTCCTCCCTCCCACTTCTTTCTTTCCATTTTCCCGTCTTTCCCCTCCATGCCATCACCCCTTTGCTGTCTTTCTATGCACTACTGCTCATCCTACCGCCCACCTAATCTCTTCCTCTCTTGCTTCTCCTCTTCCCGCTCCCCCCACTTCTATGTATCCCCCCTCCTCCACGCCCCGTGCTTGTCCCCTATGCGTCCAACAGGAGATGGGGTTTAAGTGCGACGCGGTGAGTGGGGAGTGCCGCTCCCGCTTTGTGTGTCACCTGGACGCGTTTGCATGGGTGCGCAGGGACAGCTACCTGCCGCAGGGGTCGCAGGGCCTCAAGGCAGTCACGAGGGCCAAGCTGGGGTATGACCCCCATGAGGTGGATGCAGAGGACATGGTGCGATTTGCACGTGAGCAGCCGCAGGTACAAGGGCGTGGCGTGGGGAAGGGGGTGGAATGAGGTGCTGGAAATGGGGCAGGACGGATTGGAGACGTGGGGAGGAAGCGGGAGGGAGGGGGGGTGGGTTATGAAGGAGGGGAGGGAGGCTATGGGGAAGGGGGGGTAGTTATGGTGGAGGGGGGAAGGTTGTGTGGGGAGGTTTGGCCATTGCTATTCTTCTCCATCTTTGCACCTTGTTGTTCTTGCTACCTTTGACCGATCTGTATGGATTGCATGCTCACCCATTTCCTTGTTGACTGTGTACAGTTCTTTCCATTGCCCTCTCGCACCATCTTGCCTCGCTCCCGATCCCACCCCTTTGCTCCACGGCCCACCACACTCCACCCTCTTCTTTATGTGATGGATATCATATTCAGTATCCGGCCCCTGTTTTTGCAACACCAGACTCAACTTACTCTCCACCCCACCCCACCCAACCCCACCCGACCCCTTCCCAACCCGTCCCACCCCACCCCACCCCACCCGACCCCATCCCACCCCACCCGCCCACCTCACCCCACCCCGCCCTCTCCAGGTGATGGCGTCCTATTCAGTGTCAGATGCACTGGCAACGTACTTTCTGTACAAGACGTACGTGCACCCGTTCATCTTCTCGCTCGCCACCATCATCCCCATGCCGCCCGACGAGGTCCTGCGCAAGGGCTCCGGCACACTCTGCGAGACACTGCTCATGGTCGAGGTGAGTGAGGCGTGCTGTGCGGTGCAGTGCGGTGCTATGCGCTGCTGTGCGCTATGTGGTGCCGTGCCGTGCCGTGCTGTGCTGGTTCCATGTGCTGCCATACATCTCCCCCCCCCTCCCCCCGGTATTCGTGTTTTGACTAGACTACCGTTGACCATAAAACATAGTGTGTCCCAACCCAACGGCATCCCTGCTGGCAGAGCGATTCCTTTTCACACCTTATCCCTCGCCATGTCCCTTCCACTCCCCTCCGCTCCGTCCCTCCTTCCCCCTGTCTCCCCCCATCCCTCCCCTCCCCCCCTTTCCCCCAGGCGTACTGCAGCAACATCGTGTGCCCCAACAAGCACGTGGATGCAGTGTTTTGAGATGACTCAAACCCTTCTTCAATTACGTACTGCAGCAACATCGCGTGCCCCAACAAGCACGTGGATGCAGCGGAGCGGTTCTGCTTCACACCTTACCCTCGGCATGTCTCTTCCACTCCCCTTCCCCACTGTCTCCCCCCCTCCCCCGCTACCCCCATCCCCACCGCCCCAGGCGTACCGCAACAACATCGTGTGTCCAAACAAGCACGTGGATGCAGTGGAGCGGTTTCACGGCAACCGGCTGCTGGAGAGCGAGACGTACATCGGGGGCCACGTGGAGTGCCTGGAGAGCGGCGTCTTCCGCTCCGACATCCCCACCAAGTTCCGCCTGCACCCCCCCGCCTACCAGGTGCTGCGCCCGCCCGCTTGCTGGTTTGGGGTTCTGGGGGTAGGGTGGGAGTGGGGATGGGTGCGGGGTAGGGGTGGGGGTAGGAGTGACGGTGGGAGTGTCTGGTTGAGTGGGATGACATGCTTCTCTTCTTCCTTTACTTTCCCTGGTCCCTGGTCCCTGGTTTCTGATGCTGATGCTGATGCTGATGCTAATATGCTGATGCTGATATGCTGATGATGATATGCTGTTGCTGATATGCTGATGCTGATATGCTGATGCTGATATGCTGATGCTGATGATGATGCTGATATGCTGATGCTGATGCTGATGCTGATGCTGATTTGCTGATGCTGATGCTGATGCTGATATGCTGATGCTTATGCTGATGCTGAGGCTGATATGCTGATGCTGATATGCTGATGCTGATATGCTGATGCTGATGCTGATGCTGATATGCTGATGCTGATGCTGATGCTGATATGCTGATGCTGATGCTGATGCTGATGCTGATATGCTGATGCTGATATGCTGATGCTGATATGCTGATGCTGATATGCTGATGCTGATGCTGATGCTGATATGCTGATGCTGATGCTGATGCTGATATGCTGATGCTGATGCTGATGCTGATATGCTGATGCTGATATGCTGATGCTGATGCTGATGCTGATGCTGATGCTGATATGCTGATGCTGATATGCTGATGCTGATATGCTGATGCTGATGCTGATGCTGATATGCTGATGCTGATGCTGATGCTGATGCTGATATGCTGATGCTGATATGCTGATGCTGATATGCTGATGCTGATATGCTGATGCTGATGCTGATGCTGATATGCTGATGCTGATGCTGATGCTGATATGCTGATGCTGATGCTGATGCTGATGCTGATATGCTGATGCTGATATGCTGATGCTGATGCTGATGCTGATGCTGATATGCTGATGCTGATATGCTGATGCTGATATGCTGATGCTGATGCTGATATGCTGATGCTGATATGCTGATGCTGATATGCTGATGCTGATGCTGATGCTGATGCTGATGCTGATGCTGATATGCTGATGCTGATATGCTGATGCTGATATGCTGATGCTGATGCTGATATGCTGATGCTGATGCTGATGCTGATATGCTGATATGCTGATGCTGATGCTGATGCTGATATGCTGATATGCTGATGCTGATGCTGATGCTGATGCTGATGCTGATGCTGATATGCTGATGCTGATATGCTGATGCTGATGCTGATGCTGATATGCTGATGCTGATGCTGATGCTGATGCTGATATGCTGATGCTGATGCTGATATGCTGATATGCTGATATGCTGATATGCTGATGCTGATGCTGATGCTGATGCTGATGGGCGCGCTGCACGAGGACCTGGTGAACACGCTCAAGGAGATCTCTGAGGCACCTCAATAACCTTTCCCTTAATTTCCCCTTCGCCCTCTTTCCCCGTCTCTCCCTTTCTCTCCGCCTCTCTCTCTGCACGTGTGGCCATCAGATGCTGATGGACAAGCTGGACGAGGACCTGGTGTACGCTCTCAAGGAGGAGGGTGGCATGGCCGTGGAGGATGTCAGCAATTATGAGGACGTCAAGCAAAGCATTGTTGATAAGGTGTGGCGAGGGGTTGTGAGGGGTGACAGGGGTTGAGAGGGGGTGAGAGGGGATGGGAGGGGTTGAGGGTGGTTGAAAGGGAATGAGAGGGGGATGAGGTGCTAGTGTGGATAGTGTTGATTTCCTGCCATGACAGCAACCTATTTACTCTTTGTATCCATGAGGTTCTTCACCCGTCAACACCACACACACCACTTTGGCCGCACCCAGTACCCGCTCTTCTTCCCACACCCACACACCCTGCCCTCCTTGCATTTTTGCTTCTCTCTCCCTGTCTCCTCCTCGCCTCTCTCCCCTGCAGCTGAGCGCCCTGCGGGATGCGCCAGTGAGGGAGGAGTGTCCGGTGATCTACCATTTGGACGTGGCCGCTATGTACCCCAACATCATGCTTACCAACCGCCTGCAGGTACGCCTTCTCACACACTTCAATAGCGACGATTAAGTTTCTAAAGTGCCGGGAAAGAGTCAACTTGTTTTCAGTTGCCTCAATAAGTCGCATATCACATCATGCTCACTATTGCATGCAGGCGCATGCGTGTGCTGCTGGGAGGGCGAAGGGGAAGGGTTTGAGTTGTTCTAGTGTCTCCATCCATGCCATTTCCGCCTGAACAATTACTCCTTCGCCACATATGCTCTAGTGAAATCTGAGAGAAATCTGAACTCATTGAATTTTGCCTATCCTTCCCATGCACCCCAAATTGCATGTGCAACTACCATCCCATGGCATGATGCCAGCCGCCATCGATAGTGACGGAGGAGGTGTGTGCAGCATGTGACTTCAACCGCCCGGGCAAGAACTGCCTGCGCCCGCTGGAGTGGGTGTGGCGCGGAGAAACATACACCGCCTCAAAGAGGTGAGCAGGAGGGGGTTGATGCATGCGTCCACGCGTGTATGCGTGCATCATGCATGTGTCCGTCCATGGATGTGTTGTGTGTATGCATGCGCGTAGGGATGCATCTCAGAACATGTTCTTGTGCCGCCCTCCCTTCCATCCCCTCTCCCCCCACAGCAAGTGCTATCAGCTGCGCAGCCATCCGCCTAACTTGTCTCTGTCCCTGGTCTTTCCCCCATCCCTCCTCACAACCCCCATCGCCACCACCCCCAGCGAGTACTATCAGCTGCGCAGTCAGATGGAGACGGAGCGCTTCCCCTGTGCGGCACACGGGGGGCAGGTGCGGTCGTTCCGCGAGCTGCCACTGCAGGAGCAGCAGGAGCGCGTCAAGGAGCGCCTCAAGAAGTACTGCCAGAAGGTGTGTGCACAGCGTGCCCGCAGGCACAGCACACCCATGTCGTCACCAAGTGGGTGTGCCCGCACAGCTTCTACTGGCGGCCACTGCAAAGCCCTGACAGACTTTCAAGTTCTTCCTTAGTCATCACATCCGAACCCTGTTATGAGTCCTATCACTAGCCTTCTCCCTGGCCGTGTCCCCGTTCCCCGTTCCCTGTTCCCTGTTCCCTGTTCCCCGTTCCCTGTTCCCTGTTCCCCGTTCCCTGTTCCCCGTTCCCCGTTCCCTGTTCCCCGTTCCCTGTTCCCCGTTCCCTGTTCCCCGTTCCCTGTTCCCTGTTCCCTGTTCCCCGTTCCCTGTTCCCCGTTCCCTGTTCCCCGTTCCCTGTTCCCCGTTCCCTGTTCCCCTGTTCCCGTTCCCTGTTCCCCGTTCCCTGTTCCCCGTTCCCTGTTCCCCGTTCCCTGTTCCCTGTTCCCTGTTCCCCGTTCCCTGTTCCCTGTTCCCTGTTCCCTGTTCCCCGTTCCCTGTTCCCCGTTCCCTGTTCCCTGTTCCCCGTTCCCTGTTCCCCGTTCCCTGTTCCCCGTTCCCGTTCCCCGTTCCCGGTTCCCTGTTCCCTGTTCCCCGTTCCCTGTTCCCCGTTCCCTGTTCCCCGTTCCCTGTTCCCCGTTCCCCGTTCCCCATTCCCCGTTCCCTGTTCCCCGTTCCCTGTTCCCCGTTCCCTGTTCCCCGTTCCCTGTTCCCCGTTCCCTGTTCCCCGTTCCCTGTTCCCTGTTCCCTGTTCCCTGTTCCCTGTTCCCCGTTCCCTGTTCCCCGTTCCCTGTTCCCTGTTCCCTGTTCCCCGTTCCCTGTTCCCTGTTCCCTGTTCCCCGTTCCCTGTGTCCATTTCTCCCCATCCCCCTCCCGCTCACCCCCACCGCCCCCCTCCAGGTGTACAAGCGGGTGGTGGACAAGCCGAAGGTGGAGGTGAAGGTGGCGGGAGTGTGCCAGCGGGAGAACTCCTTCTACATCGACACTGTCAGGAGGTACAGGCTACACGACGCACATGCCCTCCAGGAATGGGTGCGGGCATGGGCATGGGCATGGGCATGGGCATGGGCATGGGCATAGGCATGGGCATGGGCATGGGCATGGATTGGGGCACTTATGGGGGAGTGTGCATGGGTCACTGTTTGCAGGTGAAAGGGCCGCTGCTCACAATACCTCACATCCATTCTCCTCCATTCCCCTCCCCCCGTTTCCCCTCTCCCGCTTACCCCCACTTCCGCCACCTTCCCCACCCCCGCACACCTTCTCCTGCTGTAAACCCCACCCACCCCCTTAACCTCCCCCGGTCTCCTCCTCTGGGCACCCCTTATGTCGTGGGGGGCAGTTTCCGTGACCGGAGGTACGAGTACAAGGGGCTGAACAAGAAGTGGAAGGGCAAGCTGGGAGACGCCAAGAAGTCTGGCAACGCCTTTGCCATCCAGGAAGCTCAGGTGGGTGGGGTGTGGGGAGGGGGGAATTCGTGGTGAGAGCAGACTGTGTGGGGTTTGAGTCAGGCGCATGCGTGGAGTCGCTTGCTGGGGTGAGAGGTTGCAGATGAGGGTGATGCTGGTCGATGGGGTGGTGCGTGCAGCCCATGCATGCATTCATGCTGTGGCACGGTGTGGTGTGGTGGGGCGTGGCATGGGCTCTTGTGGTGCGTGACCCTGCCGGTTTAGCCTTGCTTGCTCTAATGTCGAGGGTTTCCTCTTTCTCGCATCTCTTGTTGACCTCCCGTAGAGTATGCGTGAATCGATGCCCCAGGAAAGCCGCCGCCTGTCTAACCTCTCTTCTCATGCCTGTGGGCACTGTGCATGGCTTTGCGCGTCTGTGTGCTCTCTTCTGCATGTGCGGCTGTGTGTTACCGTATGTTATTTGGCTGTGTGAATGCTATGTGTGTGCATGAAATGGGGGCGGGCCGTGCTGAATGCATGCTGCATGCGCGCACACATGCTCACACCGATGCTCACACATGCACGCATCCATTCATGCACACATTTACACAAACATGCACGCACCTGCACATGCATGGCAACAGGACATGGTGGTGGTATACGACTCACTGCAGCTGGCGCACAAGTGCATCCTCAACTCCTTCTACGGCTATGTCATGCGCAAGTATGCCCCCAATATCCCCAACGCTCTCCTCTGGATGTCCCCATGCCTCTGCGCATATGTTATCTGCGCGGCACATGTTCTGAAACCTCCAGTCCCGTTTATTCCTGATCATGTATGGACTCCGCACAACTACCCTGCCCTGCAACAATCATTCCGTCCCGCTTCCCCCCTCCCCGTCTCTCTGTACTCCGCCTTGATTGCAGGGGAGCGCGATGGTACTCGATGGAGATGGCGGGCATCACGACATACACGGGCGCCAAGCTCATTCAGAGTGCGCGCGAGCTGGTGGAGCGCGTGGGCAAACCCCTGGAGCTCGACACAGACGGCATCTGGTGCTGCCTCCCCGCCTCCTTCCCCCAGGACTTCTGCTTCACTCCCAGGTGCATGGGAGGGGCACGCCCGGGTGGTGGGACTAGAGGGGGGAGGAGGAGAGGGGGAGGGAGCTTTTGTGGTGCATTGTGTGTGGCAGTTTAAGAGCATGGGTGGATGGGGGGACTGGGACATGTATGCAAGGGTGACTGTGTGTGAGGGTGGGGTAGGGGTGTTGGTTTAGCCTGGGTCGTATCTTCTCTTTCCCCACACCCCATTCCCACTGCTCTCTTGCTCTCGCACACACATATCCACTGCATGCTTATCCTTCCCAGTGTCCTTGTTTCTTCTCCTTCATTTTCCTCTGCCCCTCTGTCCCTTGTCCCCCTGTCCCTCCATCTCTCCGCCTTGTGGCATGGGCAGCAAGCCGGGCGGCAAGAAGCTGACGATATCGTACCCATGTGTGATGCTGAACGCGGATGTGAAGAAGCATAACACCAACGACCAGTACCAGGTGGGGATGCTGCTGCATGCGGTGGAGAGTAGCACCACACTGGGTCTGCACTCTTGAATGTGCACATACCATGCCATGTACATGCATGGCATACGCGTGCATGCCACGCCCACCTTTGCGATGTTAACCCAATCATCCCATGCGCTGTCCGCACAGACATTGTCAAAGCGCTCTCACCACACCTGTCACTTTATCGCCTAACCCCGCTCTGCCCCACCCCAACCTCTCCCCCACACACCGTCTCTCTTCCTCGCTCCTGTGTGGGGCAGACGCTGGTGGATCCGGAGAGTCGGCGCTATGAGGTGGCGAGTGAATGCTCCATTGCGTTCGAGGTGGATGGGCCCTACAAGGTGCGTGGACCACTTTGCACACATGCTCGCACAGGCACCTGCACATGCACACACACACACCGGCACACATGCACACACACACACGGGCACACATGCACACATACGTACATGCATAAGCACCTGCAAACGCATCCTCTTCCCCCCACTCCCCCATCCCCCCTCCCCCTCCCATACAGGCGATGATTCTCCCAGCGTCCAAGGAGGAGGGAGTGCTTCTGAAGAAGCGCTACGCCGTGTTCAACCTGGACGGCTCTCTGGCGGAGCTCAAGGGCTTTGAGCTCAAGCACACGCACCCCTTCCCCTCCCCCCTCTCTCCCTCCCCCTCCCATACAGGCGATGATTCTCCCTGCATCCAAGGAGGAGGGCGTGCTGCTGAAGAAGCGCTACGCCGTCTTCAACCTGGACGGGTCTCTGGCGGAGCTCAAGGGCTTTGAGCTCAAGCGGCGAGGCGAGCTGAAGCTGATCAAGGTGTTCCAGTCCGAGGTCTTTGAGTGCTTCCTCGCTGGCTCGTCGCTGCCCGAGTGCTACGCTGCTGTGGCAGCCGTCGCCAACAACTGGCTCGACATGCTCGATGTACTGCTGTGGGCTGAGCTAGTGGGTGCGCGGTGGGGGTTTGCAGGGATTGAACTTCTGAGTCGACTCAAAAGTCGCTACGCTGCGGTGGCAGCCGTCGCCAACAACTGGCTTGTCATGCTCGATGTACTGCTGTGGGCTGGTTTGGGCTGCTGGATGGGGGGTGGGGGTTTGCAGGGATCGGACGACGGGTTGGGTCTAGGAGTGGGGAAGTAGGTTTTTGGTAGGGGGTTTAAGTTGAGGGGTTTGGTGAAGTGGATGTGTCATGCCAAGAGACAATTCCGTCCTTCTCTAAGCGACCCGTTTCTTCCATCAAAACTTTTCCCCTTCCATACCTCCCTCCCACGTTCACCCAAGTCTCATACGTCCAGTCGCACCCCTTGTCCTTCTCGCTCTATCCTTGTGACCCCAGAGTCGTGGGGCAGGGCTGGAGGAGGCGGAGCTTCTAGAGCACATCAGCGAGTCGTGCACCATGAGCAAGGCCCTGGAGGAGTATGGCGGGCGCAAGTCCACTGCTGCTACCACCGCCATGCGCCTCGCGGACTTCCTGGGCGAGGCCATGATCAAGGACAAGGGGCTCAGCTGCAAGTACATCGTTGCTAAGTACCCTGCTGTGAGTACTGCCTGCTGCCTGTGGGGCCGTGGGAAAAAAGGGGAGAGGGCGGGGAAGGGGAGGAGAGAGAGGGGAAATGGGAAGGTAGAGCGTGTCTGGGTGTGGAATGCTTGTTGGATGCATGTGGTTTGTTCCATGTTCAGTGTTCCTTGTATATCCCCCCCCTGCGTTTTTCCACTCTCCCCTTCCCGCGGTGACCCCTGCTCTCTGGTTCCACTTATATTCCGCCATACGCCTGTGCCCCAGTATCCCGTCTGCATGTCTCACCCGAGTTCCCTGCTCCCCTGCCTGCTTCCTCCACCCAGACATCTCCTGTGAGCGAGAGGGCCATTCCTGTGGCAATCTTCAATGCCGAGCCAGGTGAGACACCCATTCCCTGCTGCTGCTTCTGCTGTCGCCTCCATCCCCACCGCCGCTGCTGCCTGTGCATCAGTTGATTGTCCACCACTCCTCTTGTTATTCTGCAATGCCCTGATTTCACAATGCTCTCGCAGTCGCAGTGCCCTTTTTTTGCAACTCACACGACCAATATCGTTTCAACAGCCCTCTCACCCGCGTGCCTGTCCCATATGCATTGCCATTTCCCATCCGCACTCCCGCACCTCCCTCGCGTGCCTCCCCGTGGGCCAGAGGTGATGCGGGTGTACCTGCGCAAGTGGTGCAAGGAGGCGCACGGCCCGTTGGACGTGCGGGGCATAGTGGACTGGGACTACTACCGCCAGCGCCTCTCCTCCGCCATCCAGAAGATCATCACCATCCCCGCCGCCATGCAGAAGGTGCCATGCAAGCCCATGGGTGCCTTGGATTGGAACTCACCATACACTCGTGCTGCCAGGCACAAGGTGTGCGTGGCTTGCTCGTCTTCTCATCCGTCTCCACTCTTGCTCTGATTTCCCCTCCCCCTTCCCTCCCTCCTCGCTCCCCTCCTCCCTTCCCCCTTCCCTCCCCCCTTTCATTCTCCCTCCCCCGTTTTTTCCCCCACACACGTGCTCGCCCATGCAAAACGGTGCAGGTGAAGAATCCAGTGCCGCGTGTGGCGCACCCTGACTGGCTGTCCAGGCGTGTGCGGCAGCAGGAGGACCGCTGGCAGCAGCGCTCCCTGCGCGGCTTCTTCTCCGCCTCCCTCGCCCCCGCTGCTGCTGATGCCACCGCTGCCGCTGCAGATGGTGCTGATACCGCTGCTGCTGCTGACGTAGGCGGTGGTGGGGATGCCAATGCTAACGCATCTACTGGCCAAGATCCGGGTAGAGAAGTGGCACATGGTGCACCAGTTGACTTGGAGGATATTGGCGGGCGAGGGGGGAGAGGGAGGGAGGGCGGCACGCGTGCAGTGGTGAGGAGGCAGGTCCAGGCAAGGCTGGTGGTTCCGGAACGAGAGGGGGGGAGAGAAGGGGAGGAGGAGGAGAGGGAGAGGGTGGAGAGGAGGGGTAGGGAGGCGAGGGAGCGGAGTCCTGACCCTGGAGAGGACTATGGCAAGTGGTTGCAGCATAAGAAGAGGAAGTGGCGGCGGGCGTTGGAAGAGAGGAAGAGGCGCAGGTAGGGGTGATGTGTGGTTACAGGAGGTGTGAGGGCTGTGTGCTGCTATGTACGTGCTCTACCTTACAAAGCAACGCACCTCACTCTTGTACCTTCGTGTTTGAGCACCAAGGCAGGGAACTACCAGACGGGATTCACAATCTTTTCCTGCCACACCCTCTGTCACTGCAGGCAGGGTGAAGGGGAGGGGGGTGGCGGCGAAGGCATGGGGAGTGGAGCAGCGGGGACGCGCAGGAGGCTGGGAGTGAGTGGCATGCTGCGCCATGCAGACGATGCTCTCACGCGCTCGCACTGGCAGGTGGGTGGGCAGGGGGCTGAGAAGGAGAGGTGGACTGGCTGGTTGCAATGGGGATGCGGGGCAGTGGGGCGGGGCAATGGCGGACGAGGGACCTCAGGTGGTGCAGGGAATTCTGATTGTGTGCTTGCCTGCCTGCCAGCAATGCAGCACCAGGCAAACCAATCACTGTGTTCCACATACTCTCACCGGCCTCCTCCATCTCCCATCATTGAGCCTCCCAGCCGCTCATCTCCAACTCCTCTCCTCACCAACCCTTCTCTGTGCCCTCGTCCTGCAGATTATCCAAGTGACGCCCACAGCAACGCCGGGCGAGTTCTCCCTGTGGGTGGTCGTGGGAGCAGCGGGCGTGAGGCGAGTGGTGGTGAGGGTGCCGCGTGTGTTCTACCTGAACACGCGTGCGGCGGTGAAGCAGGAGGAGGCACCGGGGGAGCTGGTGTCCCGCACTCTGCCACACGGCCACCCCCTGCTCAACCTGCTCAAGGTGTGCTATGATGCCAGGAAAATGAACGAACGTCTGTGGGCAAAAGAGGAGATTGCTGATGTCATGCATTTGAGTTGCTGTTGCTCCGTCCCTACCTTTGCCCCTCCCGCCCTCCTGCCACCCTGCCACCCTGTCGCTCTGCCATCCTGCCTCTGCTCCCCCACTCGATCTCCATCCTCCACCCATGTTGATCCCCTCTCCACATCCCACCTACCTACTCTCCCCATCGGCCCTGCCTTCCCTTCCCTTGTGCCGCACCCACCCCCTGCAGCTGACAGTGCAGGAGAGCCAGTTCCAGGCGTCCAGGAGGCAGCTCGCTGCGCATCTGGGTGACCCCGACGTTGAGGTGCGTGGGGAAAGAGGTGGGCTGTGAAGATGGGCAATGGGTTGAGGAGGGTGAGGGGGGACGAGGGGAGAGGGAGGAGTTGAGGGGAAGGAGAGTGTGAGGGATGAGAAAGTTGGGACTGCAGTGTGTGTGGTTGAGTGAGTGTGGAGTCTCCGACCCATTGGCCCGTCCATCTTTCCCTGTCACCCCACCCCCTCCATGTGCATGTTGCTCTCCTCGCATGCCCTCACACCGTGTGTGCTCTGCTCTCTCCTGCGGTCCATGCTGAAGCGTGTGCGTAACCCCTATGTGCCATGGCGTGACCAGGGAGTGTACGAGGCACAGGTGCCGCTGCTCACGCACCTGCTGCTCTCCCTCGGCACTGTCTGCTCCGTGGACTCCCGCGCTCGCTCCAAAGCTACTGCCGCCGCCAAGACCACCAACACCACCAGCGGTGGCAACAGCAGCAGTGGAGCATGGGACATGGGGCATCTATCCATGCGCACCACCACCGAGTGCCCCTACCTGCCCTCCATGCTCTCCTCCCGCTCCTTCCTCTACCTCTACCACAGGTACCGCCTCTTTCTCCCTCCCACACATCGTCTTCATTGTCTCTCCACCCCTGGATTCCAGTTCTCCTCCCTCCCATTTTTCTTTCCTCCTCCCTGACCCCGTTTCCCCTTCCTTCCTCTTTTCCTCCCTCCTCTCTCCCGTTCCCCGCTGTGCTTCCTCGCCGTGCCTCACACATCCCTGTGCCTTACACATGCATGACAGCCACACAACCCCCCCGTCCTCCCCCTTCCCCCTGCAGTGGCACGGACACGAGAGCAGTGTACGCGCTGTTCATGCCCTCGCTCCCCGCGCTGCTGCTCCTCTTCGTCTCCCCCGTGCCCACACGTGACGTCACCCCTGCTCACCTGCACCGCCACTTCCTCGCAGCTGCTGCTGCAGCACATGCTGCCAGCCCAGACGTGCCTGCCCCACCTGCTGCTGGCTTCGTGCCTGTCAAGGTCAGCTCTCTCTCTCTCTAATGGCCCTTTCATTGATAGTCAAAGCGTACAGACATGCAAGGTATAAGTCAACGCAAAGGTGGGGCTAGTACTGCCTATACTTCCTATTCTCTCATCCTGCTCTGCATCCTCTAAGTGAGATCCAGTGATGGATCAAGAACCGCGAGGCAGTCCCCAAGGGACGGGGCCTCACCCACTGCTTCTAGTAGCGGGTTTTCAACTGCTGCTGCTATGTTGCACTTTTCCAGGTACCCAATCGACTGCCCACGTTGAAGAGCCACTGACCACCGCTGCCGGTATTGGTGTAAGAGCTTGGCAGCTTGGTAGGAGGTGGGCACGGCGTTGAAAAACCGCCGTGCAGCCGTTTCTGCGAGTAGTTTCAGGAAGTCTACTGACTCTGGGCAGGGACACCCGTATGTCTCGACCGCTAGTGGGAAGAACTTCACCCACTCTGGGCGGTCCTTGTAAAGGCCGTGTTTCTTATCTGCTGCCTCCCGTGCCGCCCACCCCCTCCCCTTGGTGGCGTTCTCATCACGGGTGCTGATGGGGTCCGTTATCGTCACATCGCAGATGTAGACGGTGCCAGTAGAGCGGCAGCGTAAGGCCAGGTCTGCCTTCTTCTCCTCCACTGGGCTGAAGGCGGCCGTCTCGATGTGCACCATGAAGCCTGCATCTTGCGCCATCCGCGCGCACTCATCTCTGAGTTCATTGTGTGTGTTTGTGCGCCCCCCCCCTGTTCCGCACCGAAGCAGGTGATTCGGGAGCCGCTTATCCGGGATCTCCACCTTCTTGGAGCAGTTGCAAACCCCTGGAGCCGCAAAGGGGAGCCCTAGCCGAAACTGGAGCGCGTTGGCATAGTGGGGAGCCTCAAGGCGGAGCGAGGAGTGGATGGGCACTGCGTTTAACCAATCCCCCGCCCCATACCCTGATAGGGACAGCATCCGCTGCGTGTGACCGTTGTTGGGGTTCGGGCTCATCCCCCGCACCTCCTCCACCTGCACCGCATAGCGCTGGCCCTGGATGGCCGTGGCCAGCCCGTGCTGTAGTTTCCCTGCAGTTGGAGCCGATCTCTCAGCCTGAAGAGCTTCTTGGGCCGGAAGCGGCAGTTCCCCTTCACATTCCGCAAGCCATTCGGACAAGGGGGAGGACTCGGTGTAGGGGACACGCATCAGCGCACGCGTGACTTCCAGTGGGCCGGTGCACTCGCTGTCCAGGGAGTCAAGCAGCAGCTGCGCCTGCGTGTAGCTGGCGAGGAAGCTGTAGCTTCCCTCTACTGATGGGTCCGTCAACCCAAGGCCACCGAGCGACACGGGGAGTGAGGCTTGCGCCCACGTGCGTGAAATCTCCTCGTCCCCACGAGGGTGATTGATGGCGCATGCTGTTAGTAGTGTTTCCAGCAGCCTCCGTCCCCACTCAGACCACTCCTCCTTTGGCAGGAAAGGCAGTGGGGTTGTGCGGGCTAGGTATGACACTCGGCGGGAGATACACCGGGAAAGCAGCAGTCCCGCCAGCTGTGGCTCCATCCGCTCAATCAATCCCAGCGGTGCGCCCATCGCCTCCAGGCTGGACCGTATGAAGCCAGTGGTTGCCGTGGAGGTGCCAATGTAGCTGCCCAGCACCTTCAATCCGTCACTGCTGGGAGGGACCCCCTCTGGCAGGCGGTAGTCCGTGGGCGTCCTGCCTGCCCAAGCCCCGCACTTGGCAGGATTGTGGCTGAGCCCGATTTCTGCCAAGCGGCCCGTGAAGTGTGTAAAAGCAGCTGCACATGACGACGGTTCTCCCAGGAAGGTCACGTCGTCCGCGTAGGCCAGGCAGATGACCTCGGGGTGAGCCTCCGCTGCTGCTCTCAAAGCTGGTTGCATGGCCGCGGCAAAAAGAAGGGGGCCGAGGGGATCTCCCTGGCAGACCCCTGTTTCACTGAGCAGGGGTGGGTGGGCGAAGGCTGCATCCAGATGCAGCGTGGAGGGTTGGCCGTACGAGAAATGCACCAACGGCAGCAGCGGTTCTAGCTGCGATCCTTTCAAGGCCGTCGCTATGGCGTGGCAGCTGGCACTATTGAACGCATTGGCCAGGTCGGCCTGTAACACCAGGGCGTCCTGGTTGGCCGCTGTGTAGGTCCGGACAACATGTATGACTGCTTCTGCTCCTCCTGGCACGGCTACTCCGAACTGTAAAGGTAAGAAATACTCTCGTGCCGCGTCCGCTACCTGAGTAAGTGCTGCCTTGGCTGCTAAACGCAGGATGCACTCCCCTATGGCAATCGGTCTCGTTCCTCCATCCGGCTTGTCGAGGGCTATCAAGCGCGAGGCTGTAAGAAGCTTCCCTACTTCCTGGTGCAGCTTCCCTCTCAGGATTGTGTTAACCAATGCATGTAGGTGAGAACCGACCGTGGGTTGTATCAGGGCAGCTTCGCGCAGGTGCTCGAATGTTGTCCCTGAGGGACCTGCACCTACCCCATTTTCACATTTCGAGAGGAGCTTCAGGAAAATTTCCCGTGATACTGCCAGGTAAGTGTCTGGGTCGGGCTGGGGCCAGGATGCGTCGGAGTGCGGGGCACTAGGGTGCTTGGCGCGGAGGGATTCTAAAACCGCAGGTGAGGGCTTGCTGACTGGGGTGGCTTCCAGTGCCATGACTGCTCTCCGTAAGCTGCCACGTCGCGCCAAACCCTCTGCCCTGGATATTATCCCCAGGTCGTCTGGCTGGTGTCTGGGAGGGGGAGGGGAATCCAACGAATCAACCGTCTCCTGGTACAATGCCTCCCATTCCCCTCGCAGGAATTTACGCAATCTTTCCCTGATCGCCTTCCAGTCAGGGTGCCTCGGCGAATGCTGACGCAGCGTCAGGCGAGCCGCAAACAGCAGAATCGTCCAGGCAGGGATGGAGTCTGGGTCGTGTGCTAGTCGTAGCAGTGGTGTCAGCATTACCATAGCGAAAAGTAGGCGCAGTTTTTCCGGCAGGCGTCGTGCCAGCGGAGCGTTGCGACTATCGCGCAGCTTATCCAGATTCCAGGTCCTGACATTCGCGAATAGTGTGTCGTCCCTGGCGAGGGCTTCGGGCGACTTTTGGGGAGGGGGTTGTAGTTGCTGTTGGTTACCCCTCGCTGATGTTCGCGGTACATTTGCAGGTGGCGATGTCAGGTTTGGTTGGGCGGGATGGTTGGTAGTGGTGGCAGGGCGGCGGGAAGCGGTTTGAATTTGTGGTGAGGGTCGCGGCTGGGTGGGTGTGTTTGTGAAATTTGTAGACGCGCCTCGGGCATGGGTTGGGCCGATTCTCCCCCGAGCTGGAGTTTGTGACTGGGCCTCCTCCGAGGCATTCGAATTTGAAGGTGAGTCTGCTTCTTCCTCCTCCGCCGCATAAATGCTACCCGATAATTCGCCTTCTTCATTAGTTCTAACTAAATCGTTTAAAGCCCTTCTTGCTGCTGCCTGGAACGCATTCTCCGGACCTCCTTCCCGAGTGCCCCTGCCACGTCCGCGACCTCCGCCTCGACCCCCTCGTGTCCGCGCGCTGGCCGCGGCCAGCAGGGGACTTTCGCGACTACCTATTCCCGCGTTCTGACACATCCGTGCGTCCTCCAATGCCTGCTGCCGACGCGTTCGCCGAGATGGCGACAGAAGCGGCAAGGTCGGTGGTGGACCTAGGTCACACCGCTGAGAGCGTGCTTGCTCCGCCTCCGGCTCCTGCCGCCCCTGCCGCTGAGGCTCCAACTGCTCCCCCGGTTCCCCTTGCCGCTGCTGCGCCGTCAACGGCCCCAGTCCAACTGGCGTCTGCTCCCCCGCCAAGCCTCCCTCTTCCTCTCGGTGCTCCTGCCCCTGATGCGCCCGCTCGTGTTGCGCCGCAGCCGCCTGCGGCGTCGCCACTTGTCCAAGCTGCCGCCGGCGTCCCTGCGCCGGGGACAGCGGTGGGCGCCTCCCACGACCCCGCGCACCAGGTCGCACTTGCGTCTGCGCCGGTACAGCCCGTCGCGCAGCCGCGCGCGGAGTCCCACAGTCGTGGTGTTGCTGGGGGCAGTGCGGCGGCGCATCGGGGGCGTGGTTCTCCTCGGCGTCGCCCCTCCCCATCGTACCGGAATGCACATCGCGGTGGCCGCGGTGGCTGGTGGGGAGGTCACGGTCGCGGACGTGAGGCGCCAAGCGAGATCCAGCAGTTACGCGACGACTTCCCTGGGATGTTGGCCGCGGCGATGCGCGAGGCACTGAACAGTGCGTCGAATCCTGTGGCTGCCCAGCTCCTCCTGCTCCACACGCGGTTCCTGCGCCGAGTGCTCAGGCGTACCCGCAGGGTCCAGGCCCAGCTGTTGGCCGTGCACCACCACCCGCATCTCGTCCGGTCGCCGCCGCTCCGTATCCCCCTCTTCCATGGATTCCCCCCGTTCCGGACACGGGATTTGTGGGAGCGGGAGGCGGAGAGGCGAGGGGGCCCTTCCGCCCTCTGCGTCGCGTTGATGAAGGTCCGACTGCGCCCCCTCCGCCAGCTCTTCCCGTTCCCGCTGCGGCGAGGCTGACCGGGACGGCTGAAGTTCCCACGGCGACTCTCGCGCAGCTGTGGCGCTTGGTGGAGTGCCAGCAGGCCCTGACAATGATTCTGGTGAATTCGCACTTTGCCATCCTCCGGAACCCAGGGAGCACTCTCGATCCGATGGCGCGAGCTGATTGCTTGGCAGCGGCAGCGCAGTTCGCCTTCCTCCTGCTACCTGTGCTGGGAGCGCCCGCGCCGGGAGGCGTTGCGGTAACGCAGCTGGACCTGACTGTACAGGATCTGACTGGGCACCTCCGTGAAGGAGGCGCTGTTGAAGCGCTTGGCGTGACCGCGTTAGTGGTCCGCCAGATGTGGAGGACCATGCGAGGGATCCTCGCGGCACTTGACGCCCACTTGATGTAGGTTTTGGCGTCCGCCGCACGTAGACGTGCTGCATCTTGATTATCTAGGTGTTGCGCTTGTTGGTTGCCTCCATTGTGTCTTGTTTGTCTTATGCTCTTTTCAGATTGTTGCTTGTCTCCCCAAAGCACGCGGCCGAAGGCCGCGCACGCGAGCGCTGGCGGCCGAAGGCCGCCGGCGCGAGGGCCTCTAAAAACTGGAACGAAATGAACTAATGGGAGAGGAATGGCCAGTCGGGCCCCTTATATAGCCAGAGGGCAGGGGCAGAGGCTAGAGGCAGGGGCTAAGTCCTCTCTCTCTCTCTCTCTCGCTCTCTCTATGCCGCTAAAAACTGGAACGAAATGAACTAATGGGAGTGGAATGGCCAGTCGGGCCCCTTATATAGCCAGAGGGCAGGGGCAGAGGCTAGAGGCAGGGGCTAAGTCCTCTCTCTCTCTCTCTCGCTCTCTCTACGCCGCTAAAAACTGGAACGAAATGAACTAATGGGAGAGGAATGGCCAGTCGGGCCCCTTATATAGCCAGAGGGCAGGGGCAGAGGCTAGAGGCAGGGGCTAAGTCCTCTCTCTCTCTCTCGCTCTCTCTACGCCGCTAAAAACTGGAACGAAATGAACTAATGGGAGAGGAATGGCCAGTCGGGCCCCTTATATAGCCAGAGGGCAGGGGCAGAGGCTAGAGGCAGGGGCTAAGTCCTCTCTCTCTCTCTCTCTCAAATGGTCCTTTGTATTAATTCAGCAAGGGGTAGAGACATGCAATTTGACTCGTGGTTCCCTTATACCTTCCGACCCATCAACCCATCCCTCTGACCCTCCCCCCCCCCCCCCCCTTAGTGCCCCTCTAACCCTCCAGCGTGTGGAGGATGTCCCCTAGGTGCAGCGGCCATGGGTCCGCTGCCATCTGGGGGTGCGCTGCCTCAATCCCCGCCCTGGCCTTGGTGTGCAGGGCATTCGCCTGGGAGCGCTGGAGGGCCACTGACCAGCGCTGGCTGAAGTGGCAGGCCATCTTCTTGGCCGATTTCGCCAGGGGGTTGGCCCTGAACCGGTTCCTAGCTGCTGCTGTGGCCAGCAGCTTCAGGAACGCCGTCGTGGGGGGCGCGTTTGCCCCATAGGTCTCGACGGCCAGGGCGCAGAACACCACGTGTTCTGTGTGCCGGTAGTAATCCCTTTCCTTCCGCTTCTGAGCCTCCCTTGCAGCCCAGCCTGGGGGTTTGCGGGCTGTGGGGTCCCGGTTCTGCAGCACAGGGTCGGTGATAGTGGTGTCTGTGATCCAGGTCTCTCCACTGTCTGGGTCACGCACGATCACATCGGCCTTCTTCGGGTCATCCGGTGGTGAGTACATTGCATTCTCCAGGTATACCACCAGCTGCGCCTCCCTCGCCATTTTTGCCACGGCAAAGGCCAGTTGATTGTGTGTGCGCGTTCTGTCCGGGCCTGTGCTGCAGCGGAGTAGGTGGTTGGGTAGGCTACAGTCGGCCACGAGCTCTCCACACTCGCACACAGTAGGTACGTTCTGTCGGATGCCCATGCGGAAGGCCAGGGCTGTTCGGAATTGCCCTGGTGAGAAGCAGAGGTCTGGGGTCAGGGGTAGGGCTTGCAGCCATGCTCCCGCTCCCTCGCCTCTCAGGCTGACGAGGCGGAGCGTGTGGCCCATCTCGGGGGCTGACCTGATTGAGCGTGATTCCTCTGTCAGGGTGTCGGCCTTTGCCGCGTGCACTTCCTGAGAGAGGGCCCGCTGCAGCTGGTCTTGGGACGGGGTTTCTTGCTCCTCACGGAGGTATTGCAGCGCCAGCGGCGGCAGTCGTCCCTCCATGTCTTGGATGGTGACCGAGTGTGCCGCAGACGGCTGCAGGGCGTTGCTGTTGCTCCCTAGCGCCGCGGTTGCTGGCAGGTCGAGTGAGCGGAGCAGGCGTAGTGCCTCTGTCGTTGAGGCCAGGTAGGCTGGTGCTGCTTCTGTTGTGGGATCTGTGAGGCCCAGTCCACCTAGGGCCACTGGGAGGGTTGCTTGGCGGATGAGAAAATTGAACTCGGCTTCGCGGCGGGGTGGTTGGATGCTGGCGGCAGTCAGGGCGGTGTTGAGCAGTTCGGCGCACCACGCATGCCATTCCGAGAGGGGAAGGACATCCGCTGGGGTGGTGCGCAGCAAGTAGCCGATTCTGCGGCTGATGCAGCGGGACAGGAGCAGGAGGGCATGCTGTGGATGGATGGATGCTAGGGAGCCCAGGGGTGCCGCTGCGTCTGTCAGAGTACTGCGGACCAGGTCAGAGCAGAAGCGCTGTGACCCCACGGGACTTCCCAACACCCGTACCCCCTCGTGGGTGAGTGGGAGGCCCTCGGGGAGCTCGTCACCCTCAAGCGGCGTCGTGGACCACGCCGACGATTTTCTGAGGTTGCAGGTGAGGCCATCCTGGGCGAGCAGCGGCGTCAGCAACTTAAGCGCGCCGAGCGTTGCTGTCGCCGGTCCGATCATGGTGATGTCATCTGCGTATGCTAGGATCGTGACTTCTGGGTGCTCTGCTGCTGTGCGTCTGAGGTGCTGCTGGATTGATGCCGCGAACAGCAGGGGTCCGAGGGGGTCCCCCTGCCTCACCCCCCTTCCGCTGGTAAGTGCCGTCGTGCTCAAGCGGGGATCGGTCAGCAGCTGAGAAGGCGTTGCGTAGAAGGAGCGGGTGAAAGGTATGAGCGGTGCTAGCGGGGTGTTGGTGAGTGCGTTGAAGAACGCTTTCCTCTCTACGGAGTTGAAAGCGTTTTCAATGTCGAGTTGGAGGACTAGGCTGGAAGGTTGTGAAGTGGTGAGGTCTCTGACTGCATGTATAACGAACTCAGCTCCGCCTGGGACTGCCACACCGAATTGTTGGGGTAAGAAAAATTGCCTTGTTTCTCCTTGCAGTTCCGAGAGTGCCACCTTTGCTGCCAACCGGAGTAGGGATTCCCCTATTGCGATAGGGCGTACCCCCCCCCCTGGTTTCGCGAAGGCGATGAGGCGGGATGGCGAGAGTAGTGCTGCAACCTCGGTGGAAAGATTCGTGGAGAGAAGATGTGTTACGGCGGAGTGTAGGTGCCCCAGCACTTCGATATTGCTTAGGGCTGGGTCGCGGTAGTGTTCAAATGTTGACCCGGATGGACCAGCCCCAACTCCGCTGGGGCAATCCCTAAGGACGTCTGAGAAACTTTCCGCGGTGCACGAAAATTGCGTGGGTGTTGTGTAGGTGTGGACCCAGTCGGGCAGCTCAACTTGGGGTTGGGGATGTTTCAATTCCAACTGCTGCAATGTTGCGATCGTCGCAGGGGCCGCTGGCGAGGGTGAGAGGGCTGCCAACGCTTTTCGCAGGTTACCCCGTTTCACCAACCCCTCCACACGTGAGCAGATTCCCAGGGGGTCGTTTTGGTGCTGAGGTGGCTCAGCTTGGTGCAGGGACCCCACGTAGTCACTGTAGAGCTGGTTCCAGTGGCCACATCTGAATAGGTGCATCTGCTCTCGCAGCACCTTCCACTTAGAGCTGGACCTCCTGCTAAGTCGTAAGGTGAGACGTGGCAGGAACATGAGGACCCGCCACGCTCCCGCGCAGTTGGGCAGTTTGGAGATCCGTAAGAGGGCGGCCAGCATACAGGTGGAGTAGTCGCTTAGTATCTGCGGCGGCAGGCGGCGGACGATAGGCAGGTGGGTGGTTGACGTTAGGGTTGAAGAGTCCCAGCTCATCGCGATCTCAAAGAGATCCTCCCTCGATGCCAGCTGGGACGCTGACAGGGCTTGGTCCGGAGGGGGTTGGGGTCTGCGGTTCTGTCGGCGTCTAGAACCTCTCTCCTGCTGCTGCGCCTGGTCCTCCCCCGCTTCCGCGAGAGGTGAGTCGGGGTTGTCGGGTTGCCTCAGATCTGACGGTACATATTCGTCGCCGCTCCCTTCTGCGTTTGTATCACCGATTCTCACTGCTTGCGCTGTCGTTCCCCCTCTCCCCCCGCGTCTAGCAAACGACTGGCGCGTGACTCGTTCTGCCGGCTCCCCCAACCAGATTGGGCTTGGTAGTTGGCGCGGATTCCCCCTCGCCGCTTGGCCTGCACTCCGCTGCCCTCCGCGCGCTCCTCGACCCCCGCCTCTCCCCCGCGTGCTTCCCCGTCCGCTCCTCGGAGTGGCTGCCACAGGTGCCGCCTGTTGCGCCTGGGAGATCGGCGTCGTCGGCTCCTCTTGTGGCAGTGGAGCGCCCTGAGCGCTCGCCGATGGATTTCCTCGGCGCTCTGGGCCGCGACTGCACCGCGGAGAGCGATCCCGCTCCTCGTCCGCTTCCTCCTGCACGCCCTGCCGCGAGCGTACCTGTTGCTCCACCGGCGTCCGCTGATCAGATCCGCCGCCGCTTCGAGGACCAGCAGCGCGAGCTGGCTCGGCGCGCGGGCAGGTCCTTGTCACCGCCGGAGCCCCTGCGCGCGGGGTCCGTCTTGCGCTCCGGCGCAGAGGCTGTGGCGCACCAGGAGCGCTCGCCTCGCCGTCGCTCATCGGCAGCTCGGCTGGCTCGGCGTCCTCGTTCGCCTCGTCGCGTGGCGTCGCGAAGCCGATCCCGTGACCGCCGTTCGCATCGTCATCGTTCGCCCCCTCATCGTTCATCTCGCCAGCGGTCGCCTGCCCGCCAGACGTCTGGGCGTCGGCCCCCAGCTCCGCATTCGCCCCCTCCTGCAAAGCGCCAACGGCTCTACTCCCCTCGTCGCGGGGACCGTTTTCCTGGCCGCCAGCGTCAGCAGGGCCCATCTCGCCCGCAGTCGCCTGTGCGCTCGAGCGCAAGTGGGCGTGCGCGTCGTGGGCGACGGGGAGGTGACAGTCGCGGCGGAAAAGCGGGTCCAGCGCCGTCCGCAATGGAGCGCCGTCTTCTGGATAGGCTTGATGACGTGGAGAAGGAGCTTCGTCGCTCGCGTGCGGGGTCGGCGTCACCATCAGCTCCTCGCGCTGCTCCCGTCGTCCCTCTCTCCGCGCTCCTGCCCCACAATCCCTTTGGATCCCCGGCGCGTTCAGAGCGGCCGCTGCCTGCGGGGATGGGCTTCGTAGGTGCTGGTGGCGGGCCGCCGTGGGCTCAGTTTGCTCCGCCGCGTCCTCTTCCTGCTCCGCGTGATCTCGCCGTGTCGTCTCACCGTGCCCGCGCGTCTGCGTTGCTTCCGCCGATGAAGGAAGTTCCCACGGCGACCCTGGCCCGCCTATGGTCGCTGGCGGCGTCCCTGCAGAGCCTTGAGCGGATTCTCCAGGAGTCATTTGACTCCATGCCGGTGAGCCCTCCGAGCAGGTTCTCTCAGAAACCGCGAGCAGATTGTCATGCGGCGGCGTCAGCGCTATTCGCGCTCGTAACGCCACTGCAGGTAGCGCCCTCGCCGGGAGCAACCTCGGCCAGCCAGCTGGCTGACTCGGCCCTGGCTCTGAGGACGCTTGTAGCAGGCCCTGGTACTCCTGTTGACGTTGTAGGCGCCACCGTGTCTGTGGTCCGCCAGTTGTGGTTGAACACGAGCGGAATGCTCGCTGCGGTAGAGGCGGACCGCATGTAGGCGCTCCCCCCTTGCGCGTGTAGACCCGTTCCATCCTCTACTTGCTAAGTGTCTATGCTTGCTTTGTTTGTATCGGTTGCCTAAGCTACTACTGCTTGTTGTTTCCCCTTGCCATCCCTAACGCGCGGCCGAAGGCCGCGCACGCGAGCGCCGGCGGCCGGAGGCCGCCGGCGCGAAGCGCCAAAATTTTCAGCACTAACTGAAAGAATGAGAGATGGAGAGGCCGCCGTGGCCTTAAGTAGTCATGGCAGAGGGCAGAAAGCAGAGGGCAGAGGGTAGAAGGGGAGAGGCTAATCCTCTCTCTCTCTCGCTCTCTCGAACGAACAAAAGCCAAAATTTTCAGCACTAACTGAAAGAATGAGAGATGGAGAGGCCGCCGTGGCCTTAAGTAGTCATGGCAGAGGGCAGAAAGCAGAGGGCAGAGGGTAGAAGGGGAGAGGCTAATCCTCTCTCTCTCTCTCTCTCTCTCTCTCTCTCTCTCTCTCTCTCTCTCTCTCTCTCTCTCTCTCTCTCTCTCTCTCTCTCTCCTGACCTCTCCTTCTCGCCCTTTCTTGACCACTCTCCAGCAGCCATTCTGATCCTTCATAGCGGTTCTCTATCTTCTCTGTGGGATCTTGCAGCTCTTGTGCATCTTACTGTCTGCATGCCGTCCTCTGCTGCCACTATATGTTCCTGTAGTGCTTTGATCTTCAAGAGCTCTCAAGAACGCCCCCTTTCTCTGTGCCTGTACCCCCTTTCTGTGCGGTTGCTTCTCCCTGTGCCCGTGCCTCTCCCTTTACCCATGCCTAACCGTGTGACCGTGGCCTTGCTGTGTGTGGCAGGTGGAGTATGCGGGGACCCGCCAGGATGCATGCAAGGCAGTGCAGCGAGCAATAGAGGAATTGCGGTGAGCCACCCTGCCCACACCACCTCAAGGCCCTTGAGTCAAGGGACACAGGGGAGAGGGGCTTTCACGATACACACACAGACTTTTTCATCCACTCGCTTCACTGGCCTGGGTCTAGACATTCCAGCCAAACGTCTGTTTGGTATAGACGTTTCAGTTCCGCACACCTCAATGCACTCCGTTTCTTCCCAGTCTATGGCTACTATAGCATCTACCACTTGTCAAATCCATCCTGCGCACTCCCCCTGCCCCTCCCCCTTCCTCCGCCCGTTGTTGCCCCCCTGCCATCAGTGGGTCCCACCGTGGCCCACTAATAGCTCTGGTAGAGGATGCCACTCGCACTGGGGGAACACCACCTGGTGGCGAGGGGACATTGACAGCAGCAACAGGGGCAGCGACAGGAACAGGGGGAGCGGGAGGGGCAGGGGCGAGTGGAGGGTTGGGGGGAGTGGCAGTGTTAGAGAGCATGCCATGCGTGGAAGTACCGGGCAATGCGGCCGACAGCCGCTTCCCGGTGAGTGAGCAGGAGCGAGATGAGGCTAGCTAGCCGCTTCCTCAATGCCTGGGTGGCTGTGTGAACTATGTGCGGGGAGGTGGGCGGGGAAGGGGATCGTTGCGCATGGAAGTACCAGGCAATGCACGCGTCGCTGCCTGGTTATTGAGAATTTTCACATGCCACCTGCTGTGGTGCAGTACAGCTGTGCTGCAACGCCTGTGGCGCGAGTGAGAGAGCTGATTGGTGCTCCCCTCTCTGCACCACGTGCCTGCTGTCAGCTGATCTGATATTACATGCATCCACATCTCCCCCGCACTTGCTTACCCCCTGCTGAACTTTCGGTGCTACTATCAGTCTGACTGCGGGTCCTGCCGCCCTTTTTCCCCCTGCCTTCTTCTCCCGCCTGCCTTCCCCCTCCCCCCTTGCGTTGCACCCCCACCTCGAACCCCCTCTGCCCGGGTGTGCAGGCGCTGGGGTGGCAGGCAGCAGCGGGGCGAGTGGCGGTGCACCGATGTGCACAGGCGCCTGTGTGGCTGCACCAGCGCGTTGCCCTCGCCCGATATGCACACGTGAGCGGGGAGAGAAGCGGGAGAGGGGGGAACAGGGAGGGGGATAGGGCGGGAGGGTCAGTGCAAGTGGCTTTTGTCATGGTGACCTGTTCTCATCTGGTTTCATCTGTTTGCACCTTTTCTCACCTTTTTATCAACTGTTCCCACCTGTTCCCAGCTGTTCCCACCTGTTCCCAGCTGTTCCCACCTGCTCCCACCTTTTCACACCGCTCTGCACCTGTTGTGGCCCATCAGATCCCCATAGGCAACATGAGCAAGGACTGGATCCTGCACACAGCAGATGTCTTCTTCGCCAGGGCATTGCGAGACAACAACCATGTCAGTCAGCACCACTCGCCTCACCACATGTTTGATTCACTTAGCTTGATTCTACCGCGCTGTTTTGTTTCTGCCTTTTCTCTGCCAAATTTGTTCGACCCTCCTCTCTCTCTTCTTGTGCCCCACTCCGGTTCCCGTCCCTTCACATTCCCACTCGCCCTGCTCGGCCGTGTTCTCTTCTCTTCTCTCACCCCCTCACGATTCTATCACACCCCCCCCCCCCGTCCCCCTTTCCCCTTGTGAATCTCCTCGTGCATTCACTTTCCTCCCATTTTGCTTGCCATATCCGCACCCCAACCCACTGCGCCGCACTCTCCTGCACCGTCACCTGCCTGCCCATTCTCTCCTGCCCCCTTATGGGCCTACAGCTGCTGTGGCTGTCCCACACGGGCATGCCGGACGTGGGAGGGGTGGCTGAGGAGGAGGCCATGAGCTTCCTGGATGAGGTCCGCAGGGGGACTTTTGTGGGTGGAGGAAGGGAGAGGGGAGGGGTGGAGGAAGGGAGGGGAGGGGGAGGAAGGGGAGGAGGGGGAAAAGGGGGGCGTTGGTGGGGCTGGGTGGGATGGGAAGCGAGCTGTAAAGGGGAGACATCTGTGCGTGCGCGCTTGGTTGTGCTCTGCCCTGCTTTGCACCTGCAGTAGTGTGCAAGTTTCTTTATATCTGAGTTTGTGTATGTGTGTGCATGTACGCCTGTGACCTGTCTGTGGATGTGGTCATGTGGGGATGCACATGTGCGACATGTGTGTCTCTGTGCATGAGTGCGCCTGCCTGTCTGTGTGTGTGTCATTGCACGTGTACAGGTGCAGCAACCGCAGGTGGTGGTTCCGGGTCACTACACAACAATAACTGTGGAGCTCAAGGTATGCTGCTCTGCACCACCCTCACCACAGCACCTTCCCTTCAACTAGCTCCCATTCCCGTTTCTCATTTCTCCCTTCCTCCTCCTCTCTACCTCTCCTCCTCCAATCCCCCTAGTTTCCCTCATTCCTCCCTCCCACCTGTGCCCCTGCCCTCCACTCTCCATCACCCCCATCATACAGATACAGCACCTGGCAGTGTGTGCGCTCATCAAGAGCACCATAATCAACGACATCGAAGGGGGTGCGCTCCTGGGCGCCTCACACCCCCACTCCCACCCACACCCCTCCTCTCAACCGAACGCCTCCTCGCACCCCAGATTCCTCTTCCAGACCCAATCCACCAGCACCCCAGCCAACGGCAGCAACCACAGCGATCACCGCACAACAGAGTCAGCATCAGCAGCGGCAGCGGCAGCGGCAGAGGCAGTGAGGGAGGCGGAAGCAGAGCTGCAGGGCGTGCTGGGTGGGGTGCAGGGGGACGAAGGGGGGAGAGGGGGCTCAGAGGGTTCAGGGGCCTCAGGGGGGCATGTGATGGAGGACGAGGCGGCCATGTGTCGGTCGGCCTTCAAGGTGCTGCGCGGCATGGTGACGGCGTGGGTGACCGATGTGGTGCGCACGCAAAGCCTCTATGCTGACGCCCTGCTGCAGCACCTCTACCGCTGGATCTGCAGGTGCATGGCATGTGCGGGGTGGGGGGGGGTGATTGGGGGGGGGGTGATTGGGGGGGGGGTGATTGGGGGGGGGCGGGAGGGAGGCGGAAGAGGGAATGCATGTGAGGGGGGAAAGGGAAGAGGGGAGAGTGGGGGATGTAGAGGCGAGGGCATGTGGGCATGCACTGGTATGGGCATGGGGAGTTGGCCCATTGCCAGCCAGGCCATATTGCTGTGATTTTGCCTTGCCATGTCCTTCTCCAATTCTCTTGTTGTGTATCCCTCCTCCTTTTTGTCTACGTCCTCGCATATCCCTTCTCCTCTCCCCCTCTCTGTTACTCCCCAGCCCTTCATCCACTCTGCACGACCCTTTCCTGCACCGCCTGCTGCACAAGGTACGCCTCTGAGCCTCTCTCACAATGCTCTGTCGTTCTTCCCCAAACCACACCACACTGCTCTCGCTCCACCCCACATTGCGCCTGCCTGCCTGCCTGCCTGCCTGCCTTTTTGACAACCTCTGCTTGGTTCTCTGCCTCTCTGAACGCAACTTTTTCTCGCCTGTCGCTTGAATCGCCTCAATTGTGAGAGGCCTTTTCGGTTGCCTCCGAAGCAAGATGCCTCTTGAGGCGCCTCCCATCCCATCCCTGCCCCACCCAATCCCCCCCTGTGCCAGATCATGTGCAAGCTGTTTGCGCTGCTGCTGGCAGAGCTGCGGCGCCTGGGCGCCACAGTGATATACGCGGACTTCTCACGCGTCATTCTTGCCACGGGGCGGCGCTCCCTGCCCTCTGCCATGGCCTATATGGACTACCTTGTTGCCGCTGTCAACAGCAGGTGGGGGGTGGACGGATGGATGGGGAAGGGGTGAAGGGGTGGGAGGATGGAGGGTTTGAGGAGTGAAGTGATGGAGAAATCAAAGGGTGAGGGTGATGGGGAAGGGTTTGTTCAGATGGGCATACATGTAAGGTCATGCACATGCAAACCTGTGCCCATCCAGTGCTCCCCGCGTCCCACTTGTCTTTGTCCTTCCCCGCGGGGACAGATCCAACGCAGAACCCTCAGAGACGCGACTGAGATATTCCACTCCAATCTCTCCCCCTCCTATCCCTCCTCTCCCTCCCCATCTGCAACTCGTGCCACCCCGCCCTCAGAGACGCGTTTGAGCTGTTGCATGTGGAGAAGCAGCGGGTGTGGCACTCCCTGCTGTTCCTGGACAAGGCAAGTGCTGCATGTGGGCGTGGCAAGTGATGCTATGCGCGTCTGGCTGTCACTGCTGCATACATGCCCTATAGCATAGCGCAGCAGTGGTGGTGTTGCTGCCCTGTCACTGCCCTTTTGCTGTGGTGTTGCCAACTCCCTTTCTCCCCTCACCCACCAACCCCACCCCACCTTCCCCCTTTCTGCCCATCTGCGTCTCCTCTTGTTGTTCCTTCCCTTGCCAACCTTGAACCTCCACGACCAGTCACCCCAAGCCATGGCAACGATGCCAGCCTGACGCTCTACCCATTCTTTCTGCCATTGGCACCCCCCTTATGCCCCCCTCGCTTCCGCGTGCCCCGTTCCACAGTTCAACTTTGGCGGCATTGTCGATAGCTCTCAATTGGAGCAGCAGCAGCCGGAGGGAGAGGGAGAGAATGGGGAAGCTGCACGGCACACGAATGGCAATGGTGCTGCCACTGCTGATGCTAATGGTGGTGGTGGCGATGGTGGTGGTGATGGTGTTGGGAGTGGTGATGGTGCTGGGGCAGGGAAGCAGGCGGATGGGCGAGGAGGAGAGGAGAGCAAGATGACCGTGCTGAGCCAATGGAACATTGCAGACTACCTCCCTTCATCTGTGCAGGTCAGTCACGGTGTTGCTCCTGTGCAGGCCACTACCAGTGCCCTGTGCCACTCAGTAAACATGCTTCTGCAGTGCCCTCCTCCCCACTGTCCCTCTCCGCTCCTCTCCTTTCGTCAGTCTATCAGTTACCTCTTATCTCCCCATGTTATCCGCACCTCTGCTTTTGCCTCTCACCCTCTCATTTCCCACTGATTCGCTTCCTCTCCTCCTTCCCTCCAATCCCCCCCACACCCTCCTCCGCCGTCTCTCCAGGAGCACTTCCGTCTGACAGTGACTTCATCTTCAACCCCTGGGTGGCGCCTCAAAAGTAGACTCCCCCTCCACCCCTCCCCCCCCCCCCCCCCTCTTTCTCTCCCTCGCCAGGAGTACTTCCATCTGACGGTCTCTGACTTCATCTTCAACCCCTGGGTGGCCGCTCGTGAACGCCGCACAGAGAGAACCCTGCAGCGCAGAGCTGCTGCTGCCCTGGCTGCTCGAGCGAGGGAGAGGGAGAGGGAGAAGGAGAAAGGGAAGGCAGGGAAAGGAGGGAAAGAGGGAGGAGGCGGGGATGTGGGAGACGTGGCGGAGGAGGGGAGGGTGGACGAGGAGGATGAAGAGGCAGAGCTGGCACGCAATGAGGTAGCTGACCGTGCTCTTTCCCCTTTCTCCTTCTCCTCCACCTCCTCCTCTCCACTCCTCCCTTTTCAAAGAAGGCAATCTTGAATTTTCCTCCTTGGTCCTCCCATTCTGCTCTCTCTTCTCCACTCCATCACGCTTGCTCACCTTGCCCTCCCCCTCCTTTCTGCACTTCCCACACTGTGTGCGCCACTGCAGGTGCAGAACCGCCTCACAGACAACCTCTTGCACCTTGTGCGGGCCTTGCAGGCAGAGGCGGAGAGAGGGGGGGAGGACGCGGAGGAGGAGGGGGAAGGGGGGGAGGAGCGCAGGATGGGGAAGTCAGGGAAAGGGGGGCAGAGGGGGAAGGCGCGGGGGGTGCTAGGGGCGACAGGGGGACGAGCTTTGGAGCTGGTGAAAGCAGTGTGCCATGTGCTGTCGCTCAGTGCACACGTGCAGCATGAAGTGCAGGTGGGTGGGTGGATCATGGATGGGTGAGCTGACAGGTGGGCGGACGGGTGGGTGGGTGGATGGGCGAGGCAGGTGGATGCTTGGGTGGGCGGATTGGTGGGTGGGTGGGTGGGTGCATAGGTGGGTGGGTGAATGGATCGTGGGTGAATGAGGGTTGGTTTATGTGTGTGTGCATTTCTTGGATGAGGAACCTGACCCTCTTGACTAACATCTCCCCCCTCACCCTCCCACCCTTCCGCCCTCCTTCCTTCCCTCCCTCCTTCCCGCTGCCCTTCTTGACTCCCTCCTTCCCTCCCTCCCTCTCTCCCTCCCGCCCTCTTTTTTTCCCTCCCGCCCTCCCTTGCGCCTTCCCTCTATTACTGTCTTGTTGCCTTCCTCTCCTTCCTGTGTTCTCGTCTCATCATCTCCTGCTCATTATTCAATACCATTCTATCAGGTGTTGCGGCGGCAGCTGCTGCGGGTGCTGAGAGTGCGTGAGTTTGCACCAGAAGCCATTTTCCGGGACCCATGTCGCTCATTCGTTCTACCAGGAGTCATATGCAGGTACCTCGTCTCTCCCGCCTTCTCCACTTCCCCAGATTCCATCAACCACTCCCCCTCTCACCCTCACCCATTTTTCCCTCTCCCTTTCTCCTCTTTTGCACCAACCATTTCCCTGGGATTTCAATCTCCTCGATTCTTTCTCTCTCCAGCACCACTTGTCTACTTTCCCAGTCCTCTAGGGACAATGCCCACCTTGTCTGCACAACTTCCCATCATCCTCCGAGCCGCTACCACTGCCCGACATTATCCATCTCCACTCCTCCACCCACCTGCATTACCCCTGTGAGTGCACAGCTACTGCAACGACTGCAGGGACCTGGACTTGTGTCGGGACCAGCTGCTGCAGGCGGGCGAGTGGCGCTGTGCCGTTCCGCACTGCCAGCACCCCTACGACCTGCTCTGGATTGAAAACGCTCTGCTCGAGGTGAGTGAAGCCAAGCCATGCCACACCCTGCTCTGTTGGTTTTCCTTTGCATCAAAGCCACGTACCGAATCCATGCGACCATCTCTCCATGCAATGGAATATAATTTTAAAAATTTCATGGTGGTCTTTTGTTCCGTGCACCCCATGTGGCGCCGGTTGTTGGTTGTTGGCCTGTGTAAGCAGGTGATGCGGCATCGTGTGAGGAGCTATCAGCTGCAGGACCTCGTGTGCAACAAGTGCCGACAGGTGCCTTTTCACCCCTGCACTGCACCGCCATGTTCTATCTGCCCTCTTTTGTTCCCTCCCGTTAGCAGTTGTTTCCCCATATGTCCACCTACATTTGTGCCGCATCGTTCTGCCTCTCATTCCCAACTTCTTATTCCGTTCACCTTCCAATTCTCCGCGCCCTTATTCTCTTCTGTATCCCCTCTTCTTCTCTCCCCCCATTTCCCCACTCACGCTCCTCATTCTCTCCAATTTCATCCCAATGGCTCACCACCCTGTGTCCCAACCCCCTCCCACCCACCTCAGGTGAAGTCTGCCCGGGCAGCGCTGCACTGCACGTGTGCAGGCACGTTCCAGTGCTCGCAGCAGGCAGAGCAGCTGAGGGAGGGGCTGCTCGTGCTGCACTCAGTGGCCTCCACACACGGTTTCCCCTTGCTGCTCGAGTGCCTGCAGTGGCTGCTGCCTCTCTGCCGTGCCACAGGGGAGAAATGAGTGCCAGTAGAGTAGGACGTGGGAGGAGTGAGAGCAGTTGGATGGAGGAAGTGACGGAGGGGGATGAGATGGACAGTCACGAGTGTGGCTGGGTGGGGAAGTTTGTCTCATGGAATGGAAGGGAAGGATGATGGAAGGGAAGGATGATGGAAGGCGAAGGATGATCTGTGTCGGGAGGCCAATATGTTCATCCCACATTTTGAGGGCGAGCCATTCTTCTGCCATGCAAGGGTGTCCATTTTAGCGCCCCCTGCAAAGAGTGTGACTTCCATTTGTACAGGAAAAATCTGTTTGTATAGGCATCAGAATCTACAATACAGATTGTCTTTGTGTGCTGGACTATCAGGTCCCCGGAATGCTTGTAACGCGTTGTTCCCAAAAAGAATGCGCCGTTTCTGCTGCAACCGCTTCGAAGCTCGCTCTTCAATTTGTGCAACTCTAGTTTTCCCCTAATCGATCTTGCTATGGGGTCCACCAATAACTCTCTCCCGTCAGCACCGTATAGCAGCGCCCAGGGTAGTTCTGCGGTTGATGCGGCGGCGGAGGCGGAGTTTCGTGCGGCCATGCGGTTTATCCGAAAGGGGCCATCCGCCTCCCTGCAGTTCGTCGTAGATGAGAAGCGCGCTGAGCTGTATGCCTTAGAGGTCTGTTATCGGTTTTCGCCTTGTACTTTTCTCGCTTGTCGCCTTGCCTTCACTCCTTACCATTTTTTTCGTCGCCAGTGAAATTCGGGAACTGTCAGATCAATACGGCTCTGATTTCCCTCTTTTTTCAACTCTACCAGGTATCAGTGTTCCCATGCATCAAAATCATCCATATTTCCCATCCCTAACCTTCCATGCGCCGGAATTTTCTGGTCACTCTCCGCGCACCCATCACCACAGGCACAGGCAGTGCACGGCCCATGTTCTGAGGCGAGTGCAAACCCCCCCGTACTCGAGGACCCGTCTAGCAGGCGGCGGCGGGAGGCATGGGTAGCCCTGGGACAGATGCCGGCAGCAGAGGCTAAAAGGCAGCTGGCGGCGCTGCTCTCGCTGCTCATTCCCGACTGGCGCGATTGGGAGCCCAGCAGCATGGGTGAGGGAGGGGGGAATGGAAGGGAGGGGGCAGAAGGCTTGAGCAGAGAAACGGCGCAAGGACATGGTTCCGGGCAAGACGAACTGAGTTCTCGGGACGAAGGATATGCCCCGGCGCAAGGAGGAGGGTTGGCTGATCAACTGCTGAGGAGGTTTGCTGCCCGCACCAACGTACCACTTAGAGCAATAAGAGCCCGACTGTGAAGGGCTTATGGGAGTAACCGACTACCACATGAACTAAGTTTCAGGACGAAGATAGCCCATGCCTTCAGATTTGCACTGGATTTTTCACCGGCAACTTCAGTGGAATCATAGGAATCTCAACCTTTTCAGAGTTTTGTGGGGGGGGGGGGGGGGGGGGGGCTGTTACTCTAGTACATTGATGTGGCGCTGTCAACCTGCCTGAGAGTAACTGAGGCTACTCCACAAGTGTACAGGCCTGGCAACAGGCCCCCGTAT
Organism: Closterium sp. Naga37s-1; assembly: GCA_947471745.1. Classification (NCBI taxonomy): domain Eukaryota; kingdom Viridiplantae; phylum Streptophyta; class Zygnematophyceae; order Desmidiales; family Closteriaceae; genus Closterium; species Closterium sp. Naga37s-1. The sequence continues at coordinate 137,577 of CANJKZ010000556.1, forward strand.
AAGACGTATCTTTCAAAAATCGTGTTCAAGTCAGCGCCGGCTCACTGACAGGCCTTTGTTTCGTTGTGTTCTTGTTGTTCCTCCACATTTAGAGGCTCCTGTAAGCTGTGCTATATTCTATTCTACACAATCTACAACAGAGCTTAGGTACAACAAAGCAAGCATAAAGTGTACGTCCTAATGCTCGAAAAATGGTATGTGAGTCGAACTACAGTAACGACCACGAGAAATAGCCTGAGGTTTACAGGCTCCCCTACCGCCATCGCCCGGATAGAAGACAGTGTTGTATAGCAGACATGGGTTGTCTATTATCTGGGTGTCTCTTATAAACAGGCTAGCCTCATTATAAGACTCCTATTTGTGTGTGCGAGTTAAGCCAGTGTAGGGGTTAGGGGCAATTGTATAGTGAGGGGGTATCTTCTAAACGGTTCTTTGTCCATTTATAAGACTTATAAGACACCCTAAACCATCCCAAATACAAGATAACCCAAGCATTTTGAATAGTGTACAAGATAAAACATATATGGCTAATATCCGGGCGATGACGGTATTTTGAGCCCCAATTTCCTGTCAAACTATAATGCTATTTGTGTTGTGTAGGCTGTAGTGGGGTAGCCTATATGGGATACAACCCAATTAGGGTTATACTTGTACTCAGTTTGATGTCAATGCAATCATTCCTGCTCGTTAATTTCTGACATGGTTTTAGAGCAATAGGTCCGTAGGACCGTTTTTTTCAGGCCCACCATTACCTAGTCACCGACTGCGGTTACCGCGTTACCCCACGCCCTGCCCTGCGCTGCGCCTATAGCGCGCGCCCTGCCCTACCCTGTCTTGCGTCGCGCTGCCCCGCGCACGCCCTGCCCTGCCTTGCGTCGCGCTGCCCCGCGCACGCCCTGCCCTGCCCCGCGTCGCGCTGTCCCGCACGCGCCCTGCCCTGCCCCGCGTCCTGCTGCAGCTCGCGCCCTGCTGCCCTACGCGTCGCGCCCTGCTGCAGCCTGCACGTCGCGCCTTGCTGCCTTGCGCGTCGCGCCCTGCTGCCTTGCGCGTCGCGCCCTGCTGCCTTGCGCGTCGCGCCCTACGTCTGCCCCGCGCGTCGCGACCTGCTGCAGCCAGCGCGTCGCGCCCTGCTGCCCCGCACGTCGCGCCCTGCTACAGCCCGCGCGTCGCACCCTGCTGCAGCCCGCCGTCGCGCCCTGCTGCAGCCCACGCGTCGCGCCCTGCTGCAGCCCGCGCGTCGCGCTCTGCTGCCCCGCGCGTCACGCCCTCCTGCAGCCCGCGCGTCGCGCTCTCCTGCAGTCCGTGCGCCGCGCCCTGCTGCCCGCGCGTCGCGCCCTGCTGCCCTGCACAGCGCGCGCCCTGCTGCCCGCGCCGCCCAGGCCGAGTCGCGCCACCCAGCCTGAGCCGCCCTGCCCAACCCGATCCACCATGCTGCTGCTGCTGCTGCTGGTGGTGGTGGAGGTACTGCTAGGAGTGGTGGAGGTGCTGCAGCCTAGCCTCACCGAGCCGCTCTGCTGCTATTACTGCTGCTTCTGCTGCTCGTGCTACTGCCTTCCCTCCGTACTGCCCTACTGGTCGCACGCCTCCTTACTTGGCCCGTTATGACTTCTCTTCGTGGTAGCGGTCGGAGCGGTGACGGCGGTGGTGACAGCAGCTGGAGTGGTGGCGGCGCCCGTCGTGGCAGTCGCGGTGGAGCTGTTCGGTGTGGAGTTTTTGGCGGTGGCAAGATGCAGCTGATGCGGCATCCGCGCGAGACCCTTACGCCCCAGCAGCTTCGTGAGTGGTACGCTCAGAGTGGGGGGACTTGGAGTACTGTCCGCTGTCCGTACGTCATTCGCACAGGTGATCGGGCTGGTCAGACTTGCGGGACACTTGGTCATACACAGACTCACTGCTTCGCCTGTCTGAGCGACGCCTGGCGTGCAGTGTTTGGCGACGAGGCTGAGCTCCCCCGCTGGCTAGAGCTGCTTAGGAGCAAGGTGGATATCTTTGCTCTAGACTATGACACTATCCTCACTGCCATGTATGCTTTATCTATTAGTACTCAGGGTGACTGTTACTCGTGTGTGCCGCCCGACCCTTGTATAGCGGCTGCTGCTTTAGGTGCTGGTGAGTCTGCTCTAGGTGCTGGTGACTCTGCTCTAGGTGCTAGTGAGTCTGCTCTCTCTGGTACTGCACCTGGTGAGGCCTTGCACACCTTCACGCTTGACTCAGGTGCTTCCCATTGCTTCTTTCGCGACAGCACCACAGTCACACCGCTAGCAGCACCGGTTGCAGTCTCTCTGGCTGATCCCTCTGGGGGACCGGTTCTTGCACGTTCCTCCCCTGTTCTCCCGTGTCCGGCGGTTCCGTTTGGCTCACTGTCAGGTCTTCACCTCCCCTCGTTCTCTACGAACTTGGTGAGCAACGCCGTCCTTCAGAATGAATGGGTTAATACCTTTACTCCAAGGGGACAGCGTGTCGCGATCTGCACGTGTGTACGGACGGGCCGTCACCTGGCCACGTTCACCCGTCGGCCTGGTTCGAGCCTATACACACTGACTACTACGCCTCCTCAGGTAGCTGCGTCTGCGTCCGCGTCAGGTCAGCTAGCAGCCTCCTGCTCGTGTCGCGCCCTGTCGCACCAAACTCTCCTTTGGCACCACCGCCTTGGTCACCCCTCTCTGCCACTCCTCCGTGGCATGCACTCTCGCCTTCTTGTCTCTGGTCTTCCCAGGTCTCTGCCTCCCCTCCCATCCTCGCCTGCTCCTCCCTGCCTTCCCTGTATCAAGGGGCGGCAGCGCGCCGCTCCTCACTCCTCCTCGTTTCCCCTGACGACTTCTCCCCTGCAGACTCTCCACTTGGACGTGTGGGGCCCAGCCCGCGTCCAGGGACAGGGCCGCGAGCGATACTTTCTGCTGGTTGTTGACGACTACTCGCGTTACACCACGGTCTTCCCCTTGCGCAGCAAGGGTGAGGTCTCTGATGTCTTGATCCCTTGGATCCGCGCTATCCGTCTCCAGCTTCGCGAGCGGTTCGACACGGACCTTCCTGTCCTGCGTCTGCACTCTGACAGAGGTGGTGAGTTTTCCTCCGACCTCTTGCGGGACTTTTGTCGTGGGGAGGGCATTCGCCAGACGTTCACGCTTCCGGCCTCTCCGCAGCAGAATGGGGTTGCTGAGCGCCGCATTGGCCTAGTCATGGAGGTTGCTCGTACCTCCATGATCCATGCGGCTGCTCCCCATTTTCTGTGGCCGTTTGCGGTCCGGTACGCTGCGCATCAGCTCAACCTCTGGCCCCGTGTCTCCTTGCCGTAGACCTCGCCGTCACTGCGTTGGTCGGGAGAGGTTGGCGATGCGTCAGTGTTCCGGGTCTGGGGATCTCGTGCCTTTGTTTGCGATACCTCCGCGGACAAGCTCTCCGCCCGCGCCGTTCCCTGTGTCTTCCTTGGTTTCCTCCTGACGTGCCCCACCCCACCTGGCTTTGTTCGCTGGCAGTTTTACCACCCCACCTCGCGCCGTGTTCTGTCCTCCCAGGACGTCACGTTTGACCAGTCGGTTCCCTTTTACCGTCTCTTCCCCTACTGCACTGCCCCTACCCCTCCCCCGCCGCTCTTCCTTGCTCCAGGTCCCCCTCCAGTAGACCCCCTCCCCCCTCAGGGTCCTGCTCCTTCAGGTGTGTCTCAGGTAGACCCACTCCCCTTGGTTGAGCCTGTCGAGGTCACTGGTGACTCTGGTGCTGCTGGAGATGCTGAGCCTGCGGGTGCTGAGCCTGAGTGTGAGGAGCCTAGGGGTGCTGAGCCTGTGCGCGAGGAGCCTGGGGGTGCTGAGCCTTCGGTTGCGGAGCCTGAGCGTGAGAAGCCTGGAGGTGCTGAGCCTGCAAGTGCGGAGCCCGGGGGTGCTGCGTCTGAGCGTGCGGAGCCTGGGGGTGCTGAGCCTGAGCGTGCGGAGCCTGGGGGTGCTGATTCTGGGAGTGCTGAGCCTAGGGCTCCTGCGTCTACACTACAGGAGCCTCTCTCACCACAGCAGTTGCGCGAGTGGTACGCTCGGCGCTGTAGCCTTTGGCGTGGCGCTGCTGGAGCTTGAGGCCCTGGAGCTGCTGGTCCTGGAGGTGCTGGTGGTGCTGGCACTGCTGGTCCCGGGGGTCCTTGTGCTGGTGGCGCTGGAGCTGCCGGAGCTGGTGGTGCTGCTCGTGCTGGAGGTGCTAGAGGTAGTGGAGTTTCTGGAGCTGCTGGAGCTGGTGGTGGTGCTGCTGCTCGAGGTGCTGGAGCTGCTAGTCCCGGAGGTGCTCGTACTGGAGGTACTGGAGCTGCTGGAGCTGGTGGTGGTGATGCTGCTGGAGGTGGTGGAGCTGCTGGTTCCGGGGGTGCTCGTACTGGAGGTACTGGAGCTGCTGGAGCTGGTGGTGGTGGTGCTGCTACTGGAGGTGCTGGAGCTGCTGGTCCCGGGGGTGCTGGTACTGGAGGTACTGGAGCTGCCGGAGCTGGTGGTACTGTCGGTACTGGTGGTGCTGGTGGAGCTGGCACTGCTAGTCCTGGAGGTGCTCGTCTTAGAGGTTCTGGAGGTGCTCTCTCGCCGCAGCAGCTACGCGAGTGGTACACTCAGCACTGCCGCCTTCGGAGTGGCGCTGCTTGGGCTGGAGGTGCTGTGGCTGGAGGCACGGAAGCTGGAGGTACTGGCGCGGCCTGAGCTGGTGGTGCTGCATGCGGAGATAACTACTACAACAGGGGCTAGACTACGGGCTAGGCACGGGTGCTCGTGTGATCTCTGCGTTCGTTGATCCTTAGTCGTTTTCCTAGTGCACACACTTCTTGCTAGTTCACGGGGCAAATTGGCAAGAGTTTCACGAAAGAAAGTTGACAACAATGGTACAATCAGGTTGGCAAGACAAGACTACATCAGAGCTAGCATTCAGGTCGGTCGACTGCCAGCGCAGCATGGTCGACCGCGTTCCAGCAGTGCAAAGTCGACGGCGTGCCAACGCTGCAGGTTCATGGCGTGCCAGCGTTGCTCCTGCTATACAGCATCGCACCAACTTCGCAGGTGCTTGCAGATGATTGGTGTGCTTTAGCGGCGACGACTGCTTCAGGTCGTACAGGCTCTTCAACAGCTTGCAGACCCGGCCATTTCTGTCGTTGAAGTAGTCCGGCTGGGACATGTACAGCACCCGGTCGAGCTTGCTCTGCAGGAAGGCGTTCGTCATGTCGAGCTGCATCAGGTTAAGGTTGAGGACAGCGACGATGCTGAGGAAGATCCTCAGCGTGACGTAGCTGCCCACCGGCGCGAACGTCTCGTCGTAGTCGGCGCCATACACCTGAGAGAAGGCCTTCACGACCAGCCTCGCCTTCTCATGCTCGACGGTGTCGTCGACGTGGTACTTCGTCATCAACACCCACCGGTTCTTCGTGATGTTCACCTCGGGCGGGCGTTCGACCAGCTCCCAAGTGCCCATGTTGATGAGGCTGCGGATCTCCTCCTCCATGGCGGCCTTCACCGCCGGGCCCTTCCAGCTCGCCAACGCCTCCTTCACCGTCATCGACGAGATGTCCCTACGGTGCTCGGGGTCGGCATGGATGTCGGGGTCGAGCTCCGGAAATTCCTCATCCTCCTCGGCATCGTCATACGCCAGGTCGTCGCGTCCACGTCGTACACCGTGGTGAAGGCAGCGGGGACGAAGAAGTCGGGTAGTCTCCGAATTCGGCCTGACTTTCGGGGTTCCGGCTGAACCTCCACCACGTCGCTGTCAGTGGACTTCTCGGCGTCCCCTCCTTTGTCACCGGCTTCGCTGCCCTCAGTCGGCTTCCCGGCCGACGTCTCCCCTGTGGTCGGCTCCCCTACCGACTGCCTGGTTGCTGACTGCTCCGTGGTCGGCTTCACTGCTGCCTGCTCCCCTGTTGGCTGCTGCCCTGCTGGTGCTCTCTTCGCTGGCTTCACCAAAGGCGGCTGCACCTCCTCGACCTGGTCCTCCCCTATCGACGTCGACTTCATTCCCACGTCGACTTGCTGCTCGTCTTGTCGGCCACCGGCGATGCCCTTGGCCGGCGCCGAAGGCGACGTCCCACCGCTCCCCTCATCGCCGGAGGCTGACACCGGGGTCAGCCCACGCAGGTCGGCCACAAGGGGAGGGGTAGGAGGGGCATGGGAGGGGAAGGTAGAGGGGACGTCCTTGACGTCCTCGGCAGTAGGCTCACCGACCTCAGCGAGCAAAGGGAGCGATGCCGTCGAGGTGTCCGTCGGCGGGGTGGTCGGCGTCCGTCCTGACACCGGCCCGTGCTCCGACTTCCACGCCTCTAGCGACATGTCCTCGTAGAACACCACGTCCGACGTGGTGACCACTCGGTTGTCGGCGACGTCGAGGAGCTCTCAGCCCTTGCTCTCCTCCAACACGCCGAGGTGAAGGCCCCACCTGGCCTTCGGCTTCAGCTTCCCACCACGCTGCTGCTCGGGGACCAAGAACTAGGCCATGCAGCCCCACACTCGTGCCAGCGACAAGTCGGGCTTCGTCCCGGTGAGGAGCTCGTACGGTGTAGTCCCCGGCGGCAACGTCGACCTCTCTAGGCAGTTCCGGACCCAGACGGCCTGTCGCAGAAGTGGTGCTGCACGCCCATGTGCAGCAGCATCGTCCGCACCGACTCCACCACCGTCCTCATCTCCCGCTCCGCCATGCCGTTCTGCTGCGGGGTGTACGGGCAGGTAAGGTCGTGGACGATCCCCTTGCCATCCACGAAGTCGGTGAACTGCTTCCCGAGGAACTCCCCTCCTCGGTATGAGCGCAGCATCAGCACCGACTTCTTCACCTACCGCTCCACCAACACCAGCCACTTCTGGAACTCCAGCAGCACATCCGACTTCTTGGCGACCGGTCTCACCCATATGTAGCGGGTCTTGCGGTCCTTCAGCAGCAAGAAGTACAAGCTGCCGTCTTTGGCAGCCACGCGGAACGGCCCGCACAGGTCGATGTGCACGACGGCCAGCACGCCATCAGCGTCGGAGCCTTGGTCGGGGAAGGTGTGCCGCGCCAGCTTCCCGCCGACGCACGAGACACACGGTGTGTCGGCGCCCGTCGCCGACTTGAGGTCCAGCCCAGTGGCGACCTCGTGCTTCGCCGAGCTCCGTATGGTGTCCATGGGGACGTGCACAAGCCTCGCATGCATCCTGACAGGCGTCGACTTCGTCGTCGAGACGATCGCCCGCAGGGCCACGACCTCAATCGTGGGCGACGTCGACCTCGGTGAGCAGGGATGCAAGTCGGTGCAGAGGACTCGCCCCGTGTAGGACGCCCGACCGAAGACGTCTCCCACTGCCGAGACGAGCAACATTTCGTCGCCGTCCTCCTGTAGCTTCACGCCGTTCTCCTTCAGCTGGCCGGCCGAAAGCAGGTTCGCCCGCACACCTGGGACGTAGAGCACGTCGGGGATGAGCACCTCCTTCCCGGCCTCCCCTTGTAGAGCGACAGTGCCGCGGCCCTGGACGTCCTGCAGCGCCCTATTGAAGCCGCGCACGTGCTTGATGGAGCCGCTCAACTGCAGGTCGACGAAGACTTCCTTCGTCCCCATCAGGTGGTGGGAGCAGCCGCTGTCGAGCAGGACCACCGCCGGGTTTGCCTACACAGCTGTCGCCACCGCCTGGAAGTCCTCCCCGGCCTCCGGCGCCAGCGAGACGGTCAGCTCCACGACGCCGACCAGCGAGCACGACACCGTCTTGTCGTCCCGCGCCTTGCCGCCAGCAGAGGAGTCGGCGTCCTTCGCCGAGGTCGACTTGGTCGACTTCGTCTCCTTGCGCGACTTGTTCCCTCCTCGACGAGGACGACGGCTTCCAGACCTGCCGCGGCCTCCCTTGGCGTCGTCGTCGTCGGAGCCACTGCGGTCGGGGCACTCGAAGGAGAGGTGGTCTGGGTCGTCGCACAGCCAGCACTCCCGACGTCGACCTCCTCCTCCTCGACCGCTGTCCTTGGTCGACTTCTTCTTGTCGACTTCCTTGGCCGGCTTCTAGCCACTGCTACCACCGCCGCCAGACTGTCAGCGCTGCCCCGGTCGGCCACCTTGCTTCGCCGTGACGGCGAAGTTTGCCTGCACCAAGAGCTCCTGGGACCGCTCAGCCTCGTCCTGCAGGATGTACGAGGTCAAGTGTCCTCGTTGAGCGTCGACCTCGTGCTCGGCGCCATGGACAGCCGCTTCAGCAGGTTCTAGCTGCTTGAGAGTCCCTGCATGACATGGGTGACGTACGACGCCGTCGAGTACTGCGCGCCGGCCATCCTGATGGTGGCGAGAATTCGCCGAGCTCGGTTGCAGTGGTCGGTCGCCGTCTCCTCGTCGCCCATACGCAGGTGCGTCAGCTGCCCCTCCACCTGGGCGATGAACAAGTCGTCGGTGACTTGGTAGGTCGACTCGATGAAGTGCCACGCCCGGTGACCGGCGTCGAGGTACTCTCGGCACCACTTCAAGGCGATCTGCACGCCCGACGAGCAGCACCGCGAGATGACCGTGAAGGTCAACAGCTGCACGGCGCGAAACTCCGAACGCAATTCGGGGTCGTCCGGCGTCGCCACGGTGCCTCGAGCAAAGCTTATCAGCCCGGCCATCTCCAGCTGGGGCTCGATGGCTTCCTTCCAGGTGAGTATGTCCTGTCGACCAACGAGCAACGGGGTGACCAGGATCCTCTCCGGCGTAAACTTGAAGTAGCCGTAGCTCGGTGCTATCCCGCCCGCTGTCACCTGGGTTGCCGACATCGGCAACAATCTGCTTCGTCGACCTCCGACGTCGCCCTGCAAGGAGCCTGCAGCCGCCGACGACTTCACCCCTTGCGCCTGAACGCCGCCGACTTCATCGGCGTGAATCACACTACGCTGCCTCGACGTGCCTCCCGCACTGCTGCCGACTTGGCCACCCCCGGCGTGGACGCCCGCGTCGACGCCGCCCTCGGTGTTCACCGGTCGAGGAGAAGCAGGCCGAGAAGGAGGGTGCTCTGTCGCCCACACGGCACGGATGCCAGCCTCGACGACTGCCCACGGGAGGTCGCCGAACTCCTTCGCCTCATGGCATCTCCTCGCCCCTTCCAGCCATGCCTCCATGGTGTCTGCAACACCAGCGTCACCTACGCCAACCATGGTGGTGACTCGCACAGCTGCCGGCCTACGAACACAATAGGTAAGTGACTACTACGTCGACCTGTCTGAAAAGCAAGTCGTGTGCCGTCTACGCTCACCGCACCATGCGGAGATAACTAATACAACGGGAGCTAGACTACAGGCTAGGCACGGGTGCTCGTGTGATCTCTGCGTTCGTTGGTCCTTAGTCGTTTTCCTAGTGCACGCACTTCTTGCTAGTTCACGGGGCAAATTGGCAAGAGTTTCACTAGAGAAAGTTGACAACAATGGTACAATCAGGTTGGCAAGACAAGACTACATCAGAGCTAGCATTCAGGTCGGTCGACTGCCAGCGCAGCATGATCGACCGCGTTTCAGCAGTGCAAAGTCGACGGCGTGCCAACGATGCAAGTTTATGGCGTGCCAGCGTTGCTCCCGCAGTATAGCATCGCACCAGCTTCGCAAGTGCTCGCAGATGATTGGTGTGCTGAGCCTTGTCACCTACACAACGCACACACCAAGTCGTCCTCGGGCTGACGACTGCATCTAATCAGCCACGTCAACCTCGGGATACCACCACCGAGGCCGGTCTCGCCAACATCGCATGGGCGACCGTCGCACTCCTCCGCAGAACCTCGTCACCCAGGTAACCTGGTCGACTGGGCAACCGTGTCGACCAGCTGCTCCTGTATGTGCCTGTCGACCTCCCAAATCGACGACCACCCCAAGTCGACCTCACCAGGTCGACCACACCCCTGGTTGACCAGCTTCAGGCCGACGTCACTTCTGGTTGACCAGCTCCTCGTCGACCAGCTCAGCTGTCAGCCGACCACCCAAGTCGGCTACCCGAAGTCGGCATCACCAAGTTTACGCCCTGCTACTCGATGCCTAGCTGCTCGGCGTCCTGAATCGTGGTCGACGTCGACCCCTCCTCCGTCGACCACCAGGTCAGGTCGACCACCAGGTCGACATCACGCCTGGTCGACCAACCATCAAGTCGACCAGCAGGCCTGGTCGACCAACCACCAGGTCGACCAGCAGTCCTGTCAGCCGACCACCCAAGTCGGCTGCCCCAAGTTGGCGTCACCAAGTTGACGCCCTCCGCAGGCCGACTTCCCAGGTCGACCTCCCTGAAGTCGGCGCCACCCTGAAGTCGGCGTCCGTGTAGTGGCCCCCGTGCAGGTTGACCTCCTCGTCAACCAGCTCACCCACTACTGCAAGTCGGTTGCTCCCGTCACACCCGACCACAAAGTCGGCTCCGCCCAAGCGAGGACGGGGCCAACACACAACTCCCGTTGACACTGCGGACTCTGGAGCTGGAGGCCCTGGAGCTGTAGGCGCTGGAGTTGGTGACCCGGGAGCTGGAGGTGCTGGAGCTGGAGTTTCTGGAGCTGCTGGAGACCCTGGAGCTGCTGGTACTATTACTGGGGGTGCTTGTGCTGGAGGAGCTGGCACTGGTGGTGCTGCACCGCCGCGTCAATTCTTTGCTCCGCCGTCACCGCCTGCCGCCGCCTGGCTCGGTGCTTCGCCAGGTTCTTAGTCTCCCGTCTTCTACTGGTCTCCCGTTACAGCCAAGCTCCCCACTGCCTGCTCCCTCTCCTTACACTGAGCAGACAGGAGGTCTTAATAAGCATCATGAGCGTGCGTCTCGTCCTGCCTCGCCTGTTCGCACTGGTCGCACTAGTCGCCGTGTTCCTCGTGAGCGTCCTCCTCCTGACCCCGGCACGCACACTATGGCACTTCGTCCTTCCTCTGTTCCACAGCGTGTTCCCCTGCCGTCTCCTCCTGCGTCCTCTCTTCCGCACGTTCCGGGCCCTAAGTCTGACCTAGTTCGTACTGCCAGTCCTACTGCTACACGTCTCTTAGCCACTGCTGTCACTGACCCTTCGTTTGAGTCTGTTGCTGCGTCTACTTAAGTTGCTGAGCTTGTTGACTTTGCTGCTGCTTGACGTCTCGACTACGCCGCTAGTCTTGTTGCTGAGTCTGAGTCTGTCTGTCCTGCGTCCGTCAGGGGTGAGTGTGCTCTTGGCACGGACGTCCTTGAGGACAGGCAGGAGGACTTTGAGTGTCTTGCAGCCGCTGCACCTCATCTCGTGGCCATGCTGCTTGCCCCTGAGGGAGACCCGGATGCACCAGACATCCCGACCCCGCGCTCTTACACTGAGACGATCGCGGGTGAGTACTCCTCTCAGTGGCAAACAGCCATGGACGCAGAGATGGCATCGTGGAAGTCCACAGGCACCTACGTCGACGCAGTTCCCCCTCCTAGGGCGAACGTAGTCGATGGCATGTGGATTTTCAGGGTCAAGCGGCCGCCGGGTTCTCCGCCTACCTTCAAGGCTCATTACGTTGCACGAGGCTTCAGTCAGCGACAGGGAGTTGACTTCTTCCAGACCTGCTCCCCTACCCCGAAGATGACCACTCTTCGGGTGCTGCTGCACGTCGCCGCTCAGCGTGACTACGAGCTTCACTCTCTTGACTTCAGCACAACTTTCTTACAGGGCAGCCTGCACGAGGAGATCTGGCTGCGGCGCCCACCTGGCTTCACTGGGTCGTTTCCTGTAGGTGCCTAGTGGAGCCTTCGGCGGCCAGTCTACTGTCTCCGCCAGGCGCCTCCTGAGTGGCACGACACACTGAGGACGACACTTGCAGCTCTTGGTTTTGCTCCTTCGACTGCTGACCCATCGCTGTTTCTGCGCACTGACACTTCGATGCCGCCGTTCTACATCCTCGTGTACGTTGACGACTTGGTCTTTGCCACTGCTAACACTGAGGGACTGGCCCTTGTGAAGTCGGAGCTGCAGAAGAGTCACACGTGCACATACCTGGGTTAGCTACGCATATCACCCAGGACAGAGCACGTCGCACCATCACCCTGACTCAGACACACATGGTGCAGCAGGTCCTTCAGCGCTTCGACTTCACGTACTCCTCGCCTCAGGCCACTCCTCTGTCTACTCGCCACTCGCTCTCAGCTCTGCCTTCGGACGAGTCCGTAGAGTCGAGTGGCCCATATCCAGAGCTTGTGGGCTGCCTTATGTACCTGATGACCTGCACTCGACCTGACCTTGCTTACCCTCTCAGCATCCTGACACGCTACGTTGCACCTGGGAGACACCGACCATAGCACTGGGAGGCCGCTAGGAGGGTGTTACGCTACTTGTGCAGTACGTTGGGCTTGGGGCTCGTGCTTGGAGGACGGAGTGGAGTTGTCCTCATTGGACACAAAGAAGCGTCTTGGGTTGACGACTTGGCTACGCAGCGGTCGTCACACGGTTACACTTTCAGCCTTGGCTCCGGTTCTGTTTCTTGACGGTCTACCCGCTCATCTTCTGTTCTCAGTTCCAATTGTGAGGCTGAGATCTACGCAGGGGCCATGGCTGCGCAGGAGTTACACTGGCTCACCTACCTGTTGACCGACTTGGGAGAGCGGCCTAGTTCTCCTCCAGTTCTGTACGTAGACATCAAGGCCATGATTGCCTTGTGTCAGGAGCACAGACTAGAGCACAGGACGAAGCACATCGCTCTGCGTTACTTCCTTGCTCGAGAGTTGTAGCAGCGTGGTCAGCTTTGTCTTGCTTACGTGGCCACTCGGGCCAACACTGGTGATATATTCACCAAGGCACTTGAGCCTCGTGATCATCCGCGTTTCTGTACTGTTTTAGGCCTTGTGCCTACTTAGCCTCACTTGCTCACTTCGTGACTTTGCTTGTACCTGCATGCTTACACCTGCTAGGTTGTGATCACTGTACTGCTTATTCCCATATCTATAACTCTGCATGTGAACTAGCCTTGTGGCCACTTGCTTGTGCTCAGAGTGTATGGTGACTTCGTGATCCACCCTGAGCTTGCTTTGCCTTTCTTGACTGGCCTTGTGACCCCTTGTTCTCCCCCACTTTGCCTATGGGGGTGTGTCAAACTATAATGCTGGTTATGTTGTGTAGGCTGTAGTGGGGTAGCCTATATGGGGTACAACCCAATTAGGGTTAGTACTTTTGCTCAGCTTGATGTCAATGCAATCATTCCTTCTCGTTAGTTTCTGACAAGTGGGCGGTAACTCGGGTGATTATGTGGCGGATTTGGAACGATCCACAGTAGCGCGGTCGTAGTTTTGGCACGACAGACAGTCTTAAGTTCTGTGTGTCGAGCAGTACATAATCTCCTGACTGGTATGTAACTGGGCGGCGGTGGCGGTCAGCGTTGCGTTTAGCGATGGTATTGGCTTTTTTTATTGCTTCGGCGGCTCTGGTGCGGGCAGCATGCAGAATCTCGGCGAATTGTTGTGCACGTGGCGTTGGGTTGTCCGGACTCGGCGTCATGGGCACTGTAGGGTTTTGCCTGTAGTTCAGGTAGAATGGTGACTACTGCGTCGTCGCTGACGTGGCGTTGTTATAGGCGAACTCAATCAGCGCTAGCTGCTGCTCCCAAGTTGTCAGGTCGTCACACGTGGCCCGAATCAACTGCTTCATCGTCTGATTGGTCCGCTCCGTTTGACTGTTGGTCTTGGGGTGGTACGACGAGCTGAACTGTAGCCTGATCCCGAACTGCTCCCAGAGGTTTTTCCAGAAATTGCTGGTGAACTTCGTGTCACAGTCGCTAATGATCGCGGCTGGTATCCCGTGTAGTCGAACAACGGCTGCGTCGAAGAGGCGAGCGGTTTCTTTGGCTGAGATCGATTTCTTGCACGCAGCGAAGTGAGCCATTTTCGTCTGTCAGTAAACGACGACCATAACCGAGTCGTTACCCCCAGGGTTCGACGATAACCCCGTGACGAAATCCATGGTAACCTGCTGCCAGGCGCGCTCGGGCGGTGGAATCGGCTGCAACTGACCCGCCTTTCTTTTTCGCGAGGTCTTCATCACCTGACACGTGGGGCACGAGCTCACATGCTGCTGCACGTCAGTCAACAGCTCCGGCCAGTAGTAGTACCGCAGCAGTTGCTGTCGCGTTTTTTCTACCCCAAAATGTCAGAACTAGAAGTCAGAAACAAGAATGAAGAAAGGAGGAGGGTTTGTACTAGCAGCAGTTGAGATACATATAGGAAACCCTAATTGGGTTGTACTCGCTATAGAGTACCCCACTGCAGGCTAGACAATTATAACATTCTGACATTTTCTACCCCAAAATGGCTCGAGGTAATCCCGTCGTGTGCATCCTGCAGTAACAGCTCCCTCAGTAGTGAGTACGCGGGTACCCAGATGCGGTTGGTGCCTGTTTTTACGTAATACTTATTTAGCTTCTGCTAGTTGTTGTGAATTTCCGGTCGTGAAAAATGGGTCGGTACTGTATCCGTGGGTGAATAGGCCTGTTAACTGTGGGTTGGTTTGGGCGAGTAGGATGGCATGGAGTTGGGCGGTAGGGCGTGTGAGTGCGTTGGCGATATCCGATGCGCCTTTTTTGTATGTGACTATGTCGTGGAAGTTGGATTCCAGATAGTCCAGCCAGCGGATCTGTCGTGGGTTGAGGTTCGGTTGGGCGCAAAGGTATTGTAGTGATCGGTGGTCTATCCATACTGTCTCGTCTGCTCCCGTGAGGTAACATCGCCACACCTTGAACGCGTGCACGATCGCCAGCATCTCGCGGTCGTGTATCGGATAATTGCGTTCGGGCGGGTGAAGCTTGCGGGACTCGTACGCGATTGGCTGGAGGCCGTTCCCGAAATCCTGCAACAGTACTGCTTCCACGGCGATGTCGCTAGCGTCGGTGACGAGCTCGAACGGACGGTGCGGATCTGCGATGTGAAGCACGGGCGGCAAGCACAAAATTTGTTTGAGGGCCGAGAAGGCAGCTTGCTCTTTCTCCCCCCCTGTGTACTCAATCCCCTTCCTTAGCAGGTCAGTCAATGGAGCAGTCAACTTCGCCATATCGGGGGCGAACCGGCGCACGTAGTTGACGAATCCGAAAAAACTATGCAACTCAGTCAAGTTTGTCGGCGCGTGCCACGATTGAATCGTTGCGATCTTTTTCGGGTCTATTTCCACTTCGTAAGCTTAAATAATGTGTCCCAGAAACTCCATTCTGTCCTGTAGAAGCGCACACTTAGAGGCTTTTGTCAGTAGGCGGTTCTCACTCAGTATTTGGCAAACTGCTTCGATGTCCTGTAGGTGCGGTGCTCTGTGTGGACTGTAAATCAGTATGTCGTCTAAGTAGACCATGACGCACTTATCTAAGAGCGGGCGGAAGGCTTCGTTCATGGTCATTCAAAACGTGGCGGGGGCGTTGGTCAGTCCAAAGAGCATGACGGTGTATTCGAAGGATCCGTAGCGTGTTCGAAAAGCTGTCTTGGAGCAGTCGAGTGGATTGGCTCGAATTTGGTGGTGACCCCCTCTAAGGTCGATTTTCGAGAAAACTCGGACAGTACGCAGTTGGTCGATCAGTTCATCGGCTCGCAGGATGGGGTAACGGGATTTGATGGTAACCCTGTTCAGAACGCAGTAGTTGATGCACATGCGAAAACCCCCGTCCTTTTTCGGTGTGAATAGTATCGGTGCTGCGAAGGGTGACGAACTCGGGCGAGTAAACTCATTCTCGAGCAGGTAATCCAGCTGCTTCCTCAGTTCGTCCAGTTCGGGTTGGGTCAGTCAGACCTGTCGCTACACTGTCAGCTGTGCCCCCGGCTCTAACTCTATCCTGTGGTCGTGCGGTCGCTGAAGTGGCAGTCCCGTCGGCAGGTCATCCGGAAATATCCCACTGTACCGCTTTAGGAGTGCTGCCAAGTCATCCGGTACGTCGGCTAACAGTTTCTGTAAATCCCCCCCTTTGTCTGCTGCCTCGGCTTCCCGAATGTCAACCTCGTACACGTCAGCTCCTGCCGCTACGGCGCGTTTCATCGTGATCGCGTTGACACGCAACGACGAAGACTCAGGCGAGCCCCAGCGAGGTAAGGCGATGTTGTTACCATTAACTCGCACGGTGCAGTCACCCGTCGTCCAGTCGATTCGCGGATTGTGTCGTAGCAGCCAATCACGGCCGAGTAAAATCTCGGTTCCGTCGAGGGTTGTCGCGAGCATATTCTGACTAAACGTGAAGTTACCCCCGCATCGAATCCGAACCCGGTCTACGCGTTCCAGTATCGCCAGTGGCGTGCCGTCAACTAGCCTTGCGTCGATCTCAGGTGAACATCTGTCCAGTGGCAGCCTCAGTTTCCGTGCTGTGGGGGTGTTGATCAGGATGTGGCTGGCTCCCCCGTTGACAAATATCTTAACTAAATCTGTCCCAATTTTCCCACTGAGCAGTATGGGGCTGTCTACCGTAGTACCCTCCTTATTCGGCCGGTTGTGGTCGATTGCGTGAGCTGGCACAATCACTCGGTGAGGGTCGGTTGGGTCGGGCGAGCGGCGTGACCTGTCAGTAGAGGGCCCGTCTGCTACTGACGGGCGATATCGTGCTTTAGGCCACCGATGTAGCGGTCGATACGCTCGCTCTCGTGCATATATCCCAGTTGCTCGCACAGTGCCAGAAACCTGCTAGTGTAGTCTTGGACGGAACTGAGTTGGCGCCAAGTGCGGAGCTTCTAACGCGCTGCTATCGAAGCCGCAATTGGCTCAAATCGAGCGCGCAGACCTGCGCACCACACGTCCCACGTGCAATATTGGGGCACCTCCACGAGATACGACGGCGCCCAGGCTCCGGTTTGTCCTTCCCGTGTTGGTAGAGTCGCGTAGTCATTCGGCTTCGTGACGATGACGCGCCACCAATCCATGGCGGGTCCTCGCAGCAGCGACACGGCATAACGAATCTTCGCCGTATCCTCCGAGACGTAGTTGGCGTCGAAGAAAACGTTCATCGTGAACAACCACGCTTGAACGGTAGGACCACCCCGTTGACTCGAGTCTAAGCATGGCGGGCACTGCGGCTTCAGCGGCATCGGTGACAGCAGTGCCGAATCGTTGATCGGTGCCGAGATCGTGACGCGAGGCTGGTTCCTGGCCGCATTCGTCGCTTCAGGGTGTGTCGTGCCACGGTCGTCGTCTCCGTCGTGGCGGACGACACCATCACTGGCCGCGCTCGCGGGTTGCACCAGACTTCCGTGTTGTGATGCTTGTGGTGCGGGCTGTACCGGAGTGCCAGGTGCTTGTGTTTGCGCTTGTTGTGCGTTCCGCCGTCAGCGCCGAGATTTCTTCGGAGTTTTCGTGCAGTTATTGCAGCAGCTCGTTCAAGCGGTCCTGCGTGAGCGTCGTGACGTCGATATATTCGGCCATTACGAAGGGCGTCGGCTCGTCTTAGTCTAGGCGCAGTCGTGGCTGAACGCGTTTACGAGAGAACGCGAGGACAGCGGCTCCTAGGGGCTAAGATACGTGAGTCTCTTCGAGTGAAAAAATAAAAGTTAATTTCCTGGGGTGCGGAGATGAGCAGTCTGAAAGAAAGTAGCTCTGAATACGATATGTTACGGGTGCAATGAATCGAGGTAGCAAGAATTGCACTAAGCTATCAAACGAGTACAAAATGTAAGAACATTTATACGCGAAACATGCAAATGGTAATGCGGTGCGTGCGAGCTAGCTAGTGCTAGGCTGGCATTGAGGCTCGGGCTAGTCCCGAAGCATAGGCCGACACGGCCGGGCCAGCGGTGCATGGTTTGGTGAAACAGTGCGCGCGAAGTCGGCAAAGCCCCGTTAGTAGTAACGGGCGAACAACGGCTGCTGCTGTACGCGATGGTGTAGGTCGCGGTAAGGAATGTCGAGAAAATTCATTACAGTTACAGAGGACAGAGAAAACCAGTTACGACCGTGAATACATTTGCATTGATATAGTGCAAACTCGTCCTATGGAAAAAAAAAAGAGGATAGGGAGAAGCGAATTGGGTGTACACATGATGCTCAACCCCTGCGCGCGAATTTGCCTTGTCCCGGATCGAAAGTCTGCGCCCGTGTTATTTTTACCAGCCAGTTGCACCTACATTACAAGCCCCTCGAGCAAGCTGCAGTGGTTATGAACCAATACAAACCATAGAAACTGAAGTCAAACAGAAGAGACCAAAGTCAAAATGTCAACGGAGAGTTACAAGTTTTTATAAGCCCGTTTTTGCTAGGTGAGACGTTGACGAAATTCGTGAAATGCTGAGAATCACTTAAAAGCCCGCTTCACAAGGCAGCCTTGGGTTAGTCAAACGAGCATCGTGTGTACCCAGCATAGATTGAAACCAGCTGGATGTGACGGCACACCCATGGCAACGTTTTGTGGTGTGCTTCACATCCTAGTTGAAACTTGAAATGGACGTTCCTTGAAGATGGGACTAGGGGCGAGTTTGGCTTCCCGCCTCGGAAGCTACGTACAGAAACAGCTTTCGAGGAAGCAGCGCAGAAACACGAGACACAATCCATTTGAGCAGCGGACAAGGTGGACAAGAACGGTATAGAGCAGTACCGAGTTTCCCCTCCAAAATTGTAGATGATGAGATTCACACTGCTGAAACATCAATGGATTGGTGTCGGAAAAGGCTTCACGCTGTCAAACGCTTTGTAGCAAAGGAGTATTTGGGCAATATGACCATGTACTTACCGGGTCTTGGATGATCTGCTAAACCTTAAACGTGGGGAGCTTTGCATATTTAGACGTGGATTATTGCCCCTCATCGGGCCAGAACGGGAGCATGGCCCACAATCTTCACCACAATCCTGTGTGGCTCAAAAAACGTTTGCACATGTTAGTACTGTATGTTATGTTATGTATTTAGGTACAAGGTGATTAATACTCGTACTTCTGTACTATAATCGAAGCAATGCTCCGGAGATTGGTGTCACTTAGCAAAACAAATCGAGCAGTACAGTACCTTGCAAAAAAAAAAGAGTTACACACTTGCACAGTCAGGGAGGGAGAATATGTGTGGCCTTGTTTAAAGCCGTGGCCCAACTATCAGCTTCAACTTCAGGGTATTATAGCTTGAAACTTGGTAGTCGCAGGCAGTTCAGTGGCGAGAGGTTTGTCTTGTGCGAGATTCCAATTTTTTCGTCCAGTAAGGGTCCCGTTACACAAACTCCATATTTGTCCTGCTACTGTTCCTAAGAAGTTGCACCCCGCCTTTAACCGGACCCATGCTCTAGAAGTTTCTTCTGTTGTGGCAATTTCTTCCCTGGCCTTCGTCTCACCCTCGACTCGACACCCCTGGTTCGACAAGTCGCAACCCCTCGACCCAGCCCACATTTGACCGCCAGGAAGTATCCAAAGCGCCAGTGGTTCCAATAAATAACAAAGTAATTGCGCGACGCAACGTGTTTCAAATTTTACTCAATCATGTGGACTACCCTCGCACCGCGCTTCCCGTTTTTTATTTCCTTCAATCCCTTGGACTGCCACTTGTTTCTACACCCTCCATCACGGTGCAGTTGCTCTGTGTATTCTGAATCGTCAAGTTTAGGTTCTCTGGAAGTCAGCGCTTTGCGTGATAACGAATCCGACGCAATCCCGATGCAATAAATGCAAACCCAGAGTTTTGTGCTTCAGTCATGATCCATGGGAAATTATATAAGAGGTCAAATTTATGTCCATTTTATCACGTTTGGTCACAGGGGTATCACAAACAGTCATAGTACAGTAGATTTCTATCGGGGATGATCACAGTACTATCACGGATGGTAACACCTCCCCCCGAAAAGCTATCACGTTTGGTCACTCGATGAAACGATCATAATTAATTTGAAAACACGAAAGAAACAGTAGATTTTTTGGGGAATCTCAACCTCGATTGCTTGTTACCTAGCGCATTATTCTAGCCTTGACATTTAGGAAATTGAAGAAAAAATAAACCCCTATTGGATGGCATGTCCTTCGGGAGGCATCAACACTGAACACTATGCTGTCAGAACATTATAGCTTATGCTGTTGTGTAGGCTATAGTGGGGTATCCCATAGGGGGTACAACCAATTAGGGTTTCATATTTGTACTCACTTCATTTCATAGTTCACCCATTCTTGTTCAAATCTTCTCATGGTATCGAGCAGGTTCCCCCTTGGGAACTGTGCTTAGGGCCCACCACATCGATTTTTTTTTCCTGCCCGAAGCGCGCTCAGCCCGAGTCGCGCTCCGGGCCCTCACTTCGTCGAGCCGCCCTAGCGGCCCTTCACTGCGGCCCCGCCACCCGTCACCGCGGCCCCGCCGCCCGTCTTCGCGGCCCCGCCGCCTCTCTCCTAGCGGCCCCGCCACCCTACCTAGCGGCCCCGCCGCCCTACCTCGCGGCCTCGCCGCCCCATTGCGCGGCCCCGCCGCCCTACCTAGCGGCCCCGCCGCCCCATCGCGGCCCCGCCGCCCCATCGCGCGGCCCCGCCGCCCTACCTAACGGCCCCGCCGCCCTACCTAGCGGCACCGCCGCCCTTCCTCGCGGCCCCGCCGCCCCATCGCGCGGCCCCGCCGCCCTACCTAGCGGCCCCGCCACCTTACCTGCGGCCCCGCCACCTTACCTGCGGCCCCGCCCTTACCTGCGGCCCCGCCGCCCTCTGCTGCGGCCCCGCCACCTTACTTGCGGCCCCGCCACCTTACCTGCGGCCTCGCCGCCCTTACCAGCGGCCCCGCCGCCCTTACCTGCGGCCCCGTCACCTGCTGCCCAGCCGTGCCGCCCTGCAGCAGCACAGCCGAGCCGCCCAGCAGCCGAGCCGCCGAGCCGCCCAGCAGCCGAGCCGCCGAGCCGCCCAGCAGCCGAGCCGCCCAGCAGCCGAGCCGCCCAGCAGCCGAGCCGCCCAGCGGCCGCGCCGCCCAGCAGCCGAGCCGCCCAGCAGCCGAGCCGCCCAGCAGCGGGGCCGCCGAGCCGCCGGGCCGCCCAGCAGCTGAGCCGCCGAGCCGCCGCGCCGCCTTCCTTCAGGGCCGCCCGACCTGCCTAGTCTGGTGAGCACAGCGCCTTTTCACTGCACTGTCCTCACCCTACTGTTTGCGCTGCTAGTCGTCTAGGGTCATGGCTACCCCTAGTGTTCTCGCCTTTGACGCTGAGGGTAGGGCCATTGACTTTGAGGTCTGGGTGGATGATCTGCAGCTGTTCTTACAGTGCGATAGGGCAGACGGCCTCTCTCTCTTTGACCTCACCTCTGGCACCTCCACTGCCCCTGCTGCTGATGCTGACGCCACTGTTCGCTCCCAGTGGGCCACGCGCGACGCTGCTGCACGTCTTGCTGTGCGTCGCCACCTCCCTACCTCCGAGCGTGCGCACTTTAGTCAGTACAAGAGTGCTCAGACCTTGTACGACGCTGTAGTTGCACGCTACTCCTCCCCTGCCACTGCTGCACTGAGCCGTCTCATGCTACCGTACCTCTTTCCTGACCTTGCTGCCTTTCCCACAGTCACTAACCTCATTACGCACCTCCGCACTAGTGACACTCGCTACCGCGCTGCACTCCCTCCTGACTTCTGCGCCAGGAACCCCCCCCCCATGTACATCACTCTTTACTACATAGTCACTCGCCTTCCTGACTCCCTTCGCGTAGTCAGGGACCACTTTCTCTCTGTCTGTCCCACCACTCTCACTGTTGACCTCCTCGAGAAGTCCCTCCTAGCGGCCGAGAAGAGCATAGTCGCTGTAGGGGCCTCTCGTGGTGACCCGCGCACCCCCATCTTTGAGGGGTGTTCCCCCTCCCCCCTTCTGCCCTCTGTTGCCTCTGCTGCTGCGGCCGACCTCCTTGTTCTTGAGTCGGTCGGTGCGGCGTCTGCCCCTAGCGGGAGACGCCGCTCTGGCAAGGGCAAGGGGGGCAAGGGCGCTGGAGGAGCGAGCGGGGGCGGTGGAGGTGGAGGTGGCGGCAGTTGGGGGAGTGGGGGTGGCGGTGGGAGTGGAGGTGGGGGTGAAGGGGTCGGTGGCGGCAGTGGAGGTGGAGGTGGCGGCGGCGGTGGCGGTGGGAGCGGAGGTGGCGGAGGTGGCGGAGGTGGAGGCGGCGGCGGAGGCGGAGGCGGCGGCAGTAGCGGAGGCGGCGGAGGCGTCGGAGGCGGCGGGGGTGGCGGTGGTGCTGGTCGCGGGTCTTCGCAGAGGAGTGGCTCCGGTGGTGGCTCGCGCCAGCAGCAGCAGCGTGGTCGTGACACCCTGTCCCCTCAGCAGCTTCGTGAGTGGTACACTGCGCGTCAGCGGGGTGGGGGTTTTGGTCCGTGCTCCTACGTTTTGCGCACTGGCGACCGTGCGGGTGAGCAGTGTGGGGGTGCCCACCCCACCCAGCGCTGCTTTGGCCGCCTGACGGACGCGTGGCGTCACCAGTTCCCGGAGGCCTCCGAGATCCCTCGCTGGGGCGAGCTGTCTAGGGCGGGTGTTGCCATCTATGATCTTGACTTTGATGCTATTCTCTCTGCCATGTATGCTGTGTCTATTAGTGATGAGGGTGACTGTTACCGGTGTTTCCCGCCCGATCCGGGCATTGAGACTGCTGCTCTAGGTCCTGGTGAGGCTGCTGCCCTAGGTGCTTGCGACGCTGCTGCTCTAGGTGCTCGTGTGTCTGCGTCCTCAGGTACTGGTGAGTCTGCGCTCTCAGGTACTGCGTCGGCTTCGGCCTCCCTCACCTTCACCCTTGACTCTGGGGCGTCTCGCTCCTTCTTTCGGGACCGCACCACACTCACACCGCTGAGTCGACCGGTTGCAGTGTCTCTGGCTGACCCCTCTGGGGGTCCTGTCCTGTCTCGCTTCTCCACAGTCCTCCCGTGTCCGGCGGCTCCCTCTGGCACCCTGTCTGGTCTCTACCTCCCCTCGTTCTCTACGAACCTGGTGAGTGGTGCTGACCTACAGGATGCGGGGGTCCACCAGTTCACTCCTGCACGTCAGAGAGTGACCCACTGTACAGAGGCTGGCACAGGCCGACATCTGGCTACGTTCACCCGTCAGCCGGGGTCGAGCCAGTACACTCTGACCACTGCGTCTCCTCCAGTTGCTGAGTCTGGTAGGGTAGTTACGTCGGGTCAGGTGTTTGCTGCGGCGTCCAGGTCTGGTCCTGAGTCTGCCCCCTGTTCGTGTCGTCTCCTGTCTCACGAGACTCTCCTCTGGCACCACCGCCTTGGCCACCCCTCTCTGCTTCGGCTCAGAGGTATGGCCTCCCGTCTTCTTGTGTCCGGTCTCCCCCGGTCCCTCCCTCCCCTTCCTCAGGGCCCTGGCCCTGCCTGTGTCCCCTGTGTCGAGGGGCGCCAGCGTGCTGCCCCTCACTCCTCCCAGTTTCCTCCGACAGAGGCCCCGTTGCAGACACTTCACATGGACGTGTGGGGCCCAGCCCGCGTCCGTGGACAGGGTCACGAGCGCTACTTCCTGCTCGTTGTTGACGACTACTCGCGTTACACCACAGTCTTCCCCTTGCGCAGCAAGGGTGATGTCACTGAGGTGCTGATCGACTGGATCCACGCAGCTCGTCTCCAGCTCAGGCAGAGCTTCGGCTCGGACTTTCCTGTTCTGCGTCTGCACTCGGACAGAGGCGGAGAGTTCTCCTCTGGCCTTCTGCGTACTGTCGTGCACGGGGCATCCGTCAGACCTTCACGCTTCCGGACTCACCGCAGCAAAATGGGATTGCTGAGCGCCGCATTGGCATGGTCATGGACGTCGCTCGTACGTCTATGATGCATGCGGCTGCCCCCCATTTTCTGTGGCCGTTTGCGGTGAGGTACGCGGCGCATCAGATCAACCTCCACCCCAGGGTCTCCAGGCCGGAGACCTCCCCAGCCTTGCTGTGGACGGGGAAGGTTGGCGATGCGTCGGCGTTCCGGGTCTGGGGATCTCGGGCGTTTGTCCGCGACCTGTCTGCGGACAAACTATCCCCTCGTGCTGCTCCTTGCGTCTTCCTGGGGTTCCCCCCTGACGCGCCTGGGTGGCAGTTTTACCACCCCACCTCTCGCCGTGTTCTGTCCTCCCAGGACGTCACGTTTGACGAGTCGGTCCCCTACTACCGCCTCTTCCCCTACCGCACTCCGTCCCTCCCCCCACCCCCACTCTTCCTGTTACCAGGTCCCCCCCAGGTAGACCCCCTCCCCCCTCAGGGTCCTGCCCCTTCAGGTGTGTCCCAGGTAGACGCAGTCGAGCCTGTCGAGGTCACTGGTGACTCTGGTGCTGCTGAGGGTGCTGAGGCTGAGGGTGCTGTACCTGGGGGTGCGGAGCCTAGGGGTGCTGGGCCTGGGGGTGCTACGTCTGGCGGTGCTGCGCCTGGGGGGGCTGAGCCTGGGGGTGCTGAGCCTGGGGGTGCTGAGCCTGGGGGTGCTGAGCCTGGGGGTGCTGAGCCTGGGGGTGCTGAGCCTAGGGGTGCTACGTCTGGGGGTGCTGAGCCTAGGGGTGCTACGCCTGGGGGTGCTGAGCCTGGAGGTGCTCCGCCTGGAGGTTCTCCGAGTGCTTCGTCTCGCCGGGAGCCACTTTCTCCACAGGAGCTGCGTGAGTGGTTTGCCCGGCGCTGGAGGCGTGCTGCTGATGCTGGAGGTCCTTCGGCTGCTGAGGGTGCTGCGGTCGCGGGTCCCGGAGGTGCTCGTCCTGGGTGCACTGGAGCTGGTGCTGCTGAGGGTGTTGGCGCTGAGACTACCGCTGGCAGTCCTACTGGGGGTGCTCCTGGTGCTGCTGGAGGTTCTGGAGCTACTGGTGGTGCTGCTGGAGCGGGTGCTCCTGCTGAGGGTTCTGGTGCTGTCCCTGCTGCTTCTAGCGTCGCCGCGCGGCCTCGACCGTACTTCGTTCCACTCCTGCAGCAGGTTCTTGGTCTTCCACCTTCTACTGGTCCTCCTCCTCCCTTAGAGTGTCCACAGCCTGTCTCGTCCCAGCTACAATTGCAGCCTACCTCCCCTTTGCCTGCTCCTTCTCCCTACACTGGTCCTACTGGCGGTCTGGCTGAGCGTCGTGAGCCTGCGTCTCGCCCTGCGTCGCCTGTCCGTGCTGCTCGCACTAGTGGTCGCGGTTCGCGTCAGCGTCCTCCTCCTGTCCCTGGCACGCACCGGATGTCTCTGCGTCCGTCCACTGCTCCTCTGCGTGCCCCTTTGCCTTCTCCTCCTGAGTCCTCTCTTCCTGCTCTTGCCGACCCGGAGTCGGACTCTCTTCGTGCTGCCAGTCCTACTGTCACGCGTCTCCTTGCTACTGTTGTCACTGACCCTTCTTTCGAGTCTACTGCTGCGTCTGCTCTCGTTACTGAGCTTGTCGACTTTGCTGCTCGCTGTCGCTTAGACTACGCTGCTAGTCTTGTCGCTGAGTCTGAGTCTGTCTGTCCTCCGTCCGTCGGGGGTGAGTGTGCCCTTGGCACGGACGTCCTTGAGGACAGGCAGGAGGAGTTCCAGTGTCTGGCAGCTGCCTCACCTCATCTCGTGTCCGTACTGCTTACCCCTGAGGGAGACCCGGATGCACTTGACATCCCGACTCCGCGCTCTTACGCGGAGGCGATAGAGGGTCCCTACTCCTCTCAGTGGCAGGCAGCTATGGATGCAGAGATGGCTTCCTGGAAGTCCACAGGCACCTACGTTGACGCTGTCCCCCCTCCTGGGGCGAACATCGTCAGTGGCATGTGGATCTTCAGGGTGAAGCGGCCGCCGGGTTCTCCGCCTGTCTTCAAGGCACGCTACGTGGCTCGTGGCTTCAGTCAGTGGCAGGGAGTTGACTACTTTCAGACCTTCTCCCCCACCCCGAAGATGACCACTCTTCGGGTACTGCTGCACGTTGCTGCTCACCGTGACTACGAGCTGCACTCTCTTGACTTCAGCACAGCTTTCTTGCAGGGCAGCCTGCACGAGGAGATCTGGCTGCGTCGCCCACCTGGCTTCACTGGGTCTTTCCCTTCTGGTACCCAGTGGAGTCTCCGGCGTCCAGTCTACGGTCTCCGCCAGGCGCCACGTGAGTGGCACGACACACTGAGGACTACACTTGCGGCTCTTGGGTTTGCTCCTTCTACTGCCGACCCGTCGCTGTTTCTACGCACCGACACCTCTCTGCCGCCGTTCTACATCCTCGTGTACGTCGACGACTTGGTCTTTGCCACAGCTGACACTGCTGGACTCGCCTACGTGAAGTCCGAGCTGCAGAAGAGACACACGTGCACAGACCTGGGTGAACTGCGCAGCTACCTTGGCTTGCAGATCACCCGGGACAGAGCACGCCGCACCATTACCCTGACTCAGTCACACATGGTGCAGCAGGTCCTTCAGCGCTTCGGCTTCACGTACTCCTCGCCTCAGGCCACTCCTCTGTCTACTCGCCACTCGCTCTCAGCTCTGCCTTCGGATGAGTCCGTAGAGTCGAGTGGCCCGTACCCAGAGCTTGTTGGCTGCCTCATGTACCTGATGACCTGCACACGACCTGACCTTGCATACCCTCTTAGCATTCTTGCACGCTATGTTGCTCTTGGGAGACACAGACCAGAGCACATGGCTGCAGCGAAGAGGGTGTTGCGCTACTTGTGCAGTACGTCGGGCATGGGGCTAGTGCTTGGAGGGCGGAGTCCAGTGGTCCTCACTGGGCACGCGGACGCTTCTTGGGCTGACGACCAGGCTACGCAGCGGTCGTCACAGGGTTACACCTTCAGCCTTGGTTCCGGCTCTGTTTCGTGGCGGGCTACTCGCTCGTCTTCTGTTCTTGGCTCGAGTTGTGAGGCTGAGATCTACGCCGGGGCCATGGCTGCACAGGAGCTTCGCTGGCTCACCTACCTGCTGACCGACCTTGGAGAGCCGCCTCGTTCTCCTCCAGTCCTGTACGTAGACAACAAGGCCATGCTGGCCTTGTGTCGAGAGCAGCGACTGGAGCACAGACAAAGCACATTGCTCTCCGCTACTTCCTTGCTCGTGAGCTACAGCAACGTGGTCAGTTGCGGCTTGCGTACGTGGCCTCTGAGGCCAACACTGCTGATGTCTTCACCAAGGCACTTCCGCCTTGTGATCATCAGCGCTTCTGCACTCAGCTGGGTCTTGTGCCCGTCTTGCCTCACTTGCTCTCCTCTTGACCTTGCCTGTACTCTCACATATATATATACCTGCTCTTGCTTGTCTAGCTTTATATATATGTGTGTACTCTTGCATGTGAACTGGCCGTGTGGCCTTGACCCTGTGCTCGGACTGTGTGGTGACTTTGTGATCCACCCTGAGCTTGCTTTGCTTTACTTTGCTTGACTGGTCTTGTGACCCCTTGTTCTCCCCCACTTTGCCTATGGGGGTGTGTCAGAACATTATAGCTTATGCTGTTGTGTAGGCTATAGTGGGGTATCCCATAGGGGGTACAACCAATTAGGGTTTCATATTTGTACTCACTTCATTTCATAGTTCACCCATTCTTGTTCAAATCTTCTCATATGCGACAAGGTGTTTAGGGCTGATGCTCCCGAATTATATCCCATCCGAATGGGTTTTAGTTTTATTATTGGAAACAAAAATTAACCTTAGAGTTTTGTCCGTCAAAAAATAATATTATTTGGGACATTATGCAATGATCGAACAGTGGACATTCAAATAGTAAAGAAGAAAAAGCAGATGTTTTTACGGGTTATTGAGACTTATCGCAAAACTCTTTCGTAATACTACGGACAAAAAGGCGCGCGATAAATTTTCTCCTGAATCCCTAAAGTGACTCAAGTAGTTACAATTCTCGATTGGGCGTTCCATCTGTAACCAAACATGATAGACTTGTGGGACAAGGTATGACTATCCGTAATAGCATTATGATTACACGCGATAGTTACGAGTTGTACTGTGACTGTTCGTGATACCCCCGTGACCAAATGTGATAAATCGTGCCTAATTGTGACTACCTATATAATTTACCCATGATCCATAGTGGAAAAAAATTATTACACTGCCAGCGTCAGCTGGCTGTGCTATTGAGTCCGCAAGCTGACCGCGGGCAAAGAAAAAAATAAAACCCACTCGGAAGGCATGCCATTTCGGGAGCATCAATCCTAAGGGCGTGTGTGATTTTTGAAATTGCCATAAGTTTATGTTTTTTATTCGATTGTAGCATGTGAACATAAAGTGAACATTTATCGACTTTGAGCCATAGCAAGTTCGAACTGTGGCGCTGTTCTGCAGTCGTTAAATTGCCAGAAACAGGGTTCGCAGAATCTTCCCCAATAAGCGCACTTCTGCCTATCAAGGTTTGGTGATAAGCGCGGTCCTGCCAAACCTTTTTGCGGCAAATTTAACGCTTCAGCCTGGAGAACGCCACTTTTGGGGCACACAAATTTATCGGGGTGGAGGTTCCACAGTGTTGCATCTCCAGGCAAATGTGCGCATAACTTGTGCGCTACCAATTCGGCCTCGAGAGCTAGCATCAGCCAGCACACAAGTTATGCAGGGCAGCCATTTGTGAGATTCAAGAGTTTGAGCGAGCTTCACCCCCTAGCAAATTGGGAGATTAGGCATTTGGAGCGGCCAGAAGCTACAAGAAAGGACAAGTTCCGTACATTTAATGCGGAGGCAATAACATCTACAGAATAGCGCCCGTGTGTGTCAAAGGTGCTTGACTCACCATCACATACGCAAGTGCAAATTTGGAGGTTCGAGATTATAGGGGGTGAACCGAGCCGCCTGTAGAGTGCGTAGTTTACCTGGTGTTTTCCTTTTGACAGCGTGAAAGGTCAACGAAAAATTTACGAGCGTCGCTGCTTCTCGTACGTGCCTGAAATCACACACGTTCGGTTCATCATGCAAATCCACGTTTGGGTAAGATCTCGACTCGTGTTCATTCTTGTATGTTCGCATTTGGTAGTTTCCAGAATGAAGTCAACATTGACGAAACATTTTAGCGACATTGGCGAAACTGGTTACCACATAGAGTTCGACGAATTTTACGAACTCCAAAACAAATCACGCACGCTCTAAAATTTTAGGATTGAGGCTCCCAAATGGCATGCCGTAAGCCATGCGTTTCAGTTTCAGGGCTGCTTGCACATTGCAGTGACAACTGCACGGAACAATCATTGCGCACCGAAAAATGAGACAAAATCGATTTAGTAATTTTACATGTGGACCCATCTTAACGGCATCTATTCACTCGCGCACCTGACTAGATGGCAATATAGGTAGCACTATTCAACCTAAGAATCCAAAAAGGAAAACAAATACAAAGAGTGTAGTGTAAACCATGCATGTTCTGAGAATGTAACTTCCCACAAAACCATCTCAACACTCTTTCCTGAAGTATATACATATCTCGAAAGCGCATGTGCGGTGCATGGGATTGAGAGATATCAAAAAGACGGGTAGCGCGGTGCGAGGGTAGTCCACAGGATCGAGTAAAATTTGAAACACGTCGCGTTGCGCAATTATTTCATAAATAGCCGAACTGCGCACGGTCTGAAGGAGAACAGAACAAGACAAGAATGGGCATTGATAGGGAAAGCTGTTCAGCATCGACGAATATACACCTTGAATTGAGACTCGCCTTGGTTTGCGATGCGACACAATTTTCTTCCGTCTGTTGCATGCATGTCCTCTCAATTTTTTAGACTCAGTGGGGCGCAATTGCGTGAAGCTCAAAGGTGGCAAGCGTGAGTGTGGCATGGATGCGACACCACCTTCCGCCCAAACATCCAGTTTTGTTGGGCAGTGTTATTCAATTCTTATGTTGGCTGGGGGAAGACAAGTTCTGGTCAACTCTGTTCATGTTCAAATTCACCAGTCCTTTCCTTGCTGCCCCACGCTACCCTCGGGTACATTGCGGACAGTGTATCTTGTACAAATCGTACTTAACAGTATTTTTTCATCGTCTGCAAACCTGCCCAGTGCTGTTGGTGGAACTGACTCCTTGTGCCAGCGCGGCTGTCTCAGAAGATTGCGCGGCCTTTTTGAGATCTTGGCAAAGCTCGACAATCCAAGTCCGTGGGACATGAACCACACAAGCATTGGCCAGCCGGTTTGATCCCCTCCCCCAACCCCTCAACGCTTTGGAACGACTGTCTGAACTGAAAAGGCATCCCCTGCCATACCCAAGCCTTAGGAACTGTGTTCAGCAGTCTCAAGTCTCAGGTACTGAGAAAGTTGCTCTGATCTCAACTGAACCACATGGCTCTAGAGTCGTGGTTCGAGCCGTTCGAACGGTTGCAAGTTCCTCAACAGTAACAGCACGTTACAGGTTGGAGAACAAAGCAGGAGCAGCATTCAATGCCTTCGATCGCCTCCCATATCGAGTAGGGACTCGTTTGCGTGGGATTTTTTTTTTTTTTTTTTTTTAACGTTTTTGTCAAATCGGGAGGCATGGTATGCTAGAAAAAAAAGGGAAAAAAAGAACTTTTGTATAACAACTTTGTTAGTAAGTCAGACAGGGTGGGAACAATAGTCAGCTGTCTGACGTTAGTAAGGTAGGGGGGAAAGTGTGGGGGAGCTGGTGGGGAGTGCGATAAGCTTCACAGGGAGGTTACCAGGGAGGAACAGAAAGGAGTGATGGGTTGGTAGCAAAGGAGGGATCATGATAGAGGGAGAATTTTGAAGCTTGGAGGGAGAAGAGGATGGGAAGAATGGAGGAATCATACAAGGCGCCGCACGGAAGTTCATGACATGATATTAATCATAGACACGAGCCTTTGTTCCACTTGACGCTTATTTCCCCCCCCCCCGCTCTCTTGAGCCCTGATGCCATTGATTTGCAGGTCCATCATGGTCAGCCGCTGGTACATGGTCGCATCATCATCTTGCACTTCGTTACTACTACTACGCCCACTCCGTGTAGTACTAGTAGAACTACTAGTAGTGGCTCACTGATAATGCTAATTCCTGGGGTGGAAGCTGGTGCACGGATCTGTTTGCACCTTAAAGCCAGCTTCAGGGTGAAGGTCTCTGCATGCTTCTTGTCTCGCCTGCCTCTCACCTCGGGTGAAGTGGTCATGCCTCAGCGGAGGCTAGACCGATCAAAGCAGCACAGCCAGGGATCCGGACAGCACCAGCATGATCACCGTCAGCAGCAGCAACAAGAAGCATATGAGCAGCCGGAATATCCCAGGGAGCAGGGTGGTGGCAGTAATTCTGGGCATGGTACGGCAAGACAGCATGATGCTTTAGATGCAGGTGCAGAGGAAGGGAAAGGCTTTTTTAACTTCAACATTGCACGCCCTGCTCTCCAGAGAAGCATGGGACAGTCTGGGGCCTATGGCAGGTCGGAAGGATCTCTGGCTGAGCAGCAGCAGCAGCAGCAGCAGCAGCAGCAGCAGCAGCAGCAGCAGCAGCAGCAGCAGCAGCAGCAGCAGCAGCAGCAGCAGCAGCAGCAGCAGCAGCAGCAGCAACAGCACCACCAGCAGCAGCAGCAGCAGCAGCAGCAGCAGCAGCAGCAGCAGCACCAGCACCAGCAGCAGCACCAGCAGCAGCAGCAGAAGCAGCAGCAGCAGCAGCAGCAGCAGCAGCAGCAGCAGCAGCAGCAGCAGCAGCAGCAGCAGCAGCAGCACCACCACCACCACCACCAGCACCAGCAGCAACAGCAGGACCACCTCCACCACCAGAGGCAGCAGCAGCAGCAGCAGCAACAGCATCGTCCTCCTGGGCACCATCCCCATGAGAATCGTCTTAATGAGCACCCTCCGCCACTGCACAATCCACATGCTCACGATCGGCCATCCGAGCATCGCTCTCACAAGCCTGCACAGCAGCGAGGGGAATGGCTGCAGCGGCATCGACGGCCACAGGTGCGAGCTGAAGTGAGGGAGTGCCAGCTTAGACAGGGCGGGGGTGCCGGGCCTCGTGTGGACTGGCTGTCCACTGCAGCGGCTGAGGAATTGACCGGCTTTGCAGCAAGGGGAATGGGGACTGCAGGTATTTTGGGGAGAGATGGTCTGAGGGAGGCTTCTATTAGGGACGGTGAGGAGGGAAGAAAAAAGGGGGACAGAGGGAAGGAAGTGGAAGGATGGGAAGATGGGGAAGGAGGGGAAGGCAGGGAAAGGGGGGAAGGCGGGGAAGGAGGGGAAGGAGAGGAAGGAAGGGAAGGAGGGGAAGGAGAGGAGGTGGGGGAGGGAGGGGAAGGAGGGTCAGATGCGGATGGCATAGCAGCATCAGGTGCAAATGGAGAGGGCGACCTGAGGGACGAGGGGTCAGTGCCTCGGAAGCGGCTGCGGTTGACGAAAGTGCAGTCGCTGCAACTGGAGGAGAAGTTTGCCCTCGTGTCCTCTCCCAACGCTGTACGCCCCTCCCCGCTCTTCCTCCTCGTGTGTGCTGCTTCCGTTCGTGTATCCTCAAGCGTTCCAAATTATATCTCTCTCTGGTACCTTTGCAGTGTGTGCATGTGTGTGTGTGTGTGTGTGTGCGTGCGTGCGTGCTTTCGTGCATGCGTGCGTGCGTGTGTGTGTGTGTGTGTGTGTGTGTGTGTGTGTGTGTGTGTGTGTGTGTGTGTGTGTGTGTGTGTGTGTGTGTGTGCGTGTGTGCGCGCGCGTGCAATTTTTCTTGCCAACGTAGCAAGTGATTGAAGTGAGCTACTAGTGCTAGCATTAGCGACGGTGTCAGTGTGAATACCCTGAAAGCGCAGAGCTTTTCTCTCCGTTCCTCGCAGAGTGCGTTGGTCTAAACGTATATGTGTGCATGTGCTGCAATACCACATGGGGTTTCATTGCATTCCTTTCCTCTGTCCGTTCGCCCGTGACAGGCAGAGAAGGCTGCATTTGCAAGGGAGCTGCAGCTGCAGCCACGGCAGGTGGAGGTGTGGTTCCAGAACCGACGTGCACGGTGAGAAGAAAACTCGGTAACCGGGGATTTAGTGAGAGAGTGGAACAGGTGCGAGAGAGAAGAGTAGGTGAGAGAGGAGTGGAGGTGAGTGAAGAGAGGAGGCGAGAGAGGAGAGACTACGTGAGAGTAAGGAAGGAGGCGAGGGAGAGGAGATCCAACTGAATGACGGGAGGAGAGATTGTGAGGGAGAGGAGAATAGGTAAGAGGGAGGAGAGGAGGTTAGGGAGAGGAGAGTACATAAGAGAGAGGAGAGGATGTGAGGGAGACAGGAATAGGTGAGAGAGAGCGGGGAGGGGAGGAGAGGTGGTGAGGAGGTGAGGAGGTGAGGAGGTGAGGAGGTGAGGTGAGGGAGAGAGGAGTAGATGGGAGAAATTAGAGGAGGTGTGAGAGATAGAATAGGGGATTTGAGGAGAGGAGTGTTGGTGGGAGGAAGGAGAGGAGGTGAGGGAGAGGACAGTAAATGAGAGAGTAGAGAAGAGAAAAGGGAGAGGAGGGTATGTTAGGGATAGGAGAGGAGGTGAGGAGGAGGGTAGGTGAGGGAGAGGAGAATAGGTGAGGGGGAGGAGAGTAAATAGGAGAGATGAGTGGAGATGAGGGAGAGGGGGATAGGTGAGAGAAGGGGGGAAGCGAGTGCTGTGCACTATTTGTGGAGGTAAGCGGAAGCGACATGCGGAATGAATTAATACCAGTCACGCTCGCTCCCTCCCTATCTTTCTACTGTGACTTGACCTAGAATGAGGCCCGTCTGTGGGGATTTGTGCGTAATGAATACTCTCGTCTTGACTCATGCATTGCTGCCTCCTTCATGTAGCGGCAGTCACCGCTGCTTTGAAGCCACAGATTTACCTCCTTGGTCTCTCTCTTGTGTGCGTCCAGTGTGTGGGCATGACACCGCCTGTCTGCCACATCCACTGGGCCTGAGCACCCGGAAGCATCAGCAATATCCTCCTTGGAGATTTCCTTTGTGCATGTGCGTGTGTGTAGCATGCGCTTGTATAAATGCAGCCGTGACACTGATCACGCAGTACTCTTTCCTACTTCCCTATCCTCTACCTTATCCCTGCTGGAGACTGCGTATGTGCCGAGTTTTATATCTCAACTCATCCCATCCCAAGGCTCCTCTGCGTCTGAGTGACAAGTGCTCACCTCGAGCTAATAAACTCGGCCGAGGCAAGCCGAGTAAAACTCGCCGAGTCAGAGAAACTCGTCGCAAGCTAGCTGATTTGCGCATGCATTTTAGTGGCGCGCAGATTTATTTCGGGCTCGGCAAGTCACAGAGGAACTCGTTGCGTCATTGCGAGGGAGGGTGTGGGTTCAAACGAATGACAACATTTCAGTCTCCGAATCATTCTTTGCTGCATTCGTCAAGCATGTTTAGCTCGAACGAGTTGGGCTCGTCCTTCACCAGTTTTGAGGCGCCTCAAAACTAGGCTCGTCCTTCACCAGACGAGGCAAGTTTCACTGGCCTCGTCCATATGCACATGTCTACCCTGCTGTTCTCCCTGTGTATCCAACTTGTATTGCATGTGCACATGTGTGCACTTATGCATGCATGAATGTTTGGATTTGTCTGTCCGTGCACATGTGCGCGAATGGATGTTGCCATGTGTGGATGGGTGTGTGTGTTTATGTGTGTGTATGCATGTGATCAAGTGTGCATGTGTGTTTATGTATGTGATCATGTGTGCGTGTGTGTGCATACGTGTGCATGTGTGCACGTATTCATGTGTGCGCATGTCTGCGCGGGTGTGAACATGTGCGAGTGTGTGTATGTGCGTTCTTGTCTGTGTTCATGCTTGTGCATGTGTGTGCTTGTGCATGTGTGTGCTTGTGCATGTGTATGCATGTGTGTGCATGTGCATGTGGGTGCATGTGCATGTGTGTGCATGTGTGTGCATGTGTGTGCATGTGTGTGCATGTGTGTGCATGTGCATGTGTGTGCATGTGCATGCTTGTGCATGTGTGCATGTGCATGTGCATGTGTGGACCAGGCACCGGCTGCGCCAGGCAGAGGATGACTGTGAGCAGTTGAGGCGGAGGTGTGAGCAGCTGGAGCGGGAGAACGAGCACATACAGCAGCTGCTCTTGCAGGTAATACGGCAAAAAATACTGCTGGATAGTGCGGTCCTTGGTGGGGTTATTGCGGCGAGGAGGGGAGTGCTGTTGGCAGCGAATGTGGGTGGAGTCTTACAGGAGGGCAGGAGTGAGGCAATGGATGTGTGTTGGCAGCATAAGGGGGTGCCCACATTTTCTGCTGCCAGGCTGCTGCCCTTCTGCTGCCCTTCTGCTGCTCTAAAAGCTGTGTCATATTCCTTCTGCTGTTTCCACAGTCGCTCGACTTCCCCGCTCGTCTAGATTCTACTTGCAACTGCCACTAGATCCTACGTTGTCCCTTTTTGTCAGTAGTTAACCCTCACTGGGTTCTCACAAGGCTAATTCCTCTCCTTTCGTCCCTTCATAGCCTGTATCGACAACAAGCACATCCTCTTCCTCCTCCTTCCCTTACCCCCTCTCCCACATCCCAATGCATGCAGAGCTCAGAAGGCCGCAGTGCATCAGGGGTTGCTGCTAGCACCAGAGGCGGGGCAACGGTTTCAAGCCCCCCCCTGTCCAACTCAGGACGAGAAAGCATAAGGGAACGCAGTGACCATGACACATGGCGTGCTACGGACATGCATCGTGATTTGCACGTGCCTCGAGATTTAATGCGCACGGAGAGAGCCATGGGAGACAGCAGCAGACCATCTGACAGCATCACTCTGTGCCCCTCATGCTTGTCGCAGCCCTTGGAAAGCCATGCAGTAGTTTACTCAAGTGGAGTCAGCAGACCAGCAGCAGAGCATGCAGGGCATGCAGATGCTGGTAGCAACCAGGTGGAAACTGGTGTTCACCTGGAAACTTTGACTCCAGGTAGTGGACATGATTTTGACTTGAACCTAACCCTGTGATGTTTGTTTGACTTGTGATGTATGTTTCATTGTTGAAGTGCTTCTATCGAGCATCTTTGAATGGTCTAATAATTTAATGTGTTGTAGCCCCCTGGGTAATTTACCAGGGAAGCAATGTTTTACTCCTGTGCGTATACCCTGTGTAACTAGAGAGTGGGAAGAAAATGTGGCTGACCACAGCCGATTTGTAAGCGTGCTACTGTTCCCTTGCCAACTGCAAACATGTGGCTTAATCTCTCTGCCTTCAACAGCTCTCCTTTCACTTGCTCTATCAAACCACTCGCACCCACGCTTTTGACATACTTCCTCCAATACAAAATCTAATTTACCTACCTTGTATGTTGAAAATCGTTGTAGAGAATAACGGTATAAAGTGTGCTTACGTAAATGTACAACTTGCAATAGGATGCTTTTAGTTGGCGAATCAGAGATAGTTGGTTGGCGTTCCAGAGATAGCTAAATGACAGTATGTTATACAGTATATTCTACTAAATAGGCAGATTGCATAACAGCTTTTATTGCCAAGCTATGTAATCATCTCATACCCCAGCTAAAACGATCAGCTACAAAGAATTCCCTCCAACCTGCGCTAAATAATAAGGCAATGCTACACTCACATTGCAACTGGCTGGACAGCAAGCACAGTCCGCACCGAGTGCCCATCCCCATCCTTCCACGTGAGGCTCCCGTACTTGAACTCCTCTGACATTTTCGTAACCTTCAGAGTCACTGTGTACCACACCTTCTTACCCGCACCAATGGTGAACTTCTTGGGAGAAACCTTAACAGACACCCCTTTGGGAGACTTGATCTTGACCTTGTACGTGGACTTCTTGTCTGCAACATTAGTCACCCGCCGGGTCACGGTCAGATTCCCTTTGAGCCGCGCCACAGCGATGCTAGCACGGTTCAGGTTCCGAGGAGGCATGCGCACAAGCTTTGCATCTGGGAACTCTGTCTGTGTCCTTGAAAGGCTCTGCCCCGCGAGGAAGTTCATGTAATAGGCTGCGCGCGCGTCGTAAGTGAGCCCAGGGTCGAGCACCTTGGGCGGGTACACATGCCCCTGACCCATCTCCCACGGCGTTGCAGAGTCGCCGTTGGAATTCTTGATGTTCTTATCATCGGTGTTGGTCGTGACTGCAGTGGTCATGATGGCAGACATGACCTGCGCAGGGCTCCACTTGGGGTACTTCTGCAGAATGAGAGCGGCGATGCCCGCCAGGTGAGGCGTTGCCATGGAAGTACCAGATTTCTGAGAGTATGACCCTGTCTCGCCGACGGTCTTTCCTGGGGATGCAGCGTACAGTTTCACCCCAGGGCCGACTATATCGGGCTTTAAGATGCTGTTGGTGGGTTGTGCGTTGACGGCATTCATCCAGGGGGGGCAGACGGGGCCTGTGGAGGAGAAGCTTCCGATCCGGGGGGCAACATCGCCCAGAGGGTATGCGGACAGCATGGCAGCTGATGATTCGTTGATAGCCTTGGGAAGGACAGCACCGTTACGCTCGATGGAGCTGCAGGACCAAGGACAAAGGCATTGAGAGGAATCAGTGCAAGGACAAACCAAGAGCAAATCAAGTGCAAATGAGCCGTAGGGCCAGGAATCAGTGCAGTGAATCAGCGAGAAATGCAGCAAGGTATGTAATGCAGAATTGGGGCCCACCAGCTCAGGAAACTGCTTTGGTTATTCTTTCGCGCGGTTGCTGCTGCTCACCTTGCTCCGACAGTTAGGTAGAAAGGTGAGAAGTTGGCAAGGGTTCTGTACGAGTCGAAGGTTGTGCCGTTGGGAGGACCAGAGTTGCCCGCAGCATACGTCACAAACACCCCCGCGAGGTTCGCATTGAGCAGAGGAATCTCATCAAAGTATGAGGCACCCTCATAGAAGCCACCCAGCGAGAGCGAGATCACATCCACGCCGTCCGCCACCGCTTGATCTACGGCTGCCAAGATGTCATCAGAGTTGGCAGTGTTGGAGCCGTTATACGTCCAGAACACCTTGTAGATCGCCAGCCTGGCAGCAGGCGCCATGCCGCTCGCCTTGCCGCCCGCCATAGCCACATCCTTGTTGCCGGCCGCAGCTCTGAGACACAGCACAAGGCGCGAGCAGTGGGATGGGGCGGGATAAACATGAGCTTGAATCGAGGAGTGCGAGGCAGGATGAAGGGAGGCATGGGAGAACCACGAGCGTGACGGGGAGCAAGCAGCGCAGCGCAGCAGGCGGCGGGAGTGAAGAGTCAAGAGCACGCACCCGGCACACCAGGTGCCGTGGCTTCCCGCGTCGCGAGGCGAGAGCCAATCAGCAGTGAGGTCGGGGTCGCTGCCTTTGTCTTTCTTGGCGCCGGCGTAGATGGCACGCGCGCCGATGATCTTGTTGTTGCACTTGAAGTCCGCTGTCGTGTCGCACTTGCCCGTCCATCCCGCTGGCATTGTGGAACTGAAACCCTGTTGGGGTGGAATGAAGGGCGGTGCAGATGGACTCGAGTCAACCGCAGGTGTGGGCCAATGGAGGGGCCAGTTGTGGCACTCCCAGGCCACGCGTTTCAGCATTCATCCGATGGTAATACTTGTTTCTGTACCCAAAATTAGCGGGTAAAATCAGTTTCGCCGATTCCTGCCTCTGCTCCCGCGCATAATAGCCCAACAATTATTCAGGGCGCAGCGCACAGGACATTCTTTCGAAAGTCAGAGTGCGCAATCTGCGTCAAGATGATCATCTCACCGAGTCGCTGAACGACGGGTGCTCTGGCCAGATGCCCGTGTCGACGATCGCGACGACCATGCCGTCACCCGCGCTGCTCTGCCCGCCGTTGTTGGTCCACAGCGACCCATCGCCGCCCATGTTCAGGAACGTGGGCGAGTCGGTCGTGAGGTGCCGCACTTCGTAGCTTTCCCGCACCGACGCCACGGCCGAGTGCCGCCGCAGCTTCCATGCCTGGAGGGGCGTCAGCAGCGCCGCGAACCCGTGCAGCGCGTACTTGAAGCTGGCGGGGACGAGCGGGGGCGACGGGGCGCGGAGGGGGGGAACGGGGGAAGAGCCGCGGAGTGGAGAACCGTCAGGGTTTAGAGTTTATGTTATCAATGTTATCAACTTGATAACGGATTTGGCGGGTGACATGGGCGCCGCAAGCCATTGTCGTAATGATGGTCTCATGACAGGCCTCTCTCACCTGTACGTGATTTCCTCTGCGGAAAGCCCCACAGACGCGGCGATCTGGTTCTGCTGATACTCCAGCAGATTCGCGTGTGTGCGGATCTGCGGGTTCTCCATCGTCAGCCGCGCGCGCCGGGGGATTCCGCGCCCGATCATGGTCCGCGCCTCCGCCGCCAGCGTGGTCGGCGTGGCCATCAGGGAGGCCGGCACGGGGCCGCTACTACCGGCCTGGTCGTCATCCGTCCACCCCGGGTAGATCGAGAAACCCCGGCTATAAGCGGCGAGCGGAAGGGAGGAGTGGAGACGCACGCTGTAGTGCTTGAGGTTGCCTTGACGCGGCGCTGATAGAAAGAGCGCGGGATGGACAGTAGAGAGACAGAAACGAAGCGGCGCTTGATGAGGAGGCTTATGAGGCGTTTTCTTGGAAGGATTCCTGACATGTATTAGCAAGAAAGAACGCGCGGCAGGATACGCGGCTGGAGAAGGCCGCGTTGCGCGAAAAAAAAATCTCCGATTGGGAAGTCGAGCGGTGATTTTCCGCACGTTATCGCCGCCGCAGGGAAAGCCTTGAAAGGATCATTCCGAGGGGTCTTTTCAGTGGAAGTCCGCCGGGTCCCCGACGAGAACTGAATGCGACTGCTCACCTTGAACCAACGCGTCGCATTGGCCGACGGCGACGGCGAGCAGTACGAGGATGGCGATGGCGGCGTCGTGGCGGAAGGGCTTGACTCGATGCGACGCTTGTGGTGCCGCCATCTTCATATGGTGATGGTCTGGCACGACATGGAGAGCACGTGAGATTGCGAGATTCAGAAGGCACGTAAACAAACTGAGGGAAAGCAGCCAAATCTACTCTCACGGACTTACGGGTGACAGGGAGGAGTTAGGAAAACGCTGGCGGCTGTGTTCTTGCTAAAAGCACACAAGGAGTCTGGGGATGACACAACACTGTGCTGAGTGTGTGGTGCGATGTGGGATGGATGGATGGATCATGTACTGTAAATGAGCGCCCTTTTACAGGAAATGGAAACCCAGGGCTTCCCTGCCTCCATACCAGGCGAAAATGTGGTTATGTGTGGTATGGGACGGTTTGGTCCCGAAACGGCGTCCCCTGCGGCTCCCACTGCTCACAATGCCAGAGCCCCTTTTGTGTTGTTTTGTCTATATGTACACCATGTTCTTGTGCCGTGGCTCAGCACCAAAGCTACCTGATGTGCCTTTGATTAGGCATGAGCAAAGTCCGGACCGAACCGGCTCGGCCATTATAGAGCATTCACCGAACCGGCTCGTGCTCGAGACGAACCGGTTCATTTCGAACCGTTCTGGTTCTCAAGCCGGTTCGAGGTTCGGTAATC
The DNA here is from genome assembly GCA_947471745.1 of Closterium sp. Naga37s-1. Classification (NCBI taxonomy): domain Eukaryota; kingdom Viridiplantae; phylum Streptophyta; class Zygnematophyceae; order Desmidiales; family Closteriaceae; genus Closterium; species Closterium sp. Naga37s-1. The sequence continues at coordinate 177,627 of CANJKZ010000556.1, forward strand.
TAGCAGGAATACCGAACCGAACCGAACCGAATCGGCCATTTTAACCCTTTTTAGCCTTTCGTAACCCCTCCCCGCCTCTCCGTGCCCCTAGTTGAAAGCAAAAAACCGAACCGGTCGAACCGCCAAACCGGCTCGATGACAAACCGGTTCGGCCCGTGGCGAACCTCTTGATCAAAAAAAGGCTGAGGTTCGGTTCGAAGCGAACCGAACCGCGCCGAACCGAACTGTGGCTCGGCTCTTTGCTCTGCCTACCTTTGATTCATGTCTGCCCCAGTTGGGATTCTAGAACACCCTGGCAACACAGGCTGGCGTGTGCTCCAACAGTATTTTTCTTGCACTATTTGAAATAAATACAGAATAAACAGCACGGAAGTAAGATGCGCTTTCAAGTACGGGGTTGGCGTGGCAGAGGTAGGTGGCAAGAGAGCACGACCCAAAAATGAAATTTTACTTAATGTTCTCCGCTATGGAGACTCTGCAGATTTCAGTCCAAACGGAAATCAGATCTACGAGTCACTTAGGGTGTCAGGGCCACAACGACTCCCAGAACTACACCTTTGACAATTTCGAAACAATGGAAATGCTCCTGATCCCTGGGATCAACCAGTATGTGATATCGTTTCGACCGCAAGTTGTAAACAGTGCCTTTCTATCGTGCTTGCGCCTCTTTCTGAACGAAATACCCTCTCAAAGTGTCTCTCCAAATCACTCCGCTCGAAGTTAACCTAATGGTGGTTCTCTGCTGGAGTTTGATGAGTGTGTGTTGTGCTTAGCTGTTGCCGCTCATTATTTGCGCGATATTTTCACGTTCGAACGGTCTTCTCCCTGCCACTTAGAAGGAGAATTATAATTCCAGGTGCACTAGCATTCTGTTCGGGGTAGATGTTCACCACACAAATGTACTGTACAGCATAGTGGTGCACATCTTGAGTAGTGTGTGGGGATGCCGTAGGGCTGCGCTGCGCCGCTATACCGCAGCGCACTCTTTGCCGCGGCAAGAGGAAACCTCGAAAGCGTATCGCGCTGCTTCGGCAGCGTTCCGAAGCAGTGGTTTACGTTCGCTAGGTGAGTTGGGTGAGGACAACTGCGGCGGCCAAGTTGGTATTGATGTAAGGGTGGGGAAGCGACTGGAACCGCCAAGCCGAACCATAGTGCGACATGCGAGCTTTTCGATGATGGACTGTACAAGTGCAGCATTCATCAAACGCGCGAACTTGGGCTACTGTTTGTACAGAGAGATCCAAAGTCGCCATTGCACAGTGGCAATTTATCCTTGTGGATGTGAATGGTCTCATCATCATGCGCACTCAACATTACAAAACATTACCCTGATTTGGTTGGAAATCATGAGCTCTCGATTAGCGGGAACTGTGTGAATGTGTTTTCCCAGTCTCTAACAACTGTAATGAACCTTTACAAAAAAGCATACAGCACACACATAAACACACACGCATAATGGGAGTGGTGGAATGGAATGAGGGGCGGCAGCAGTAGATTACAGGGGCGCGGTGGAAGGAGATGGGGCGGCACCAGTTACGGCGGAATCGGCAGTAGTTAGGGTTGCAGCAGGAGCAGAGGTTGTGGGATTTGAGGCAGGAGAAGGGGTGCGACGAACAGCTGAGGCAGGGACAGAGGCAGGAGCAGAGTCAGGAAACACAGAGGAGGGTCTGGAGGAAACGGTTTCTGGAAGAGGAGGTGTGTGGGGCATGGATGGTGGGAAGGAGGGCCGGGCGGGGTGATGGAGGGTAGTAGGTAAATCTCTGGGAAAAGAAGGACTGGGGGCAGAGAGAGCGGCGTGAGGGTGAGAGTGAGTGGGTGCGAGGTGGGGCTGGTGAAAGTGGAGTGATGGGTGCGCTGCAGCAAGAGAGCCGGATGCGGAATAAGTCGGGTCCGTGCGAGATTTGATTGGTGGGGAAGGGACAGGGGGGATGGAGGAAGGAGGGCGTGTGGAAGGAGGAGGGTGTGAGGAGGGAGGAGGGTGAGAGGAGGGGGGAGGAAGAGAGGAGGGATGAGGATGAGTGGAGGAAGATGGATGAGAGGAGAGGGGATGAGAGGAGGGAGGAGGATGAGAGGAGGGAGAAGGATGGGAGGAGGGAGGAGGGTGGGTGGAAGGAGGAGGATGCGAGGGGGGAGGATGAGAGGAGGGCGGAGGATGAGAGGAGGGGGGAGGATGAGAAGGAGGAGGATGAGAGGAGGGAGAAGGATGAGAGGAAGGAGCAAGATGAGAGGAGGGAGGAGGATGAGAGGAGGGAGGAGGATGAGAGTAGGGGGGAGGATGAGTAGCTTTGGCCTGCTGACCAGCTGAAGACAGCGGGTGAGTTGAACCATGGGAGGAAGGAGCAGAGTGGTGGTAACCGAGCGGTTGCATATAACCCGAGGAGGCGTAGGGCACAGGAGATGCTGAGCCGTGCATGTGTGGCGAGTGTGAATGCACGCCTGGGAGAGTAGACCGGGCGGACGGGCCAGAAGGAGTCGATGGCATGGAGGAGGAGGTGGATGGCCGCATGCTACTGCCTGGCATGCTGCCTGGCATGCTGCTTGGCATGGTGCTTGGCATGCTGCTTCCATGCATGGGCCCACCATACATGGTATACGGTCCCACAGGCCTTCCCATTCCATAGCTCCCGCCGCCATACCCATACGCATGGCTGGTATACCCTGATGCGTCCTGGCTCTGCATGTAACCCTGAGAGTGTGGGCGGGTGTGTGGGTGCGAGTGGGCGTAGTGAGGCGGCACAGGGATGTGGCTAGGGAGATGGCTCGGCGTGAGAGGCAGCAGGTGGGGCGGCAGGAGCGGGCCTTGTGGGGCGCCGCGCATGTACGCTGCTACTTCCTCGGCGTAGTGTGTGTTGATCTCAAACACCAGATGCACACCGCCCATCTGCCCACCACACGGAATCCACCAGAGGGAAGAGGGGAACAACTCAAAGACTCGAGTGGCTGGGATGGGATGAGGTGGCACGGGGTCACGTGGCAAGGGGTGACGTGGCATGGGTTGACGTGGCATGGACAGAGGTGGCATGGAATAATCTGGGATTTCAAGCCCGTCATGCTTGCTATTGCTACACACACACCACCAACCAATGCGAGCAGCATGCATGCAATGGTCGCTGCTGTGCTGACCTCAATGAGGCAGCTGTTAGCGAGGATGGCCTGTTGTCCCGGCTCCACAGGCACCTTGTTGACCGTCACGTCCCTGCGCCCCTCGTTCCTCAGGTAGAAGCACGCATCCGCCCTCAGCTCTATCACCGCCTGCCCAGGAGGAGGGGCGCGGGGGCGTGGAGAAGGGGGGAGGGGAGGGAGGAGAGGAGGGAGGAGGGGAGGGAGGAGAAGAGGGAGGAGGGGAGGGGGGAGAGGAGGAATATGAACTTGTGAGTGCGAACACATGAGGCTGTGAATGAGATCTGATCTGCAGGGCCAGGAAGGTGGGTGGGTGCGTGGGTGCGTGGGTGGGTGGGTGCGTGGGTGCGTGGGTGGGTGGGTGCGTGGGTGCTCACCTGCAGCCGTGAGACCTTGTTGGCACGGCCCTCCTCTGACAGGTCTATGTCCACGTCATTGTCCTCCGTGCGCCGACCTATTGACACCTGGCACGCAGCCATCGGCGCGCAGCACGCAGGTTGCATGAGAAAGGGGAGGGGCAGAGAATGGGAAGAGGGTGGGTTCAATTCAAGGAGGAAATGGGCAAGTGCGTTTTGAGACGACTCATTCCCACTCCAATCACCCACTCCCACTCCCATTCACACCCACACCCATACCCACACCCTCCTAACCCCCACTCCCTTCCTCTTCCACACACACATGCCCACACACGCACGCACCTCGGTCTTGAACATGGGGAAGCGGGTGCGGCGGCCATAGAGCAGCGCGAGGGCGCCTCTGCGCGTGAGCTGCCTGCGCATGGCTGCTGCACTGCGCCGCTCCAGAGGCAGCACCGCGTGGCGCTGCGACCCGTACAGCATGCGCGCCGCTGGTAAATGGCGGAGGAGGAGGAGGTGGGGAGGAGGAGGGGGGGGGTGCGGGTGGGGTAGACAGGTGGGCGCAGAAGGAGGGTGGGTGTGTGGAGACGGGGGAGCAGCACGCGGGAGGGGGAGGGGGAGGGAGCAGAGAGAGCAGTGCGCAGAGAGAAAAGCATGAGGAGTTGGTCATTTGTGAAGAACGGGTACGGAGCTGAGATGCTAGCCTTATGGAAGATGGAGAGGGCGGTGGAGGCAAGGGATGGTTCGAGCCACCTTGCATGCGACCGGCGTGACGTTCAATGCATGCCCCCATCCCCCCCCCATCCGCCCCATCCCCCCCATCCGCCCCATCCGCCCCATGAGTGAGATGGGTGCGTGATGCACCTGTGCGGGCGGGCATGAGCTCGTCAGCAGAGGGATCCAGGTCCATGTCCAGCACCTGGTGCCAGGGGAAGTGGGGAGGGGAGGGGAGGGGAGGGGAGGGGAGGGGAGGGTGTGAGCTCAAGAGGAAAAGTCACGTGATGCAGAACCCGAGTTCATGCCCAAGGGGGTGCAAGGGGGAGCGGGGTCGAAGTGAAACGGAAGGAGAAGGAGGAGCGGATGGTGGTGTGCAGTGCGGGACAGAAGGAGTGAAGCAAGTACTTGCTGCTGAGCTGTGACCTTGAGCTGTGACCTTGAGCTGTGACCTTGAGCTGTGACCTTGAGCTGTGACCTTGAGCTGTGACCTTGAGCTATGACCTTGAGCTGTGACCTTGAGCTGTGACCTTGAGCTGTGACCTTGAGCTGTGACCTTGAGCTGTGACCTTGAGCTGTGACCTTGAGCTGTGACCTTGAGCTGTGACCTTGAGCTGTGACCTTGAGCTGTGACCTTGAGCTGTGACCTTGAGCTGTGACCTTGAGCTGTGACCTTGAGCTGTGACCTTGAGCTGTGACCTTGAGCTGTGACCTTGAGCTGTGACCTTGAGCTGTGACCTTGAGCTGTGACCTTGAGCTGTGACCTTGAGCTGTGACCTCGAGCTGTGACCTTGAGCTGTGACCTTGAGCTGTGACCTTGAGCTGTGACCTTGAGCTGTGACCTTGAGCTGTGACCTTGAGCTGTGACCTTGAGCTGTGACCTTGAGCTGTGACCTTGAGCTGTGACCTTGAGCTGTGACCTTGAGCTGTGACCTTGAGCTGTGACCTTGAGCTGTGACCTTGAGCTGTGACCTTGTGCTGTGACCTTGCTCACCATCTCCTCTGCATCTGAGAAGTGAAGCGAGTCCGTGTCACTCTCTGGCTCCTCCTCCTCCACTTCCCCCGGCCCCCCCTCTTCCCTCACCCTTCTGCCCCTCTGCTCAACACCCCTCCGCACCTCTTCTCCTCCTCCTCTTACCCCCTTCCCTTCTCCTCCTCCGCCTCCGCCTCCACCATCCTCTCCCCTGTCTCGCTGTTCCCCTCCATGCAACGGCACCCCGTCTTGTCCGCCCTGCAGTTCACCCACTAGAGCGCTCACACCACCACTCGCCAGCACACACAGCATGCGGTCAAAACTCGCCTCCTCCTCACCACTTCCACCCACACCCCTCCCCTCTCCATTCCCCACATCCCCTTCCTCTCTCCTCGCATTATCATCATTATCTGCTGCTGCTGCTACTTCTGCGCCTTTTCCTCCACCACCCTCCTCTCTCTGTCTCTTCCTAGCCGCACGCCCCTTCTCCCCTCCGCGACCTTCCTCACCCACACCACCTTCCTCCTCCTCGCAACCCCCCACTTGCTGCCTCCCATCCCCAGCACCCCCTCCCCCTCCCCCTTCTCCCTTCCCACCTTCCTGCCTCCCCATTCTATCATCTCTCCCCCCCACCCCTACCCCAACGGCTCCTACTGCTCTCAACCCACCTCCTCCACGCCCCCCACAGCCGCCCTTCGCGCCATCTCCCTCTCGCCGCTTCCTCATTCTGTAATAAGCAGCACGCACCACTCTTGGCCTCCTCACAACACCCCGGCGCCCCTCGCCCGTCCCCCTGCCCTCTCGCGCTGCTCCTTCCGCCCTGCTTCCATTACCACCGCCAGCAGCAGGCACATGGCGGCTATTCGCAATCAGGCCTGCTGCATTGCCGCCTTGCGAGTGTAGGGAGCGGGAAGCAGGGGTACCAGCACCACCAGCACCACCGGCACCACCAGCACCACCCCCAGCACCACCCCCAGAACGATCATCCAACCCCCCAGCACCAGCAGCGCCACCAGCACCAGCAGTAGCACCAGGAAACACAGCCTCACCTCCAATCGACCTCCCCTCTCCCCTTTCCTCCCCTTCCCCACTCTCCCCCCCCGCTCCCACTCTTCCCCCGCCTTCCCATCCGTCGCCCTCCCCCGCGCCCCTCCCCATGGCCCTGGCGGCGTCTGCCATCTCCGCCTGGGCGATGCGCGCGGCCGCCAGGGGGCTCTCCAGGGGGTGGTACAGCACGGCGCGCCAGCGCGCGCGCAGCTCCTTCAGGGAGAAGCGCCGTGAGAACCGCAGCGCCCCGCGCGCCAGCGCCTCCATGGCTATGCCCGCCTGGGGGGGATGCGCGCGGAGACGAGGGGATGGGGGGGGGAAGGAGGGGAGGGGGGGAGGGCGGTGGGGGAGAGGGAGGGCGGGGGCGGGCAAGGCTTCAGTAGATGCACGCGATGAAAAGGAAGGTGTTCTTTTGGCGGACCGGGTGGATAATTCATGGGGGAAACGGCTAGGGGTTGGGCGGCGGAGTGTGTCCCGTCCCCTCCCCAACGACTGGATCTTCTCTCCTTGAATGGCTCTCGTTGGATGGCTCTATTTGGGCTCCCTCCCTGCGCCACCCCGTCCTTCATACCCCAGTGCTCCCCTCCCTCCCTTCCAGCTTCTAGCCTCTCTGCACTCTTTCCCTTCTCCCCCCGCCCCCCCTTTCCCGAACCACCCATCACCTTCCGCCCTTCCCCCCCCACGCGCGCGCGCACCTCCATGGCGCGCCAGAGCGTGCGGTCGTCCGCGACGGTCCAGCAGGAGAAGTCCGGGGGCGGTTCCACCGCCGCCACCAGCCCGCCCGTGCCCACGCCTGGCGCTGCCGCAGCCGCCACCGCCGCCGCCGCTGCCGTCGCAGCGCGGGATTGCGCTGCGGATCGCGCGCGGGGAGCGGGGCAGAGGGAGTGGGGAGGCGGGAGAATGGGACAGGAGGAAGGGCGGATGTGGGGAGGGTTGGGAGGGGTAAATGGGTGGAGTAATTTGATATGTACAAGGGAAGTGATAGCCCGGCGAATGATCGGAGGAGGAAGGCACGGTGGAACATCACGGTAACATGCGGTGGAGGGGGGCAACGGGGCGCACTGGGGGCGAGCGACGTTTTGAGGCGCTTGATGGGCGACGACGGCGGACTGGACGGCGCGGAGCGCCGCCGCATGGGGGACGACGGCGGACTCAACGGGGAGGGCCGGCGCGCGGAAGGAGCAGGGCGCATGGCGGTAGGTAGGACGATAAGGAGAACAGTCGCGGTACGGTTAGAACGGCGAGATTCGGTCTGCGTTATGACTCGCCGACTGGAGAAAATGAAGTTTGCTCATAAGGTGTTGCCACAGAGCAATAAAATGTCTTGGCGAGGCGCAGTTATCTTTTACGTACTGAGCAGCACCTGACTAATGGTGTGTGTAACTGACATGGGACAGTGTAAAATGGCTGACCTCAAGAGGCCTTCTCCCACACTGAAAAAAATAATTCACTTTTGCACTGCACCTGAATTTAATTCTTAAAAGAAAAAAAATCTTCCTGATTATACTTTGAAGAGCAACTAAAGGCTTAGTACAAGCAAATTGTTTAGTGAATAAGAACTCAGGCTTATACATCTACACTGTCGTGCTGCTTATACAGTGTTTCCAAACACAACACTGTTCGTGGTGGAGGGCAATTTCGGTGCTAGGAGGAAGGAAGTGCATGCCGGAGGCGAAGAAAAAGTCAACAAGTTTATGCTCCCCCTACGACAATGTTCCCCCACCCCACCCCACCCCACCCACCACATCGTGGTGTTGCGCCAACATCCCTTGTCCCCTAGGTTGGGGCAAGGCGACCTTTGCAGCAATTTGCACATGGCCGCCGAGTCGCACCAGATTCAGTCCATCCGATCACCAAACCTGGCCAACCGGAGAAGCCCAGGGTGCTCAGATCTGACGGTGGCCCACGTCACCTCGTGCTCGCGCCCCTACCCACCCATCACCGATCAGGCATAGGTCCAGCCAGGTTTATTCCACACCAAACCGGACACGGCAAGGGAGGAAGAGAGCCCTTCGCGTACAGACGGTGCTGAGGAGGAAAACAGCCCCTCTGCACTGCACTCGCCCACCAGACTACAAATCAGACTCAGCTCCTCCTCTTTCACCTTGATCAACACAACTGGAACCTTCCGTCACCCCAGTGCAGCAGCGCAGACATCTTTTTCTTCAGTTATCAGCCCTTTCGGCTTCCTCTCTTTCGCAGACATCTTTCTTATCTTTTTTGCTATTAGCAGCAGCATCATGGCAAGGCTCGTCACTGCTCTCCTTTGCGTCATGCTCGTAGTGATCTCCGGCGCGGTTGACGTGGCGGAGGCGAGAGTGAACCGCAAGGAGGTGCTACAAGCCATCAAAGTCCTCCGACGCTCGCCACGTCTTCCAAAGGCGCTCGCTTCATCTACGGCCCTCGAGGACCTCTGTAAGTCCGATGCTTCTGATCTACTACTAGTCAGTCTCCTTCCGTGCTATGATGCTACCGCTAAAATAGCGCCAGCGGCTAACCTCCCTGCTTTTCACCATGCAAACGCCATTTCCTGCGTGACTCATAAACGTTTTTCAAATCGGAATCCCGCGTATCATCACGGCCCTGCTGGCCCACATTCTCCAGAAATCCTCTTCTCACCCATGATTCCCCTTCCCCTTCCCCTCCGCCCTGCGATTTCCTCCGCGCAGTTCGCACCGCCATGGGGAGCTCCAGCGGGCCCATGACGCTGCTCGTGCCCGCGGATATGGGATACGTGCAGTCGCGTCTCAACAACTAGGTGTTCACGCTGAAGCAGATGAACACCATTCGCAAGTACCACATCGTGAGCGGGCTCGTCAGAATCGCCGACATCCAGGCGCTGCCACGTGGCAGCACGCTGTCGACCATGGAGGGTTCCGCGATCAAAAAAATTACGCCGCCTACGCTCCCCGTAGTGCTGTTCAAGGGGCGCGACGCGCTGCCGTCGATGGTGGTGGGAGGCGACGCGTATGTGGGGAAGACGCTTGCAGTGCATATCATATCCACCATGCTCATCCCCGCCGACGTCTAGACCATGAAGATCGCACTTTGTTGTTGCGGCGATAGGTACTCCAAGCAGCATCTCGCTGCTTGCTGACTTCTCCTCGGTGCTCTGCTCAGTGTTCTGATTTATTCATGGCATTGCGGTGCCATGCATTGTTTACCCGCGTTTTCCCTGCCATCCCCTATGGTGTCACGCCAGAGGGTGTCCATTGATGTGTGCAGCTGCTTGTTGCGCCAGCCGTTGGATTCTAGCTGGCTGTGTTTTTTTCTGCTTGTACTGAGTGACAGCATAGAGGAGTGCAGGGAAGATAATGTGTATGCTCTGTAGGCCCTTGTATTGCTTCTCTGAATATAATTACTTATTCCAGATTACCGTATTGCTTTTTTTAGTTTCAAGGAGGTGCTGGTGGCTTGGGCTACAAGGTTTTTGGATCTAGGTTCAGCGTCTTGGTTGCTAGGAGAGTCCTAGCCTAGCCAGCTTTTTGTCCTACCTACCTAAGCTCAGTTTCCCCTGATACCAGTACCATCCCTGGACCTACCAGAACAAGGAAGCAGGAGTTCTGGTGGCATTGGTACACAAGCCTTGTCCTAATATAAGTACCGTATGCTTCTTTTGCTGCACAAGCCCAGCAATTAGAGCGTGTTCCTATCCTCGTATCAAGATAACCTCGTATCAGGCTCACACTGAAAATTCCCCTAAACCCAAAACCTCTCACTAGGGGTACCAGGCAAAAACAGCATTGTTGATACGAGGTTTCCTGATATGAGGCCGTAGGAACACGCTCTTAGCACAATGGCGGTGTTCGCCAGCACCTTTGAAAGCAAAAACGACAGGATACTGAGGGATCAGGAAGGGCATTCTCGTCTTCCTGATCCTGTCAGTTAGGGTTCGTTAAGCTCCGTCAGGCTGGTCAGCCCGTAAAAATGCTCCCGAGCCTCTAATGCCGTCCGACCCAAATGGGATTGTTGGTGCTTGGCGAACACCCTCACTTTTCACAAATTTCGGATGGCATCATGCCATTCAGAAATGGCCAAGTAATTTCCTCCCCTGGCAAACGAGACTCCCATGCCATCCCATGGCAATCCACCATTTCACGGAGGATTGCAGTGGGGTGGCGACGTCATTGGCTGTTTGGGCCATATGGGGGGGAGGTGGGGAGGCAGGTTCCATATGCGATTGTCACATTTCCCATTTCGGGGCGGGAAATTTCACGAGTGGCATTTCGCCCAAACCTCTTCGGAGGGTTCCAGCCCCGCTTCCGGATGCTGTGGCCATTCCGATGCCGTCTTTATTTTTTCAAATTTGCATGTGCTGGCGAACATCGCCAATGCTTTGATGCACAAGCCTGTATGGATCCTGCCCTAATGCACAGGCCCTGTGGTTAGCATGCTCTGCTGCATACATCCTGTGGCTCTAGTGCCCGCATGCACATGCCTTGTGGACACTATGTTCAGGTCGTGTAAGCCTGGTTATGTTCTGGTAGGAAGCCCTCTGAATGAGTCCCATGGACCATCCCTGTGATTAGCGTGCCACGAGGCACGAGCCCTGTAATTAGCATGCCACGCACGAGATGTGATTAGCTGTGTTACCCCAGCAACTTTCACCATAGTTAGCCCTGTAATTAGCCCTGTGGTTAGCCCTTTGGTTAGCCCTGTGTTTAGCCCTGTAGTTAGCCCTGTGGTTAGCCCTGTGGTTAGCCCTGTAGCTAGCCCTGTGGTTAGCCCTGTGGTTAGCCCTGTGGTTAACCCTGTGGTTAGCCCTGTGGTTAACCCTGTGGTTAGCCCTGTGGTTGGCCCTGTGGTTAACCCTGTGGTTAGCCCTGTGGTTAGCCCTGTGGTTAGCCCTGTGGTTAGCCCTGTAGCTAGCCCTGTGGTTAGCCCTGTGGTTAGCCCTGTGGTTAACCCTGTGGTTAACCCTGTGGTTAACCCTGTGGTTAGCCCTGTGGTTGGCCCTGTGGTTAACCCTGTGGTTAGCTCTGTGGTTAGCCCTGTGGTTAGCCCTGTGGTTAGCCCTGTGGTTAGCCCTGTGGTTAGCCCTGTGGTTAGCCCTGTGGTTAGCCCTGTAGCTAGCCCTGTGGTTAGCCCTGTGGTTAGCCCTGTGGTTAGCCCTGTGGTTAGCCCTGTGGTTAGCCCTGTGGTTAGCCCTGTGGTTAGCCCTGTGGTTAGCCCTGTGGTTAGCCCTGTGGTTAGCCCTGTGGTTAGCCCTGTGGTTGGCCCTGTGGTTAGCCCTGTGGTTGGCCCTGTGGCTAGCCCTGTGGTTAGCCCTGTGGTTAGCCCTGTGGTTAGCCCTGTGGTTAGCCCTGTGGTTAGCCCTGTGGTTAGCCCTGTGGTTAGTCCTGTGGTTAGCCCTGTGGTTAGCCCTGTGGTTAGCCCTGTGGTTAGCCCTGTGGTTAGCCCTGTGGTTAGCCCTGTGGTTAGCCCTGTGGTTAGCCCTGTGGTTAGCCCTGTGGTTAGCCCTGTGGTTAGCCCTGTAGCTAGCCCTGTGGTTAGCCCTGTGGTTAGCCCTGTGGTTAGCCCTGTGGTTAGCCCTGTGGTTAGCCCTGTGGTTAGCCCTGTGGCTAGCCCTGTGGTTAGCCCTGTGGTTAGCCCTGTGGTTAGCCCTGTGGTTAGCCCTGTGGTTAGCCCTGTGGTTAGCCCTGTGGTTAGCCCTGTGGTTAGCCCTGTGGTTAGCCCTGTGGTTAGCCCTGTGGTTAGCCCTGTGGTTGGCCCTGTGGTTAGCCCTGTGGTTGGCCCTGTGGCTGGCCCTGTGGCTGGCCCTGTGGTTAGCCCTGTGGTTAGCCCTGTGGTTAGCCCTGTGGTTAGCCCTGTGGTTAGCCCTGTGGTTAGCCCTGTGGTTAACCCTGTGGTTAGCCCTGTGGTTAGCCCTGTGGTTAGCCCTGTGGTTAGCCCTGTGGTTAGCCCTGTGGTTAGCCTTGTGGTTAGCCCTGTGGTTAGCCCTGTGGTTAGCCCTGTGGTTAGCCCTGTGGTTAGCCCTGTGGTTAGCCCTGTGGTTAGCCCTGTGGTTAACCCTGTGGTTAGCCCTGTGGTTAGCCCTGTGGTTAGCCCTGTGGTTAGCCCTGTGGTTAGCCCTGTGGTTAGCCCTGTGGTTAGCCCTGTGGTTAGCCCTCTGGCTAGCACGGTGGTTTGCCTAGCCTACGCAGGGGGTTGCTGAGGGGTGGTAGGTCGCAGAGGGAGGTGGGTTGAAGAGGGAGGAACAGGGAGGGGCAATGTAGCGAGGGGGAGAGGAGCAGGGGAAAGGAGCCCAAGTAGTCAGTAGAAGCATGAAAGTAAAGAAATGCACGCAAGGAGGCCGAGATAACAAGAATGGAAACGAAAGTTGAGGATAAAAAGCACGTGGCACTGTGACGCTGTGAAAGGGGAGGCGATGGTAGCACACAGCACTAGGGCGCCGAGCTAGCAGGCAAATACGGAAGGGACGCAGCATGATTATGAATGCATTCTACTCTAACCCCCTACGACTCTAGTATGAGCTCAAGCCGCCCCAGTGCCATGCGCTACCATCGCCAAACGCATCTCATCTCTCATTCAACTATTGTTTTTTCAAACATCCTGTGAGGAATAAGCGCGGTACAACGTGGATAAGGAATAAGCGGTAATGATGACAAGGGCAGAGTAAGAGGGGACTTAGCTGTATTGGAAAGCTTGATGCAGCGAGGCAGTCATCGTCCCAGTCAGCAGCAGTATCCATTCTGCTGCTTGTATTGCCTCTCTGAATGAGAGTCACTCGTTGCTGTTGGTGTCATTTCGACCACCTTCGCCTTCGCCTCTGTTACGGCTGCCGTTTAAATCGTCACTGTGAGAAAATTCCATCTCAATAGTCAGCGTCCGTAGTGCTGCTTCAGTCGTCACCGTGAGGAGTCACCATCTCGATCGTCACCGTCAGAAAGCGTCGCGTCGATCGCAACCGTAAAATTCGCAATCCTGAACAATCCTCATCTTCACCGACGGAAAACGTCAGTTCAATCGTCAGCATTGGGAATCGTCGTAATGATTGTCACTTTGAGGTATCGCAATCCTACTCGTCATCTTCCGTAAGAGTCGCCGTCCTGCTCGTTACGGTTGGAAAGCGTCACTTCAATTGTCACCGTTAGAAGTCACCATCTCGATCGTCACCGTCTGAAATCGTCGGTTCGGTCGTCACCGTCAGTAATCGTACTTTTGATCGCCACCTTCATAAGCGGCAGTGGCTAACCGTTGTTGGAAGTAGCTGTGTCGTTTGCCATCGTCAGAAAACACCCGCTCAATCACCGTTGGCGACGTCTCGCTTTTCTAAGTCCGAAATACTCATTGATGAGAAAATCGAGCCAGGAAACGTGAAGGGCAACGCAGCAAGAGGGGATGATGTGAGGAGGAGTGGATTGTTGAACTGGATCCCCACTGGTGGGCGAATGGCTTACAGACAGCACGGTGATGGGCGGGTTCCAGAGCACAAAGCTCTTGCAGCCACATGTCGTCACTGCCATCCACCACTGTCACTTCCTCCCCGCCTAGCAGGGCTCGCACGTGGTCCTTGGGATCCGCACACGTGGCAGAGCACACTATGAAGATCGGATCTGAGCCGTACACTGGACCGGTGGCATGCGGGAAAGGGGATGGTGGTGGATCAAGGAGGGGGCCAAGGGCAGGGGGAAGGGGAGGGTAGCAGGAGTGGGAATGATGCAAAGGCATGTCAGCCGTATCATGCCAGGCTGAAGCAATGCATACCAAGCTGCAAACGTCATGCACAAATGATGCAGAGCCCATGCATTGCGTCAATGTTACCACAGCACGAATTCCCCACCAACCGTAAACGCACAGCCAACTGCTGATCCAACCCACCTTCCCTCCCCCCCCGACACCCGGCCACACGCCCACCCGCCCTCCCCCCATCCGCCCACCCAGCCACCCACCATGAGCACACAGGCGGCACAACCGTCTGAAGATGAGGGCAGCATGGCAGCCAAACGCGCCCCTGTATGCATGCGCCTCGTCCACCGCCACGAAGCTGGGAGAGATGTGGAAAGCGGTGTGGAGAGATGTGGAAAGCGGTGTGGAGAGATGTGGAAAGCGGTGTGGAGAGATGTGGAAAGCGGTGTGGAGAGATGTGGAAAGCGGTGTGGAGAGATGTGGAAAGCGGTGTGGAGAGATGTGGAAAGCGGTGTGGAGAGATGTGGAAAGCGGTGTGGAGAGATGTGGAAAGCGGTGTGGAGAGATGTGGAAAGCGGTGTGGAGAGATGTGGAAAGCGGTGTGGAGAGATGTGGAAAGCGGTGTGGAGAGATGTGGAAAGCGGTGTGGAGAGATGTGGAAAGCGGTGTGGAGAGATGTGGAAAGCGGTGTGGAGAGATGTGGAAAGCGGTGTGGAGAGATGTGGAAAGCGGTGTGGAGAGATGTGGAAAGCGGTGTGGAGAGATGTGGAAAGCGGTGTGGAGAGATGTGGAAAGCGGTGTGGAGAGATGTGGAAAGCGGTGTGGAGAGATGTGGAAAGCGGTGTGGAGAGATGTGGAAAGCGGTGTGGAGAGATGTGGAAAGCGGTGTGGAGAGATGTGGAAAGCGGTGTGGAGAGATGTGGAAAGCGGTGTGGAGAGATGTGGAAAGCGGTGTGGAGAGATGTGGAAAGCGGTGTGGAGAGATGTGGAAAGCGGTGTGGAGAGATGTGGAAAGCGGTGTGGAGAGATGTGGAAAGCGGTGTGGAGAGATGTGGAAAGCGGTGTGGAGAGATGTGGAAAGCGGTGTGGAGAGATGTGGAAAGCGGTGTGGAGAGATGTGGAAAGCGGTGTGGAGAGATGTGGAAAGCGGTGTGGAGAGATGTGGAAAGCGGTGTGGAGAGATGTGGAAAGCGGTGTGGAGAGATGTGGAAAGCGGTGTGGAGAGATGTGGAAAGCGGTGTGGAGAGATGTGGAAAGCGGTGTGGAGAGATGTGGAAAGCGGTGTGGAGAGATGTGGAAAGCGGTGTGGAGAGATGTGGAAAGCGGTGTGGAGAGATGTGGAAAGCGGTGTGGAGAGATGTGGAAAGCGGTGTGGAGAGATGTGGAAAGCGGTGTGGAGAGATGTGGAAAGCGGTGTGGAGAGATGTGGAAAGCGGTGTGGAGAGATGTGGAAAGCGGTGTGGAGAGATGTGGAAAGCGGTGTGGAGAGATGTGGAAAGCGGTGTGGAGAGATGTGGAAAGCGGTGTGGAGAGATGTGGAAAGCGGTGTGGAGAGATGTGGAAAGCGGTGTGGAGAGATGTGGAAAGCGGTGTGGAGAGATGTGGAAAGCGGTGTGGAGAGATGTGGAAAGCGGTGTGGAGAGATGTGGAAAGCGGTGTGGAGAGATGTGGAAAGCGGTGTGGAGATGGAAGCGGTGGAGAGATGTGGAAAGCGGTGTGGAGAGATGTGGAAGCGGTGTGGAGAGATGTGGAAAGCGGTGTGGAGAGATGTGGAAAGCGGTGTGGAGAGATGTGGAAAGCGGTGTGGAGAGATGTGGAAAGCGGTGTGGAGAGATGTGGAAAGCGGTGTGGAGAGATGTGGAAAGCGGTGTGGAGAGATGTGGAAAGCGGTGTGGAGAGATGTGGAAAGCGGTGTGGAGAGATGTGGAAAGCGGTGTGGAGAGATGTGGAAAGCGGTGTGGAGAGATGTGGAAAGCGGTGTGGAGAGATGTGGAAAGCGGTGTGGAGAGATGTGGAAAGCGGTGTGGAGAGATGTGGAAAGCGGTGTGGAGAGATGTGGAAAGCGGTGTGGAGAGATGTGGAAAGCGGTGTGGAGAGATGTGGAAAGCGGTGTGGAGAGATGTGGAAAGCGGTGTGGAGAGATGTGGAAAGCGGTGTGGAGAGATGTGGAAAGCGGTGTGGAGAGATGTGGAAAGCGGTGTGGAGAGATGTGGAAAGCGGTGTGGAGAGATGTGGAAAGCGGTGTGGAGAGATGTGGAAAGCGGTGTGGAGAGATGTGGAAAGCGGTGTGGAGAGATGTGGAAAGCGGTGTGGAGAGATGTGGAAAGCGGTGTGGAGAGATGTGGAAAGCGGTGTGGAGAGATGTGGAAAGCGGTGTGGAGAGATGTGGAAAGCGGTGTGGAGAGATGTGGAAAGCGGTGTGGAGAGATGTGGAAAGCGGTGTGGAGAGATGTGGAAAGCGGTGTGGAGAGATGTGGAAAGCGGTGTGGAGAGATGTGGAAAGCGGTGTGGAGAGATGTGGAAAGCGGTGTGGAGAGATGTGGAAAGCGGTGTGGAGAGATGTGGAAAGCGGTGTGGAGAGATGTGGAAAGCGGTGTGGAGAGATGTGGAAAGCGGTGTGGAGAGATGTGGAAAGCGGTGTGGAGAGATGTGGAAAGCGGTGTGGAGAGATGTGGAAAGCGGTGTGGAGAGATGTGGAAAGCGGTGTGGAGAGATGTGGAAAGCGGTGTGGAGAGATGTGGAAAGCGGTGTGGAGAGATGTGGAAAGCGGTGTGGAGAGATGTGGAAAGCGGTGTGGAGAGATGTGGAAAGCGGTGTGGAGAGATGTGGAAAGCGGTGTGGAGAGATGTGGAAAGCGGTGTGGAGAGATGTGGAAAGCGGTGTGGAGAGATGTGGAAAGCGGTGTGGAGAGATGTGGAAAGCGGTGTGGAGAGATGTGGAAAGCGGTGTGGAGAGATGTGGAAAGCGGTGTGGAGAGATGTGGAAAGCGGTGTGGAGAGATGTGGAAAGCGGTGTGGAGAGATGTGGAAAGCGGTGTGGAGAGATGTGGAAAGCGGTGTGGAGAGATGTGGAAAGCGGTGTGGAGAGATGTGGAAAGCGGTGTGGAGAGATGTGGAAAGCGGTGTGGAGAGATGTGGAAAGCGGTGTGGAGAGATGTGGAAAGCGGTGTGGAGAGATGTGGAAAGCGGTGTGGAGAGATGTGGAAAGCGGTGTGGAGAGATGTGGAAAGCGGTGTGGAGAGATGTGGAAAGCGGTGTGGAGAGATGTGGAAAGCGGTGTGGAGAGATGTGGAAAGCGGTGTGGAGAGATGTGGAAAGCGGTGTGGAGAGATGTGGAAAGCGGTGTGGAGAGATGTGGAAAGCGGTGTGGAGAGATGTGGAAAGCGGTGTGGAGAGATGTGGAAAGCGGTGTGGAGAGATGTGGAAAGCGGTGTGGAGAGATGTGGAAAGCGGTGTGGAGAGATGTGGAAAGCGGTGTGGAGAGATGTGGAAAGCGGTGTGGAGAGATGTGGAAAGCGGTGTGGAGAGATGTGGAAAGCGGTGTGGAGAGATGTGGAAAGCGGTGTGGAGAGATGTGGAAAGCGGTGTGGAGAGATGTGGAAAGCGGTGTGGAGAGATGTGGAAAGCGGTGTGGAGAGATGTGGAAAGCGGTGTGGAGAGATGTGGAAAGCGGTGTGGAGAGATGTGGAAAGCGGTGTGGAGAGATGTGGAAGCGGTGTGGAGAGATGTGGAAAGCGGTGTGGAGAGATGTGGAAAGCGGTGTGGAGAGATGTGGAAAGCGGTGTGGAGAGATGTGGAAAGCGGTGTGGAGAGATGTGGAAAGCGGTGTGGAGAGATGTGGAAAGCGGTGTGGAGAGATGTGGAAAGCGGTGTGGAGAGATGTGGAAAGCGGTGTGGAGAGATGTGGAAAGCGGTGTGGAGAGATGTGGAAAGCGGTGTGGAGAGATGTGGAAAGCGGTGTGGAGAGATGTGGAAAGCGGTGTGGAGAGATGTGGAAAGCGGTGTGGAGAGATGTGGAAAGCGGTGTGGAGAGATGTGGAAAGCGGTGTGGAGAGATGTGGAAAGCGGTGTGGAGAGATGTGGAAAGCGGTGTGGAGAGATGTGGAAAGCGGTGTGGAGAGATGTGGAAAGCGGTGTGGAGAGATGTGGAAAGCGGTGTGGAGAGATGTGGAAAGCGGTGTGGAGAGATGTGGAAAGCGGTGTGGAGAGATGTGGAAAGCGGTGTGGAGAGATGTGGAAAGCGGTGTGGAGAGATGTGGAAAGCGGTGTGGAGAGATGTGGAAAGCGGTGTGGAGAGATGTGGAAAGCGGTGTGGAGAGATGTGGAAAGCGGTGTGGAGAGATGTGGAAAGCGGTGTGGAGAGATGTGGAAAGCGGTGTGGAGAGATGTGGAAAGCGGTGTGGAGAGATGTGGAAAGCGGTGTGGAGAGATGTGGAAAGCGGTGTGGAGAGATGTGGAAAGCGGTGTGGAGAGATGTGGAAAGCGGTGTGGAGAGATGTGGAAAGCGGTGTGGAGAGATGTGGAAAGCGGTGTGGAGAGATGTGGAAAGCGGTGTGGAGAGATGTGGAAAGCGGTGTGGAGAGATGTGGAAAGCGGTGTGGAGAGATGTGGAAAGCGGTGTGGAGAGATGTGGAAAGCGGTGTGGAGAGATGTGGAAAGCGGTGTGGAGAGATGTGGAAAGCGGTGTGGAGAGATGTGGAAAGCGGTGTGGAGAGATGTGGAAAGCGGTGTGGAGAGATGTGGAAAGCGGTGTGGAGAGATGTGGAAAGCGGTGTGGAGAGATGTGGGAAAGCGGTGTGGAGAGATGTGGAAAGCGGTGTGGAGAGATGTGGAAAGCGGTGTGGAGAGATGTGGAAAGCGGTGTGGAGAGATGTGGAAAGCGGTGTGGAGAGATGTGGAAAGCGGTGTGGAGAGATGTGGAAAGCGGTGTGGAGAGATGTGGAAAGCGGTGTGGAGAGATGTGGAAAGCGGTGTGGAGAGATGTGGAAAGCGGTGTGGAGAGATGTGGAAAGCGGTGTGGAGAGATGTGGGAAAGCGGTGTGGAGAGATGTGGAAAGCGGTGTGGAGAGATGTGGAAAGCGGTGTGGAGAGATGTGGAAAGCGGTGTGGAGAGATGTGGAAAGCGGTGTGGAGAGATGTGGAAAGCGGTGTGGAGAGATGTGGAAAGCGGTGTGGAGAGATGTGGAAAGCGGTGTGGAGAGATGTGGAAAGCGGTGTGGAGAGATGTGGAAAGCGGTGTGGAGAGATGTGGAAAGCGGTGTGGAGAGATGTGGAAAGCGGTGTGGAGAGATGTGGAAAGCGGTGTGGAGAGATGTGGAAAGCGGTGTGGAGAGATGTGGAAAGCGGTGTGGAGAGATGTGGAAAGCGGTGTGGAGAGATGTGGAAAGCGGTGTGGAGAGATGTGGAAAGCGGTGTGGAGAGATGTGGAAAGCGGTGTGGAGAGATGTGGAAAGCGGTGTGGAGAGATGTGGAAAGCGGTGTGGAGAGATGTGGAAAGCGGTGTGGAGAGATGTGGAAAGCGTGTGGAGAGATGTGGAAAGCGGTGTGGAGAGATGTGGAAAGCGGTGTGGAGAGATGTGGAAAGCGGTGTGGAGAGATGTGGAAAGCGGTGTGGAGAGATGTGGAAAGCGGTGTGGAGAGATGTGGAAAGCGGTGTGGAGAGATGTGGAAAGCGGTGTGGAGAGATGTGGAAAGCGGTGTGGAGAGATGTGGAAAGCGGTGTGGAGAGATGTGGAAAGCGGTGTGGAGAGATGTGGAAAGCGGTGTGGAGAGATGTGGAAAGCGGTGTGGAGAGATGTGGAAAGCGGTGTGGAGAGATGTGGAAAGCGGTGTGGAGAGATGTGGAAAGCGGTGTGGAGAGATGTGGAAAGCGGTGTGGAGAGATGTGGAAAGCGGTGTGGAGAGATGTGGAAAGCGGTGTGGAGAGATGTGGAAAGCGGTGTGGAGAGATGTGGAAAGCGGTGTGGAGAGATGTGGAAAGCGGTGTGGAGAGATGTGGAAAGCGGTGTGGAGAGATGTGGAAAGCGGTGTGGAGAGATGTGGAAAGCGGTGTGGAGAGATGTGGAAAGCGGTGTGGAGAGATGTGGAAAGCGGTGTGGAGAGATGTGGAAAGCGGTGTGGAGAGATGTGGAAAGCGGTGTGGAGAGATGTGGAAAGCGGTGTGGAGAGATGTGGAAAGCGGTGTGGAGAGATGTGGAAAGCGGTGTGGAGAGATGTGGAAAGCGGTGTGGAGAGATGTGGAAAGCGGTGTGGAGAGATGTGGAAAGCGGTGTGGAGAGATGTGGAAAGCGGTGTGGAGAGATGTGGAAAGCGGTGTGGAGAGATGTGGAAAGCGGGTGTGGAAGGTGTGGAGAGATGTGGAAAGCGGTGTGGAGAGATGTGGAAAGCGGTGTGGAGAGATGTGGAAAGCGGTGTGGAGAGATGTGGAAAGCGGTGTGGAGAGATGTGGAAAGCGGTGTGGAGAGATGTGGAAAGCGGTGTGGAGAGATGTGGAAAGCGGTGTGGAGAGATGTGGAAAGCGGTGTGGAGAGATGTGGAAAGCGGTGTGGAGAGATGTGGAAAGCGGTGTGGAGAGATGTGGAAAGCGGTGTGGAGAGATGTGGAAAGCGGTGTGGAGAGATGTGGAAAGCGGTGTGGAGAGATGTGGAAAGCGGTGTGGAGAGATGTGGAAAGCGGTGTGGAGAGATGTGGAAAGCGGTGTGGAGAGATGTGGAAAGCGGTGTGGAGAGATGTGGAAAGCGGTGTGGAGAGATGTGGAAAGCGGTGTGGAGAGATGTGGAAAGCGGTGTGGAGAGATGTGGAAAGCGGTGTGGAGAGATGTGGAAAGCGGTGTGGAGAGATGTGGAAAGCGGTGTGGAGAGATGTGGAAAGCGGTGTGGAGAGATGTGGAAAGCGGTGTGGAGAGATGTGGAAAGCGGTGTGGAGAGATGTGGAAAGCGGTGTGGAGAGATGTGGAAAGCGGTGTGGAGAGATGTGGAAAGCGGTGTGGAGAGATGTGGAAAGCGGTGTGGAGAGATGTGGAAAGCGGTGTGGAGAGATGTGGAAAGCGGTGTGGAGAGATGTGGAAAGCGGTGTGGAGAGATGTGGAAAGCGGTGTGGAGAGATGTGGAAAGCGGTGTGGAGAGATGTGGAAAGCGGTGTGGAGAGATGTGGAAAGCGGTGTGGAGAGATGTGGAAAGCGGTGTGGAGAGATGTGGAAAGCGGTGTGGAGAGATGTGGAAAGCGGTGTGGAGAGATGTGGAAAGCGGTGTGGAGAGATGTGGAAAGCGGTGTGGAGAGATGTGGAAAGCGGTGTGGAGAGATGTGGAAAGCGGTGTGGAGAGATGTGGAAAGCGGTGTGGAGAGATGTGGAAAGCGGTGTGGAGAGATGTGGAAAGCGGTGTGGAGAGATGTGGAAAGCGGTGTGGAGAGATGTGGAAAGCGGTGTGGAGAGATGTGGAAAGCGGTGTGGAGAGATGTGGAAAGCGGTGTGGAGAGATGTGGAAAGCGGTGTGGAGAGATGTGGAAAAGCGGTGTGGAGAGATGTGGAAAGCGGTGTGGAGAGATGTGGAAAGCGGTGTGGAGAGATGTGGAAAGCGGTGTGGAGAGATGTGGAAAGCGGTGTGGAGAGATGTGGAAAGCGGTGTGGAGAGATGTGGAAAGCGGTGTGGAGAGATGTGGAAAGCGGTGTGGAGAGATGTGGAAAGCGGTGTGGAGAGATGTGGAAAGCGGTGTGGAGAGATGTGGAAAACGGTGTGGAGAGATGTGGAAAACGGTGTGGAGAGATGTGGAAAACGGTGTGGAGAGATGTGGAAAACGGTGTGGAGAGATGTGGAAAACGGTGTGGAGAGATGTGGAAAACGGTGTGGAGAGATGTGGAAAACGGTGTGGAGAGATGTGGAAAACGGTGTGGAGAGATGTGGAAAACGGTGTGGAGAGATGTGGAAAACGGTGTGGAGAGATGTGGAAAAGCGGTGTGGAGAGATGTGGAAAGCGGTGTGGAGAGATGTGGAAAGCGGTGTGGAGAGATGTGGAAAGCGGTGTGGAGAGATGTGGAAAGCGGTGTGGAGAGATGTGGAAAGCGGTGTGGAGAGATGTGGAAAGCGGTGTGGAGAGATGTGGAAAGCGGTGTGGAGAGATGTGGAAAGCGGTGTGGAGAGATGTGGAAAGCGGTGTGGAGAGATGTGGAAAGCGGTGTGGAGAGATGTGGAAAGCGGTGTGGAGAGATGTGGAAAAGCGGTGTGGAGAGATGTGGAAAACGGTGTGGAGAGATGTGGAAAACGGTGTGGAGAGATGTGGAAAACGGTGTGGAGAGATGTGGAAAACGGTGTGGAGAGATGTGGAAAACGGTGTGGAGAGATGTGGAAAACGGTGTGGAGAGATGTGGAAAACGGTGTGGAGAGATGTGGAAAACGGTGTGGAGAGATGTGGAAAACGGTGTGGAGAGATGTGGAAAACGGTGTGGAGAGATGTGGAAAACGGTGTGGAGAGATGTGGAAAACGGTGTGGAGAGATGTGGAAAGCGGTGTGGAGAGATGTGGAAAGCGGTGTGGAGAGATGTGGAAAGCGGTGTGGAGAGATGTGGAAAGCGGTGTGGAGAGATGTGGAAAGCGGTGTGGAGAGATGTGGAAAGCGGTGTGGAGAGATGTGGAAAGCGGTGTGGAGAGATGTGGAAAGCGGTGTGGAGAGATGTGGAAAGCGGTGTGGAGAGATGTGGAAAGCGGTGTGGAGAGATGTGGAAAGCGGTGTGGAGAGATGTGGAAAGCGGTGTGGAGAGATGTGGAAAGCGGTGTGGAGAGATGTGGAAAGCGGTGTGGAGAGATGTGGAAAAGCGGTGTGGAGAGATGTGGAAAACGGTGTGGAGAGATGTGGAAAACGGTGTGGAGAGATGTGGAAAACGGTGTGGAGAGATGTGGAAACGGTGTGGAGAGATGTGGAAAACGGTGTGGAGAGATGTGGAAAACGGTGTGGAGAGATGTGGAAAACGGTGTGGAGAGATGTGGAAAACGGTGTGGAGAGATGTGGAAAACGGTGTGGAGAGATGTGGAAAACGGTGTGGAGAGATGTGGAAAACGGTGTGGAGAGATGTGGAAAACGGTGTGGAGAGATGTGGAAAGCGGTGTGGAGAGATGTGGAAAGCGGTGTGGAGAGATGTGGAAAGCGGTGTGGAGAGATGTGGAAAGCGGTGTGGAGAGATGTGGAAAGCGGTGTGGAGAGATGTGGAAAGCGGTGTGGAGAGATGTGGAAAGCGGTGTGGAGAGATGTGGAAAGCGGTGTGGAGAGATGTGGAAAGCGGTGTGGAGAGATGTGGAAAGCGGTGTGGAGAGATGTGGAAAGCGGTGTGGAGAGATGTGGAAAGCGGTGTGGAGAGATGTGGAAAGCGGTGTGGAGAGATGTGGAAAGCGGTGTGGAGAGATGTGGAAAACGGTGTGGAGAGATGTGGAAAACGGTGTGGAGAGATGTGGAAAACGGTGTGGAGAGATGTGGAAAACGGTGTGGAGAGATGTGGAAAACGGTGTGGAGAGATGTGGAAAACGGTGTGGAGAGATGTGGAAAACGGTGTGGAGAGATGTGGAAAACGGTGTGGAGAGATGTGGAAAACGGTGTGGAGAGATGTGGAAAACGGTGTGGAGAGATGTGGAAAACGGTGTGGAGAGATGTGGAAAACGGTGTGGAGAGATGTGGAAAACGGTGTGGAGAGATGTGGAAAGCGGTGTGGAGAGATGTGGAAAGCGGTGTGGAGAGATGTGGAAAGCGGTGTGGAGAGATGTGGAAAGCGGTGTGGAGAGATGTGGAAAGCGGTGTGGAGAGATGTGGAAAGCGGTGTGGAGAGATGTGGAAAGCGGTGTGGAGAGATGTGGAAAGCGGTGTGGAGAGATGTGGAAAGCGGTGTGGAGAGATGTGGAAAGCGGTGTGGAGAGATGTGGAAAGCGGTGTGGAGAGATGTGGAAAGCGGTGTGGAGAGATGTGGAAAGCGGTGTGGAGAGATGTGGAAAAGCGGTGTGGAGAGATGTGGAAAACGGTGTGGAGAGATGTGGAAAACGGTGTGGAGAGATGTGGAAAACGGTGTGGAGAGATGTGGAAAACGGTGTGGAGAGATGTGGAAAACGGTGTGGAGAGATGTGGAAAACGGTGTGGAGAGATGTGGAAAACGGTGTGGAGAGATGTGGAAAACGGTGTGGAGAGATGTGGAAAACGGTGTGGAGAGATGTGGAAAACGGTGTGGAGAGATGTGGAAAACGGTGTGGAGAGATGTGGAAAGCGGTGTGGAGAGATGTGGAAAGCGGTGTGGAGAGATGTGGAAAGCGGTGTGGAGAGATGTGGAAAGCGGTGTGGAGAGATGTGGAAAGCGGTGTGGAGAGATGTGGAAAGCGGTGTGGAGAGATGTGGAAAGCGGTGTGGAGAGATGTGGAAAGCGGTGTGGAGAGATGTGGAAAGCGGTGTGGAGAGATGTGGAAAGCGGTGTGGAGAGATGTGGAAAGCGGTGTGGAGAGATGTGGAAAGCGGTGTGGAGAGATGTGGAAAGCGGTGTGGAGAGATGTGGAAAGCGGTGTGGAGAGATGTGGAAAGCGGTGTGGAGAGATGTGGAAACGGTGTGGAGAGATGTGGAAAACGGTGTGGAGAGATGTGGAAAACGGTGTGGAGAGATGTGGAAAACGGTGGTGGAGAGATGTGGAAAACGGTGTGGAGAGATGTGGAAAACGGTGTGGAGAGATGTGGAAAACGGTGTGGAGAGATGTGGAAAACGGTGTGGAGAGATGTGGAAAACGGTGTGGAGAGATGTGGAAAACGGTGTGGAGAGATGTGGAAAACGGTGTGGAGAGATGTGGAAAACGGTGTGGAGAGATGTGGAAAACGGTGTGGAGAGATGTGGAAAGCGGTGTGGAGAGATGTGGAAAGCGGTGTGGAGAGATGTGGAAAGCGGTGTGGAGAGATGTGGAAAGCGGTGTGGAGAGATGTGGAAAGCGGTGTGGAGAGATGTGGAAAGCGGTGTGGAGAGATGTGGAAAGCGGTGTGGAGAGATGTGGAAAGCGGTGTGGAGAGATGTGGAAAGCGGTGTGGAGAGATGTGGAAAGCGGTGTGGAGAGATGTGGAAAGCGGTGTGGAGAGATGTGGAAAGCGGTGTGGAGAGATGTGGAAAGCGGTGTGGAGAGATGTGGAAAGCGGTGTGGAGAGATGTGGAAAGCGGTGTGGAGAGATGTGGAAAACGGTGTGGAGAGATGTGGAAAACGGTGTGGAGAGATGTGGAAAACGGTGTGGAGAGATGTGGAAAACGGTGTGGAGAGATGTGGAAAACGGTGTGGAGAGATGTGGAAAACGGTGTGGAGAGATGTGGAAAACGGTGTGGAGAGATGTGGAAAACGGTGTGGAGAGATGTGGAAAACGGTGTGGAGAGATGTGGAAAACGGTGTGGAGAGATGTGGAAAACGGTGTGGAGAGATGTGGAAAACGGTGTGGAGAGATGTGGAAAACGGTGTGGAGAGATGTGGAAAGCGGTGTGGAGAGATGTGGAAAGCGGTGTGGAGAGATGTGGAAAGCGGTGTGGAGAGATGTGGAAAGCGGTGTGGAGAGATGTGGAAAGCGGTGTGGAGAGATGTGGAAAGCGGTGTGGAGAGATGTGGAAAGCGGTGTGGAGAGATGTGGAAAGCGGTGTGGAGAGATGTGGAAAGCGGTGTGGAGAGATGTGGAAAGCGGTGTGGAGAGATGTGGAAAGCGGTGTGGAGAGATGTGGAAAGCGGTGTGGAGAGATGTGGAAAACGGTGTGGAGAGATGTGGAAAACGGTGTGGAGAGATGTGGAAAACGGTGTGGAGAGATGTGGAAAACGGTGTGGAGAGATGTGGAAAACGGTGTGGAGAGATGTGGAAAACGGTGTGGAGAGATGTGGAAAACGGTGTGGAGAGATGTGGAAAACGGTGTGGAGAGATGTGGAAAACGGTGTGGAGAGATGTGGAAAACGGTGTGGAGAGATGTGGAAAACGGTGTGGAGAGATGTGGAAAACGGTGTGGAGAGATGTGGAAAACGGTGTGGAGAGATGTGGAAAGCGGTGTGGAGAGATGTGGAAAGCGGTGTGGAGAGATGTGGAAAGCGGTGTGGAGAGATGTGGAAAGCGGTGTGGAGAGATGTGGAAAGCGGTGTGGAGAGATGTGGAAAGCGGTGTGGAGAGATGTGGAAAGCGGTGTGGAGAGATGTGGAAAGCGGTGTGGAGAGATGTGGAAAGCGGTGTGGAGAGATGTGGAAAGCGGTGTGGAGAGATGTGGAAAGCGGTGTGGAGAGATGTGGAAAGCGGTGTGGAGAGATGTGGAAAGCGGTGTGGAGAGATGTGGAAAGCGGTGTGGAGAGATGTGGAAAGCGGTGTGGAGAGATGTGGAAAACGGTGTGGAGAGATGTGGAAAGCGGTGTGGAGAGATGTGGAAAACGGTGTGGAGAGATGTGGAAAACGGTGTGGAGAGATGTGGAAAACGGTGTGGAGAGATGTGGAAAACGGTGTGGAGAGATGTGGAAAACGGTGTGGAGAGATGTGGAAAACGGTGTGGAGAGATGTGGAAAACGGTGTGGAGAGATGTGGAAAACGGTGTGGAGAGATGTGGAAAACGGTGTGGAGAGATGTGGAAAACGGTGTGGAGAGATGTGGAAAACGGTGTGGAGAGATGTGGAAAGCGGTGTGGAGAGATGTGGAAAGCGGTGTGGAGAGATGTGGAAAGCGGTGTGGAGAGATGTGGAAAGCGGTGTGGAGAGATGTGGAAAGCGGTGTGGAGAGATGTGGAAAGCGGTGTGGAGAGATGTGGAAAGCGGTGTGGAGAGATGTGGAAAGCGGTGTGGAGAGATGTGGAAAGCGGTGTGGAGAGATGTGGAAAGCGGTGTGGAGAGATGTGGAAAGCGGTGTGGAGAGATGTGGAAAGCGGTGTGGAGAGATGTGGAAAGCGGTGTGGAGAGATGTGGAAAGCGGTGTGGAGAGATGTGGAAAACGGTGTGGAGAGATGTGGAAAACGGTGTGGAGAGATGTGGAAAACGGTGTGGAGAGATGTGGAAAGCGGTGTGGAGAGATGTGGAAAGCGGTGTGGAGAGATGTGGAAAACGGTGTGGAGAGATGTGGAAAGCGGTGTGGAGAGATGTGGAAAACGGTGTGGAGAGATGTGGAAAGCGGTGTGGAGAGATGTGGAAAACGGTGTGGAGAGATGTGGAAAACGGTGTGGAGAGATGTGGAAAACGGTGTGGAGAGATGTGGAAAACGGTGTGGAGAGATGTGGAAAGCGGTGTGGAGAGATGTGGAAAGCGGTGTGGAGAGATGTGGAAAGCGGTGTGGAGAGATGTGGAAAGCGGTGTGGAGAGATGTGGAAAGCGGTGTGGAGAGATGTGGAAAGCGGTGTGGAGAGATGTGGAAAGCGGTGTGGAGAGATGTGGAAAGCGGTGTGGAGAGATGTGGAAAGCGGTGTGGAGAGATGTGGAAAGCGGTGTGGAGAGATGTGGAAAGCGGTGTGGAGAGATGTGGAAAGCGGTGTGGAGAGATGTGGAAAGCGGTGTGGAGAGATGTGGAAAGCGGTGTGGAGAGATGTGGAAAGCGGTGTGGAGAGATGTGGAAAGCGGTGTGGAGAGATGTGGAAAACGGTGTGGAGAGATGTGGAAAACGGTGTGGAGAGATGTGGAAAACGGTGTGGAGAGATGTGGAAAACGGTGTGGAGAGATGTGGAAAACGGTGTGGAGAGATGTGGAAAACGGTGTGGAGAGATGTGGAAAGCGGTGTGGAGAGATGTGGAAAACGGTGTGGAGAGATGTGGAAAACGGTGTGGAGAGATGTGGAAAACGGTGTGGAGAGATGTGGAAAACGGTGTGGAGAGATGTGGAAAACGGTGTGGAGAGATGTGGAAAACGGTGTGGAGAGATGTGGAAAGCGGTGTGGAGAGATGTGGAAAGCGGTGTGGAGAGATGTGGAAAGCGGTGTGGAGAGATGTGGAAAGCGGTGTGGAGAGATGTGGAAAGCGGTGTGGAGAGATGTGGAAAGCGGTGTGGAGAGATGTGGAAAGCGGTGTGGAGAGATGTGGAAAGCGGTGTGGAGAGATGTGGAAAAGCGGTGTGGAGAGATGTGGAAAACGGTGTGGAGAGATGTGGAAAACGGTGTGGAGAGATGTGGAAAACGGTGTGGAGAGATGTGGAAAAGCGGTGTGGAGAGATGTGGAAAACGGTGTGGAGAGATGTGGAAAACGGTGTGGAGAGATGTGGAAAGCGGTGTGGAGAGATGTGGAAAACGGTGTGGAGAGATGTGGAAAGCGGTGTGGAGAGATGTGGAAAGCGGTGTGGAGAGATGTGGAAAACGGTGTGGAGAGATGTGGAAAACGGTGTGGAGAGATGTGGAAAACGGTGTGGAGAGATGTGGAAAGCGGTGTGGAGAGATGTGGAAAGCGGTGTGGAGAGATGTGGAAAGCGGTGTGGAGAGATGTGGAAAGCGGTGTGGAGAGATGTGGAAAGCGGTGTGGAGAGATGTGGAAAGCGGTGTGGAGAGATGTGGAAAGCGGTGTGGAGAGATGTGGAAAGCGGTGTGGAGAGATGTGGAAAACGGTGTGGAGAGATGTGGAAAACGGTGTGGAGAGATGTGGAAAACGGTGTGGAGAGATGTGGAAAACGGTGTGGAGAGATGTGGAAAACGGTGTGGAGAGATGTGGAAAACGGTGTGGAGAGATGTGGAAAACGGTGTGGAGAGATGTGGAAAACGGTGTGGAGAGATGTGGAAAGCGGTGTGGAGAGATGTGGAAAACGGTGTGGAGAGATGTGGAAAACGGTGTGGAGAGATGTGGAAAACGGTGTGGAGAGATGTGGAAAACGGTGTGGAGAGATGTGGAAAACGGTGTGGAGAGATGTGGAAAACGGTGTGGAGAGATGTGGAAAACGGTGTGGAGAGATGTGGAAAACGGTGTGGAGAGATGTGGAAAACGGTGTGGAGAGATGTGGAAAACGGTGTGGAGAGATGTGGAAAACGGTGTGGAGAGATGTGGAAAACGGTGTGGAGAGATGTGGAAAACGGTGTGGAGAGATGTGGAAAACGGTGTGGAGAGATGTGGAAAACGGTGTGGAGAGATGTGGAAAAGCGGTGTGGAGAGATGTGGAAAGCGGTGTGGAGAGATGTGGAAAGCGGTGTGGAGAGATGTGGAAAGCGGTGTGGAGAGATGTGGAAAGCGGTGTGGAGAGATGTGGAAAGCGGTGTGGAGAGATGTGGAAAGCGGTGTGGAGAGATGTGGAAAGCGGTGTGGAGAGATGTGGAAAGCGGTGTGGAGAGATGTGGAAAGCGGTGTGGAGAGATGTGGAAAGCGGTGTGGAGAGATGTGGAAAGCGGTGTGGAGAGATGTGGAAAGCGGTGTGGAGAGATGTGGAAAGCGGTGTGGAGAGATGTGGAAAACGGTGTGGAGAGATGTGGAAAACGGTGTGGAGAGATGTGGAAAACGGTGTGGAGAGATGTGGAAAACGGTGTGGAGAGATGTGGAAAACGGTGTGGAGAGATGTGGAAAACGGTGTGGAGAGATGTGGAAAGAGGTGTGGAGAGATGTGGAAAGCGGTGTGGAGAGATGTGGAAAGCGGTGTGGAGAGATGTGGAAAGCGGTGTGGAGAGATGTGGAAAGCGGTGTGGAGAGATGTGGAAAGCGGTGTGGAGAGCGCGGAAGGGAGAAAACGAGGGGTGGAAAGGTCGAATGAGTCACATTGAAACCTGTGGGCAACAGCAGGTACAAGCAGAGAGGGCAAAAGGGGATCTGAACCAGGACGAAGGAAATTCACACTGTGGAACAAAATGAGACTGAAGTGAGTTAAAGGGGAAGACAAATGTGTTTGTCACGTTGAACAGGCAAGAGCTTACCGCAGGTTGGAGAAGAAACGGCTGAAGTCGATTTTTGAGTCGACTAAAATAAGGTGTTTGAGTCGACTCAAATAAGGTTTTTGAGTCGACTTAAAAAAGGTGTTTGAGTCGACTCAAAAAGGAGTTTGTCACGTTGAAAGGCCAAGAGCTTACCGCAGGTTGGAGAGGAAACGACTGAAGTCCCGGTGGCCGGGCAGCATGGTGACATGCAGCATGTCGGGATTCGATAAGATCTGCACTTGATACGAGTGAGATCAGGATCCGTGAAGCAAAGCGCAGCAGCCGGTGTAGGGTGTGTCAACTGAGGTGAGGATGCCAGGAGCACAACAGAAGCAGCTGGGGAAGGAGAAGTCACAATGAGACAGGCAAAACCTCAAAACTATACAGCATACCGCGGCATGCACCATGCACCATGCACCATGCACCATGCGCCATGCCCCACACACAACACACATTGGCTCACCAGGCGGGACTGCCCTCCAACCTCCGCGCTCCCGCGGCGCCTTGCGCCATTCTCAGGCATTTCGCCCGCCGAACTGTCTGCATCCGCGCTCCCGCAGCGTCTCGTGTCATTCCCGCGCATTCCGTCAGTCGAACCGGCTGCATCCGCACCCCCGCGGCGCCTCGCACCCCCGCGCATTTCGCCAGCAGAACGATCTGCATTCATGCTCCCGCGGCGCCTCGCACTTCCCTCGCGCATCTCTTCTCGCGCGCGATCTGCTGCCATGTCCTCGTGGCGCCGCGCGCCACCCCCGCGCATCTCGTTCGCCGAACGATCTTCTTCCATTACACATCCGCATTCTTCGCGTCCATCTCTGCCATCGCTTTGCAGATCGTCCTCTTTCGCATCCGCCCGTTCTTCTCCGCGGCGCCTCGCGCTAAGTTGCCAAATACGCTCAGGACACTGTGCGTTTAGCGGATATACGCTAGCGTTTACACGCTAAACGCTAAACGCAAGCTAATACGCTATACGCTTGCCAATTTTTTTTGGGGCAGCCCGACCGAAAAAAATGTGAATATACGGAAAGATGCGGAATTGCACGACGAGCATTTTGCCACCGTCAAAATTCACGTCCGCGATTTGTGCAAGGGTGAACGGCGATTTCCGCGCTGATCGGCAATTTCCCTTCCCCGCAGATCCGCGCGGATCGAAAGTTCTTCCCGCAGAAGGGATGGGGGGAAAGACTCTCCCTAGAACAACGTCTTGTAGATCTGGACTGGAAGAAAGTGACGTGACGACTGTACAAATTTCAAGTATCAAATTGGTTGGATGAGATAGATGCAATGCGGTGAAGATAGGTGATGGGAGGGGGAATTGGTTGGAGGCAACATTGGCGATGGGTGTGGGGCACGAATTCCAGCATTGGCGATGGTTTCCCTGTCCAGGATCTCTCCTACGCCTCCTCCTACACTCTAGCAATCATGCCTTGTGATTGCGAGCCCGAAGCAGAGCAGATTCGCGCAACGCTATTGCAGTCTATAGCCTACGAACTCTGCATCTTAGCCCGAATTCGGGCCGAGTCGAGGGTGGTTATCTTAGTATGGAGAAAAACTTACCTCTGAAACATAACCCCTTAGACCCCCCCCCCTATAATAGCCCGGGCGGATTTTTTTCCCTGCCCGGGAAAGTTTTTTCCCTGCCCCGAAAAGCGTATGTCCAAATCGCTCCCTTACGCGTATAGCGTATATACGCTAGCGTATATACGATACGCGTATATACGCTATAAGCGTATATTGCAACTTAGGCCTCGCGCCATTCCCACCCATTTCGTTTTCGTCCGTCGCACCAGCTGCATCCCCGCTGCCATGAAGCCTTTCGCCACTCCCATCTGTTTCGTCCGTCGCACCAGCTGCATCCGCGCTCTCGCGGCGCCTCGCGCTTCCCTTGCGCCTGTCGTCCGGCGAGCAATCCGCCGCCGTGTTCCCTCGACACCTCACTCTGCCTTCTTCACACATCCCCTCTAATGCAGGATCTGTTTCCGCGTCGCTATTACGCTCTTCTGCACCTCGATTCTGCAGATCTGCCTCCTCCCTGCCTAGGCGTTGTTCCCCGCCGCCCCGCGCAGTGGTGACACCTTCGCAATCTCCCTCGTCGTCAGCCTTCCTTGCTGATTCCGGCGAGTCCGTCATATCCGCGTCGTCATGACGCCCTTCTCCCGCTCCTTGCTGGCCACCTGCCAGATTCCAAGGATCACTTCCGGACGGACGAGGCCTGGGCTCCGCCTTCGCATGCGGATCGCCCTGGCTTCCTCCTCGTCGCCCTCGTATGGGTGAGCCCCCATCCGCGCAGTACGCCGTCCTCCGTGGCGAACGCGTCCGCGATCTCCCGCGCTCCAATGAGCGCATCCTCCGCGACGGTGAAAACTCCCGACGCGAGTCCATCTGCTGCCAACGCAGCTCGTGGCAGTCCATACCGCCAATGCTGTTCTCTCGTTTGGCCTCGTGCCAGATTTCCTGTCTCTCGAGGGCCCTGGAATTGTGCCCGCAGCGCCTTGCAATCCCCCATACTACCAACTTCGCGCTTCTCCCAATGTCCCAACTACCTAGTGTACAAACTGAATGACAATTACTACACTGCTTCTACACCCCAGTTAGCACAGTTACAGAATATAATGCTCTTACCATGATATTCAGTGACAGATGACCCGCCGAGCAGCATGGGCAGTGTCACCATCATATATCGCCATCTCCTCTCCCACCCTCCTCAACTGCCCTTCTACTGCCACATGCCCCTCCGCACTCCTCCCCCTCTCCCCACACACATCTCTTTCCTGTCTCTCCCCTGCCACGTCAGCTTCTGTCTTAATGCCAGCCCCCAGCATTGTTCCACTGCCCTCGCCCATATCATCTGCTCCGTTTTCTCCCCCGTCCCAACCCACCAACGCATGCAGTGCTCGCAGCTGGTCCTGAGCTAGAGCCTTTTGGGTTCGGCGACAGACAGGGAGGTTTGGCAAAAGAGAGCATAAGAAATGGAAGATTAGGTTGAAGATTAATGAGGAGACTAGCAAATAAAATGTTAGAGGGGAACGAAGTAAAAAAGGGATTAGGTGCGGGGGGTTGCATGCAGGGGTTGCATGCAGGGGGTTGGATGCAGAGGGTTGCTTGCTGGGGTTGCATGCACGGGGATGCATGCAAGCGGCGTCCCTTAGAGGAGAGGCGCTTCACAGAGGAGTGGCGCTCGCCTCACATCACAGAGGAGTGGCGCCCGCCTCACACCACAGAGGAGTGGCGCCCGCCTCACATCACAGAGGAATGGCGCCCGCCTCACACCACAGAGGAGTGGCGCCCGCCTCACACCACAGAGGAGTGGCGCCCGCCTCACATCACAGAGGAGTGGCGCCTGCCTCACACCACAGAGGAGTGGCGCCTGCCTCACATCACAGAGGAGTGGCGCCCGCCTCACACCACAGAGGAGTGGCGCCCGCCTCACACCACAGAGGAGTGGCGCCTGCCTCACACCACAGAGGAGTGGCGCCCGCCTCACATCACAGAGGAGTGGCGCCCGCCTCACACCACAGAGGAGTGGCGCCCGCCTCACACCACAGAGGAGTGGCGCCTGCCTCACATCACAGAGGAGTGGCGCCCGCCTCACACCACAGAGGAGTGGCGCCCGCCTCACACCTCAGAGGAGGAGTGGCGCCCGCCTCACACCACAGAGGAGTGGCGCCCGCCTCACACCACAGAGGAGTGGCGCCCGCCTCACATCACAGAGGAGTGGCGCCCGCCTCACACCACAGAGGAGTGGCGCCCGCCTCACACCACAGAGGAGTGGCGCCTGCCTCACACCACAGAGGAATGGCGCCCGCCTCACACAACAGAGGAGTGGCGCCCGCCTCACATCACAGAGGAGGAGTGGCGCCCGCCTCACACCACAGAGGAGTGGCGCCCGCCTCACACCACAGAGGAGTGGTGCCTGCCTCACACCACAGAGGAGTGGCGCCCGCCTCACACCACAGAGGAGTGGCGCCCGCCTCACACCACAGAGGAGTGGCGCCCGCCTCACACCACAGAGGAGTGGCGCCCGCCTCACACCACAGAGGAGTGGCGCCCGCCTCACATCACAGAGGAGTGGCGCCCGCCTCACATCACAGAGGAGTGGCGCCCGCCTCACACCACAGAGGAGTGGCGCCTGCCTCACATCACAGAGG
This sequence comes from Closterium sp. Naga37s-1, assembly GCA_947471745.1. Classification (NCBI taxonomy): domain Eukaryota; kingdom Viridiplantae; phylum Streptophyta; class Zygnematophyceae; order Desmidiales; family Closteriaceae; genus Closterium; species Closterium sp. Naga37s-1. The sequence continues at coordinate 211,435 of CANJKZ010000556.1, forward strand.
AGTGGCGCCCGCCTCACACCACAGAGGAGTGGCGCCCGCCTCACACCTCAGAGGAGGAGTGGCGCCCGCCTCACACCACAGAGGAGTGGCGCCCGCCTCACACCACAGAGGAGTGGCGCCCGCCTCACATCACAGAGGAGTGGCGCCCGCCTCACACCACAGAGGAGTGGCGCCCGCCTCACACCACAGAGGAGTGGCGCCTGCCTCACACCACAGAGGAGTGGCGCCCGCCTCACACCACAGAGGAGTGGCGCCCGCCTCACATCTCAGAGGAGGAGTGGCGCCCGCCTCACACCACAGAGGAGTGGCGCCCGCCTCACACCACAGAGGAGTGGCGCCTGCCTCACACCACAGAGGAGTGGCGCCCGCCTCACACCACAGAGGAGTGGCGCCCGCCTCACACCACAGAGGAGTGGCGCCCGCCTCACACCACAGAGGAGTGGCGCCCGCCTCACACCACAGAGGAGTGGCGCCCGCCTCACATCACAGAGGAGTGGCGCCCGCCTCACATCACAGAGGAGTGGCGCCCGCCTCACACCACAGAGGAGTGGCGCCCGCCTCACATCTCAGAGGAGGAGTGGCGCCCGCCTCACACCACAGAGGAGTGGCGCCCGCCTCACACCACAGAGGAGTGGCGCCCGCCTCACACCACAGAGGAGTGGCGCCCGCCTCACACAACAGAGGAGTGGCGCCCGCCTCACACCACAGAGGAGTGGCGCCCGCCTCACATCACAGAGGAGTGGCGCCCGCCTCACACCACAGAGGAGTGGCGCCCGCCTCACATCACAGAGGAGTGGCGCCCGCCTCACATCACAGAGGAGTGGCGCCTGCCTCACACCACAGAGGAGTGGCGCCCGCCTCACATCACAAAGGAGAGGAGAGGAGAGGAGCCTCATAGGCTCATCATAAAGGAGAGGCGCCTCTTAGAGGAGAGGCGCCCCATAGAGGAGGAAGCGCGGGGAGTGGAGGAAGCGAGGGGAGTGGAGGAAGCGAAGAGAGTGGAGGAAGCGAGGTTGGAGAGAAGGGAGGAGGAAGCGAGGGGAGTGGAGGAAGCGAGGTGGAAGAGGAGGGCTGGATGGCCCTTAGGAGGAGGAAGCGTGGGGAGTGGAGGAAGCGAGGTGGGAGAGGAGGGCTGGATGGCCCTTGGGAGGAGGAAGCGTGGGGAGTGGAGGAAGCGAGGTGGGAGAGGAGGGCTGGATGGCCCTTAGGAGGAGGAAGCGTGGGGAGTGGAGGAAGCGAGGTGGGGGAGAAGGGCTTGATGGCCCTTGGGAGGAGGAAGCGAGGTGGGAGAGTAGGGCTGGATGGCCCTTGGGAGGAGGAAGCGTGGGAAGCGAGGTGGGAGAGGAGGGCTGGATGGCCCTTGGGAGGAGGAAGCGTGGGGAGTGCTTGAAGCGAGGTGGGAGAGGAGGGCTGGATGGCCCTTGGGAGGAGGAAGCGAGGGGAGTGGAGGAAGCGAGGTGGGAGAGGAGGGCTGGATGGCCCTTAGGAGGAGGAAGCGTGGGGAGTGCTTGAAGCGAGGTGGGAGAGGAGGGCTGGATGGCCCTTGGGAGGAGGAAGCGAGGGGAGTGGAGGAAGCGAGGTGGGAGAGGAGGGCTGGATGGCCCTTAGGAGGAGGAAGCGTGGGGAGTGGAGGAAGCGAGGTGGGAGAGGGGGGCTGGATGGCCCCTAGGAGGAGGAAGCGTGGGGAGTGGAGGAAGCGAGGTGGGAGAGGAGGGCTGGATGGCCCTTGGGAGGAGGAAGCGAGGGGAGTGGAGGAAGCGAGGTGGGAGAGGAGGGCTAGATGGCCCTTAGGAGGAGGAAGCGTGGGGAGTGGAGGAAGCGAGGTGGGAGAGGAGGGCTAGATGGCCCTTGGGAGGAGGAAGCGAGGGGAGTGGAGGGAGCGAGGTGGGAGATTATGGCTGGATGGCCTTTGGGAAGAGGAAGCGTGGGGAGTGGAGGAAGCGAGGTGGGAGAGTAGGGCTGGATGGCCCTTGGGAGGAGGAAGGGTGGGGAGTGGAGGAAGCGAGGTGGTAGAGGAGGGCTGGATGGCCCTTAGGAGGAGGAAGCGTGGGGAGTGGAGGAAGCGAGGTGGGAGAGGAGGGCTAGATGGCCCTTGGGAGGAGGAAGCGAGGGGAGTGGAGGAAGCGAGGTGGGAGAGTATGGCTGGATGGCCTTTGGGAAGAGGAAGCGTGGGGAGTGGAGGAAGCGAGGAGGGAGAGGAGGGCTGGATGGCTCTTAGGAGGAGGAAGCGTGGGGAGTGGAGGAAGCGAGGTGGGAGAGGAGGGCTGGATGGCCCTTAGGAGGAGGAAGCGTGGGGAGTGGAGGAAGCGAGGTGGGAGAGAAGGGCTAGATGGCTCTTGGGAGGAGGAAGCGTGGGGAGTGGAGGAAGCGAGGTGGGAGAGAAGGGCTAGATGGCCCTTGGGAGGAGGAAGCGTGGGAAGCGAGGTGGGAGAGGAGGGCTGGATGGCCCTTAGGAGGAGGAAGCGTGGGGAGTGGAGGAAGCGAGGTGGGAGAGGAGGGCTGGATGGCCCTTAGGAGGAGGAAGCGTGGGGAGTGGAGGAAGCGAGGTGGGAGAGGAGGGCTGGATGGCCCTTGGGAGGAGGAAGCGTGGGGAGTGGAGGAAGCGAGGTGGGAGAGGAGGGCTGGATGGCCCTTAGGAGGAGGAAGCGTGGGGAGTGGAGGAAGCGAGGTGGGAGAGGAGGGCTGGATGGCCCTTAGGAGGAGGAAGCGTGGGGAGTGGAGGAAGCGAGGTGGGAGAGGAGGGTTAGATGGCCCTTAGGAGGAGGAAGCGTGGGGAGTGGAGGAAGCGAGGTGGGAGAGGAGGGCTAGATGGCCCTTGGGAGGAGGAAGCGAGGGGAGTGGAGGGAGCGAGGTGGGAGAGTAGGGCTGGATGGCCCTTGGGAGGAGGAAGCGTGGGGAGTGGAGGAAGCGAGGTGGGAGAGTAGGGCTGGATGGCCCTTGGGAGGAGGAAGCGTGGGGAGTGGAGGAAGCGAGGTGGGAGAGGAGGGCTGGATGGCCCTTAGGAGGAGGAAGCGTGGGGAGTGGAGGAAGCGAGGTGGGAGAGGAGGGCTGGATGGCCCTTAGGAGGAGGAAGCGTGGGGAGTGGAGGAAGCGAGGTGGGAGAGGAGGGCTAGATGGCCCTTGGGAGGAGGAAGCGAGGGGAGTGGAGGGAGCGAGGTGGGAGAGTAGGGCTGGATGGCCCTTGGGAGGAGGAAGCGTGGGGAGTGGAGGAAGCGAGGTGGGAGAGTAGGGCTGGATGGCCCTTGGGAGGAGGAAGCGTGGGGAGTGGAGGAAGCGAGGTGGGAGAGGAGGGCTGGATGGCCCTTAGGAGGAGGAAGCGTGGGGAGTGGAGGAATCGAGGTGGGAGAGGAGGGCTGGATGGCCCTTAGGAGGAGGAAGCGTGGGGAGTGGAGGAAGCGAGGTGGGAGAGGAGGGCTGGATGGCCCTTAGGAGGAGGAAGCGTGGGGAGTGGAGGAAGCGAGGTGGGAGAGGAGGGCTGGATGGCCCTTAGGAGGAGGAAGCGTGGGGAGTGGAGGAAGCGAGGAGGGAGAGGAGGGCTGGATGGCTATTGGGAGGAGGAAGCGTGGGAAGCGGAGGAAGCGAGGTGGGAGAGGAGGGCTGGATGGCCCTTAGAGGAGAGGCGCATCTTACAGGAGAGGAGCCTCTTCGAGAAGAGGCAGGGTCCAGGGGCTGGCAGGAGAAGAGGAGGAAATGGTGAAAATGAGATCCATGGGTTAAAGTTCATGTTTTGCTCTTATGGCCATGCCTACTCGAGTAAAGGGGCGCACCTTAGTGGGGAAGAAGTAGAAGGCGGTGGCGTGGGGGTGGGAGAGCAGCGTGTGGAGGACCGGCACGTTGTAGCACAACGACTTGCCTTGTGAGTTGAGTCTACTCAAGAGTCACCTTAGTGGGGCGCACCTTAGTGGGGCGCACCTTATTGGGGCGCACCTTAGTGGGAAGAGGTAGAGGGCGGTAGCGTGGGGGTGGGAGAGCAGCGTGTGGAGGACTGGCACGTTGTAGCACAACGACTTGCCACTCGCTGTTGCTGTCGCAATGATTGCATGCCGCCCGGCCAGTGCCGCGTCAATAGCCTTCACCTGCAGAGCAAAGCAGGGAATCAACCAAAGAAAAACGACATGGATCGATAAGGCCTCACCAAACAAGAATGTTTGTTGGTCGTCTCACTGAAGGGAAAGGGGGAGAAGAGGCACGGGAAGGCACGACCCACGTGTGCTTATCTGATGGGAATAGAGCTGGGAGACGCCCGCACGAGCCAAGGCGTGCCACGTGGCAGGGCATAACTGGCTGGCTGGCTTGCCATAGCGCGGTTTCCTCTGTAGCAGCTCCTTGCAGTGCACCACCTGATGGGGCAGACTGGAAGCAGGGCGGCAGGGAGGCAGGGCCGTAGGGAGGTAGGCCAACAGGGAAGCAGGGAGGCAGGTAGGTAGGGAGGTAGGGAGACAGGGAGGTATGGAGACAGGGAGGTAAGGAGGCAGGGAGTTAGGGAAGCAGGGAGGTGGGCGCGTGGGGCAGGGAGGGAGGTGTGTCAAGCAGGGAATTGTGCATATGAGAGGAATAACGAGGTATGTGGGTCTCAAAGAATGGTGAAACGCATTAACCAGGCTTCGTTTATCACCCACCGACCCAACCAAGTGGTGCCTAAGAAACCCTCCCACCCCCCACCACAGCCCGCACCTGCCCCAGAGATCCAAGGCCTCCAGTAGCTGTGGTGCACTCATGGCCTCCGTGCTCTGATGCCCGGCGCAACAGCGGGAGGGAGACACGACGAGGGGAAGGTAGGGAGGGGAAAGGGGACAGACAACGGAGTTGCAGGGGAGGGAGAAGCAGGGGTGTGAGGGGGAAGGGGGAGACAGATGACAAGTGCTGAGTTGGGTTGGCAGGAATAAAAAATCTGTGTGCTTAATGTTGTGAGTCACATGGCAGCACTCACGTCACAGCAGCACTCACATTGCAAGGAGGCACTTTTTTTAGTTGCCTGGGCGGACAGGGAGGTGTGTATCGTTGTGTCCCAATGCCCGTCTCATCATCCCACCCCTCATCGCCACCACAACCAGCACCAGCATCACAGCCTCCTTTCTTCCCACCCTTCTCTGCCCCTTCCCCACCCTCCATTGCACCTTCCTCCACCTCTCCAGTCTTAACAGACTCATCCCCAGCTGCCCCTCCTTTCCTCCGTTGCTTGTTCTGCCTCCCAACACATGCCTCCCTCTGCTGTTTCCCCTTCCCTCCCTTCCCACCTCTCCCCTGCCCAGCATGCGCATGAGCATCAGTATGCTGAGAGGAATGGAAGGAGGCCGCTTCAGCGAGCAACATGGACACAGAGATGTCTTCAAACGGGAAAGCGCGGAGTGGAATGCAGCTCTCCTCTTGTCTGCCAGCCTGACAGCGCTGCGACGTGGTATGCGTTGCTGTGTACCTGGAGAATAATGGAGGATGATGTGGAATGAGAGGAAGTGAGTGAGTGCACACAAGACAACTGGGAGGCAAAACCATTGGGAAAAAGAGAGTTGGGAAGCAGACAAGCCAGCTTCGTGTCACAGGTGGGTGGCGTTGGTTACGCCACAACCAACTAACCTCTCTCCAGCACTCACCTTGCATCACCATGCCTCCCCGCTTGATCTGCTGCTCTGGTGGTCGAGATGGGTCCCACATGTCCACCACCACAACCCACCCACCTCCATCTCCTCCCCTTTTCTCCCCTCCCCTTCCATCTGCTCTGCCCCCTCTTCCTCCCTGTCCACCTCGGCCCACGCCGTCTCTTCCCTCCTCCCGTTTTCCATCCTGTCCTCCCCTTTCTAAAGCCGCTCATCCCTCACTCAACTTTTGATCGCTCCCATTCGAAAATGGGCTCTTTTGTTTCGAGCACGCGGTGACGGAAGAATGCGGTACAAAAGTGGGCAATGATAAACACCAAGTAGAAGCGGTAAGGATGGCAAGGGCGAAGGGAGAGGGAACTTAGCCGTATGGGGGTGCTTGCAGAACAGTGGCGTGAGGCTTCCAGGAGGCTCGTACACCGCTGTGACTGCCTGCCGTGCGTCATCCCACTGCCTTCCCTCACTGCACCACGCTGCCATAGCACCAGACGAGAGGGGTGGAGCAAAGAAAAGCAACGAGAACCCAAGTAGTCAGCAGAAGAAAGGAAGTAGTAAAATGCATGCAAGGAGGCAGAGATAACAAGAACGATGAGTAGAGGAAACGAAAGTTGAAGATAAAAAGCACGTCGCACTGTGACGCTGTGAAAGGGGAGGCGATGGTAGCACACAGCACAAGGGCGCCGAGCTAGCAGGCAAATTAGGAAGGGACGCAGCATGATAATGAATGCATTATATTCTAACCCCCTACGACTCTAGAATGAGCTCAAGCCGCCCCAGTGCCATGCGCTACCATCGCCAAACGCCGCTCATCTCTCACTCAACATTTGATCGCTCCCATTCGAAAATGGGCTCATTTGTTTCGAGCACGCGGTGACGGAAGAATGCGGTACAAAAGTGAGCAATGATAAACACGAAGCAGAAGCGGTAAGGATGGCGAGGGCGAAGGGAGAGGGAACTTAGCCGTATGGGGGTACTTGCAGGACATTGGCGTCAGGCTTCCAGAAGGCTCGCACACCGCTGTGACTGCCTGCCGTGCGTCATCCCATCGCCCTCCCTCCCCGCACCACGCTGCCATAGCACCAGACGAGAGGGGTGGAGCAAGAGAAGAGCAAGAGAACCCAAGTAGTCAGTAGAAGGAAGAAAGTAGTGATATGCATGCAAGGAGGCAGAGATGACACGATTGGTGAGTAGAGGAAACAAAAGTTGAAGATCAAAAGCACGTGGCAATGTGACGCTGTGAAAGGGGAGGCGAAGGTAGCACACAGCACTAGGGCGCCGAGCTAGCAGGCAAATTAGGAAGGGACGCAGCATGATTATGAATGCATTCTATTCTACCCTCCTACTACTCTAGTATGAGCTCAAGCCGCCCCAGTGCCATGCGCTACCATCGCCAATCGCCGCTCATCTCTCTCTCAACATTTGATCGCTCTCATTCGAAAATGGGCTCATTTGTTTCGAGCACGTGGTTACGGAAGAATGCGGTACAAAGTGGACAAGCGCGAACCAGCAGCGGTAATGATGACAAGGGCAGAGTGAGAGGGGACTTAGCCGTATTGGAGAGCTTGCAGCGACAGAAGCAGCGAGGCAGTCATCGTTCCACTCAGCAGCAGGATCCATTCTGCTGCTTGTATTGCATCTCCGAATGAGAGTCACTCGTTGCTGTTGGTGTCATTTCGACCACCCTCGCATTCGCCTCTGTTACGGCCAGCGTTTAAATCGTCACCATTTTCATCTCGATAGTCAGCGTGTCGCTTCAGTCGTCACCGTGAGAAGTCACCATCTCGATCGCCACCGTCAGAAAGCATCGCTTTGATCGTCGCCGTAAGTATTCGCAATCCTGATGAATCCTCATCTTCACCGACTAAAACGTCACTTCAATCGTCACCATCGGGAAGAGTCGATTCGATTGTGACTTTGAGGTATCGCAATCCTAGTCGTCATCTTCGGAAAGAGTCGTTTTAGTCGTCACCGTTAACAATCGCCGTCCTGCTTGGAAAGTGTCCCTTCAAATGTCACCATCAGAAATCGTCGGTTCGGTGATCAGCGTCAGTAATCGTCCTCTTGATCGTCACCATCATAAGCGGCCGTCCCTAACCGTTGTTGGAAGTGGCTGTGTCGTTCGTCACCGTCAAAAAACACCCGCTCAATCACCGTTGGCGACGTCTCGCTATTCGAACTCCAAAATACTCATTGCTGTACCTCGTACAATTAATCGCCGTGTAAAACAGCTGTCGCCGGAAGGATATCGGCCTCGGTCATCACCAAATCGAAACGTTCTCGCTGCTGGAGAGCGGCGTCGCCTCGGTACTTAGATATTTTTCCGATCTCCATACGCTCCTTCAAGAGGCATCTCGGCAAATCCCCTCTGTTCCGCGCTCGTCAGATGTCTGGAATACTTAAACTAAGTTGCTCTGAAAACTGGAATCATTAGAAATCAGAACTGCGGTCTAGAGAGTAATTGCTGGATGGCGGAAATGAAAGTGCTCCGAATGACTACAATTTCTAAGCTTCGAATGTCTCTGTCCGACAATCAGACGTAAATCCCGGTTTACTTATTAACGATGACTACGACTAAGGTTAAAAGGTTACTGGCTCGCGTCAGGAGACACAGCCATGAATTGCAACGATCAGTGAATTCCGTCTTGACGACCTTGAGTAAACGTAACTGAAGATTACGAAGACTAAGGATACGAGTGAGAACCATTCATGGTAAACAGAATGGCGACCGCCATGGATTTCGGCTTCTCTTCGAGAACTTCATGAGTTCAGGGTTTCGGGTTTAGGGTTTCGGGTCTTCTCACGTAGATCATTTGTTTTGCAGTTGATGACTTCACCCTGGTTAGGATTGGTTGGCGAGGTGGAAAGAATGACGAGCGGTGTGACGAGGGGAGCGAAGGAAACACAAATCGCAGATTGAGAAAGCTTGCTTCTGTAGCAATTGGCATCGTTCTCATTACAATGGTGCTCAAGTA
>CANJKZ010000556.1:225000-412923 GCA_947471745.1 Closterium sp. Naga37s-1
CAAATTCCGAGCGCAAGCAAGTGGCCACAAGGCCAGTTCAAGAGTTCACTAGGATATAAATAGGAAGCACAACAAGTAGAGCAAACAACAAGACTACAGCAACCGAGGGCCTACCTCAACAAGCCCCAACTGCACACAGAACCTGTGGTGATCACCAAGCGCCAAGGCCTTGGTGAAGACGTCTGCAGTGTTGGCCTCTGAGGCCACAAAGTCCAGGCGTGCCTGGCCGCGTCGCTGCAGCTCTCGCAGAAGGAAGTACCTCACGTCAATATGCTTCACTCTGCTCTCCAGTCGAGGCTCTCGACACAGGAGGATCATGGCCTTGTTGTCCGCGTACAAGGTCGGTGCAGAGCGAGGCCGCTCACCAAGGTCGGCGAGCAAGAAGGTGCCGCCATGGCACCAGCGTAGATCTCTGCCTCTGCACTGGAAGTAGCCATAGACGACGACCGTGTAGACCTCCACAACACAACACCAGCTCCCAGACTGAAGCAGTAACCCTGAGTCAAGCGCTGAGTCTCCACGTCGTCAGCGTAGGAAGAGTCGCAGTGACCAGTCAATGCCACTGGCTGAGTCCCTCCAAGCACAAGCCCCATGCCTGATGTAGTCGCCAAGTACTTCGCCACCCTCACAGCAGCTGTCCAGTGGACAGGGCGGTGTCTCCCAGTCGCAACAAAGCGAGAAAGGATGCTGAGGGGAAAGGCGAGGTCCGGTCGAGTACAAGTCATCAGGTACATGAGGCAGCCCACCAGCTCTGCGTAGGGTCCACTGGACTCCAATGGCTCGTCAGGAAAGGGGCCCGTGAGTCTGTGGTCAACAGCAAGAGGAGTGGGCTGTGTGGTGGAGAACTGGAAGTCGAACCGCCGAAGGACCTGCTGCACCATGTGTGACTGCGTCAGTGTGATGGTGCGAGCGGCTCTGTCCCGGGTGATCTGCAGGCCAAGGTAGCGCTGCAGCTCACCCAGGTCAGTGCACTTGTGTCTCTTCTGCAGTTCGGACTTCACCTGAGCCAAGGCTGCCCTGTCAGCTCTAGCAAACACCAAGTCGTCGACGTAGACAAGGATAAAGAAAGGAGTAGAAACCGCTCGAACAAACAGCGACGGGTCGGCGGAGGACGGGCTGAACCCAAGGTCACGAAGCGTGGAGCGAAGAGTGTCGTGCCACTCACGGGGCGACTGGCGGAGACCGTAGACTGGTCGCCTCAGGCTCCACTGGGTCCCAGGTGGGAAGGTGTCAGTGAAGCCAGGAGGACGGCGCAGCCAGATCTCCTCGTGCAGTCGGCCCTGGAGGAACGCAGTGGAGAAGTCGAGGGAGTGCAGCTCGTAGTCTCGCTGCGCTGCTATGTGGAGTAACACCTGAAGAGTAGTCATCTTCGGGGTCGGGGCGAAGGTCTGGAAGAAGTCAACTCCCTCACGCTGACTGAAGCCCCTAGCCACGTAGCGCGCCTTGAACACCGGCGGTGCTCCAGGCGGCCGCTTCACCTTGAAGAGCCACATGCCATCGACTACGTTCGCCCTGGGAGGGGGAACTGCGTCGACGTAGGTGCCTGTGGATCTCCAAGACGCCAACTCTGAGTCCATAGCCGCTTTCCACTGAGAGGCCCACGCCCCTGACACTGCCTCGCGGTAAGTGCGAGGAGTCGGTATGTCAAGGGCGTCGGGGTCTCCCTCAGGGGAGAGCAGCATGGCACACACAGAGGGAGAAGCGGCTGCCCAGTACTCCAGCTCAGACTCTCTGTCCTCTAGGACGTCACAGCCAAGGGCAAACCCACCCCCGACGGACAGAGGACGGTAGGGAGGAGCTGGCACCACCCGGGTGGCGTAGTCAAGGCGGCTGGCGGCAGCAAACTCAGCGACAGCGGCAGTAAGAGCCGAGGCAGACGACGGAGGGAAACGAGAGTCAGTGACAAGAGTGGCGAGGACACGTGCGGCAACAGGACGAACAGTGCGGTAGTAGTCAGTTATAGGAGTGGGGAGGGCTGGGAGAGAGGACGGAGGAGGAGACAGGAGAACGGACACAGGAGAACAAGAACGACGACTGGACGAACAAAAGAGGGCAGTGTGGAGGTCAGTAAAAGGGGACGAGTGACGAGCGCGCGGAGGACAACGAGTGATCAAGTCGTGACGGACAGAGTGAGGAAGAGACCGAGGAGGAGGAGAAGACCAGACCGCCGGACGGTCGTCAGGAGGAGGCAACGGAGGAACAAACACAGGAGGAGACTGGGAGCGGACAGGAGGAGAGGAGGAAAGGCCAAGGGCCCGCAGGCCACTCACAGGTGGGAACAACTGCCGCTCCAGAGGAAGCTGCGGTGGCGGCTGCGGCTGCGGCTGCTGCTGCTGCGGCTGTGGCTGCGGCTGCTGCTGCTGCTGCCGCTGCTGCTCCAGAAGGTCCAGCACCCGCAGCTCCCGCCGCTCCCTCTCCAACCGCTCCTGCTCCTCACGCTCACGCCGACGGGCAGCCTGGAGACGCGTGTCGTGGCGGTGGGGAGGCGGAGTGGACTCTGCAGAACCAGGATCTCCAGCGTCAGTCTCCTCAGACTCAGCACCCCCAGAACCAGCACCGCCAGTGCCAGGACCTCCAACTCCAGCACCCCCAGAACTAGCACCGCCAGTGCCAGCACCGCCAACTCCAGCACCCCCAGAACTAGCACCTCCAGTGCCAGCACCTCCAGCTCCAGCACCCCCAGAGCCAGCGCCACCTGCGCCAGCACCTCCAGCTCCAGCACCCCGCGACCGAGCACCCCCAGACCGAGCACCGCCAGCGGCTGCACCTCCAGCTCCAACACCAACCGAGTCCACAGTAACCTGTCGCGGAAGTGCCGAAGGCTGCTGAGGGGACTGTGAGGAGGACTGCGGGGAGGGAGACGCTACCTGACGCGCGACCGAGGGTAGAGGGGTAGCGTGAGACACACCAGACGGGGCAGGACCAGGGGGGGGCGGGGGTACCGGAGGAGCAGGAGCAGGAGGAGGAGAGGGTGCTAGGAACAGGGGGGGAGGGGGTACCGGGAGACCTCGACAGGGGTACTGGGTGTAGTAGGACACAGACTCGTCAAACCGGACGTCACGGGAGTCTAGGAACTGGTGGAGGGGCGGGTGGTAAAAGGACCAGTCGGCAGAGTCCACTGGGAAACCAAGGAAGACACAGGGGACGGCGTGTGCCGAGAGCTTGTCCGCGGAGGTGTCGCGAACAAGTGCAAGGCAGCCCCAGACTCGAAAGGCCGACCCAACACCAGGGGAACCAGTCCAAAGACTGGTCGGTGAAGCCTCGGGCCGCGAGACACGCGGCTGGAGGTTCAGCTGGTGTGCGGCGTAGCGAACCGCGTGAGGCCACAGAAAATGGGGCGCACGGGCATGGATCATGGACGTGCGGGCGATGTCCATGACCAAGCCTATGCGGCGCTCAGCAACCCCATTCTGCTGTGGGGACTCTGGCAGCGTCCAGGACTGGGTGATGCCCTGTTCGCCGCAGAATCCGCCGAGAATGCCGGAGCGAAACTCGCCCCCACGGTCGGAGTGAAGACAACTGAATCGACGACCACGAGTGCCCTCAGTGGCTAGAAGCCACCTGATCAGCGTAGCAGTCACATCGGACTTCTTCGCAAGAGGGAACACGGTGGTGTACCTGGAGTAGTCGTCGACGACCACCAGAAAGTAACGCTCTCTCCCAGACCCCTGCGTCGGGGCAGGGCCCCAGAAGTCCAAGTGGAGAGTCTCGAAGGGAGAGGTGGCCGGACGAAGGGAGGAGGAGTGGGGAGTGGCGCGTAAGCGACCGGCGACGCACGGAGAGCAAGGAGGGGCAAGCGAGAGAGGGAGCGACGGGAAGGTGCGTGGGAGACCTGTGACAAGTCCCTGACTGAGCATGCCACGAAGGCGAGGGATCGACGGGTGGCCAAGGCGGTGGTGCCACAGGACGGTGCGGTGGGCAAGAGAGCGACAGGAGCAAGACGCAGCGACTGGACTGGACACAGCGACCGGACTGGACACGACTACCTGGCTAGACACAGCAACTGGACTGGGGACCTGGGCCGGAGGGGACGCAGCGACCTGAGGGGAGGACGCGACCGGGGAGCGCTCGGTGTGGAGAACGTAGAGACCGGAGCGGGGCTCCCTGGTGAAAGTGGCCAGAACAGCACCTGTGGTAGCGTCAGTACAGACTGCAGTCCGCCCACCCCCCACGAAGGTAACCGTGATCCCCGTGTCCTGGAGGTATCCAACACCCACCAAGTTCCGAGTGAACGAGGGGATGTGGAGGCCGCGCAGGACACCAGAGGGGACCACAGGGCACGGGAGGGTGGTGGAGCTACGCGCAACGGCTGGTCCAGAGGTAGGATCAGCCAGAGCCACCGACACAGGGGTGAGGAGTGGCGTAAGGGTCGTGTGGTCGCGGAAGAAGCACTGAGACGCGCCCGAGTCCACCGTGAACGACAGAGAGGCCTCAACCGGAGGGTCACCTGACCCAGTCGCTACACAAGCACCTAGAGCAGCAACACAAGCACCTAAGCTAGACAGGCACAAGGCTACACTAGCAGGAGGCAAGCAGGCTAACCTACGAACACGCGAGCACACAGACCCATCAGCACTAAAGTCAGCATCAACATACAAAGCATGCTGACGCGCATCGTCCATGGACAGATCAAAGACATCAATCTTACGGGCTAACAGGCGAGACCAGCGAGGCGTGACCGCCAGAGGGCCCCAACGAGCCCGGTAGAGGTCGTCGAGGCGGCGGAAGCACCGCGCGGCAGAGTGGTCGTCGCGACCACAGAGACAGGGGCTGCCCGGCCCGGTGAGGCACCAGTGGGTGCAGGGGCCAGCGTCACGGCGAGGGGGGCGAGGGGCCCAGCTGGAAGAGCTGCTGCTGCGGCCGGTGCTCCCAGGGCCTCCCGGACCCCACTGCGGCGGAGGACCCCAGTGCTGCTGCGGACCCCACTGCAGCGGGGGCCCCCACTGCTGGAACTGTTGCGGTGCCTGCTGCTGCTGCTGTCCCTGCTGCTGCAGCTGTCCCTGCTGTGGCTGGTGCTGCTGTGGCTGCTGCTGCTGGGGGACAACGCCCCCACCGGTCGGGCCACCACCTGGGGGTGGGCCTGTCTGTCCTGCACCTCCTCCAATGCCCCCTCCCCCTGGCGCACCACCGCCGCCGCCGCCGCCTCCGCCACCACCGCCGCTCCCACCTCCACCGCCACCTCCACCGCCACCTCCACCGCCCCCACCTCCCCCCTTCCCGCCCTTCTTGCCACTCTTGCCCCGTTTCTGCCAGTCTGCGGCAGAAACGGCAGCGGTGTCCTCAGAGACCGACACAGCAGCAGAAGCGCGGGTAGAGGTGAAAGTGGGAAGCTGGGGGGCGGCACACCCCGCAAAGAGACGGGGGGCCACCGCATCAGTGGCGGAGGCAACGGTGAGGAGGCTGCTCTCGATGGTCCCGAGAGCAGTCTGAAGGAGGTCTATAGTGAGCTCAGTGGGGTGCTTCTGAAGAAGCGTGTCGCGGGCAGTGGCAAGGCGATCAGGGAGGCGGGTGACTAACCAGTGCACAGTGAGCCAAATGGGGGGGGAAGCAGCAAGGAGCTGTGCGTCGGTACAGGCTGAACGAAAACCGGCGTCAAGCGAGCGGGGGTGAGTCACTAGGTCGGAAACAGTCGCAAACGAGCCTAGGTCGGGAAACACGAACGGCATGAGGAGGCGACTGAGGGAGGCGGAGGAGGGGGTGGAATAGCGAGCCACAATAGCATCCCAAACCCCCTTGGCTGTCTCCACCTGGTCAAAGTGAGCGGCCTCAGTCGGGGGGAGAAGCTCCGATAGCGTGAGGGCGGCGGCCGCGTCACGAGAGAGCCACACGTCCCGAGCCAGGACCCGACGGTCGTAGTCCGCCTGGGCTGTAGGAGTGGGCTCCGGGGCGGTCGGCAGGGCGGCGGGGGACGGGGGTGCCGCGAAAGCACCCGACGTGTGGGCCCACAGAGTGGCGCCGTCCTGACGCTGGCTGGTGAGGAAACGTGTGGTCTGGCGTTGCCAGGTACCGAACTCGATCGGGCGTCCCTCAGCATCGAAACGGAGGCGACGGGCCTCCATAGCGGAGCCCATGCTAGAGGCGACTGGAGCACGGCGGAGACGAAGCTAAGAACGAGGAGGAAAACTACGGAGGGCTAGGGACGCCAGCGGGGAAAACGACGAGAGACAGTCGGCAAGAAAATAGTCGTGGGGCGGGGCTCTAACCGAACCTAGGTGGCGCTACCAGAGGGAAGAGCGGCTACCAGCCGCTGAGCCGGGAGCCAAGTGCAGTAGGAATGGCGTGGGACCGGTGCACAGGTGAAGGGGAGAGAGATGCAGTAAGCGCACAGAGTGATCCGGTAAGGGCACGCAGGTGTGCGGGGAGTGCACGCAGGTGTGCGGGAAGCGTACACACAGAGTGATGCGGTAATTGCACGCAGGTGTGCGGTAAGCGCACGCAGGTGTGCGGTAAGCGCACGCTGGTGTGCGGGAAGCGTTGACGGAGGAGGGCGCGCGACGATCTAAGGAGGGCGCGCGACGGTTGAGGAGGGCGCGCGACGATGAGGGGGGGCGCGCGGCGGTCTAAGGAGGGCGCACGACGGTTTTGGAGGGCGCGCAACGGTGGGGGAGGGCGCGCGGAGGTCTAAGGAGGGCGCGCGGAGGTCTAAGGAGGGCGCCGACAGGCTGGACAGCGCGGGAGGGCGCGGGCTAGGCGCGAGGAGGGCGCGGAGGGCGCGGAGGGCGCGGAGGGCGCGAGAGCACGGAGGGCGTGTAGGGCGTGGAGGCTAGTTTAAAAAAAAAACGAACGAGGATCTAACCTACTCGTGATACCATCTCAGAATAGGAATGCAACGGAATGAGTGAAACTAGGAAGTGTAGAAGTCCAAATATGCAACCCTAACAACTGTACTCTCTATTGTGCTACTCACTGTAGCCTACAAGCATAGAATTACATTTGACAATTATATATTCGGAGAAGGCGAATACCGCGCTTCGACGATGCGCGAAATTGCGTTACAATCAGCTTCGCTTTCACAATACGCAAATTTGAAAGCGATAAACGCTTAGAAATATTTCATTTTGTGTCCGAACCATCTAGGCACGGGAACTGGTTCGGTGCCAAAGCTATAACACCAGCAAAATGTTCGAGCATCCTGTCAGTCTCATGTACCATCAAAATGTTTTGCAATTGCATCGCAGGAAAAAACGGGAGGTGTCGCACAGTCAAATGCCAAACCAACCCCTAGAGTTCGCCACCTCAAACAGGGTGACTCAGCTTCATTTGTTTCGCAGTTGATCACAATTTCTCTTACGTGAGACCCTGGTTAAAGCCCGCGGCCCTTAGTTACGGACCGCGTGGGTCAACATTACTAATCTTGATGATCGGCCTTCAGCAACTTGAAAAAAAAAACGCACGTGCAACTTGGGACTTCAGCAACCAAAAGTGAAGTCCCCCTGTGGGAAAGTGGTGCGAGGGTTGGGCGAGATTGTAACAAGCCTCGCTCACAACTCCCCGTCAACTTTTGTAATACCCTCCCCCATAGCCCAGCGGTCATACTTACTAAGGTTGAACAACTTGGGCTGCGGGCTTTAAGTGCTCTGACGATGGTTAGAAGGAATGGTATCCAGGGAAGCTAGAAAACGGATTTCCGAAAGGAAGGTGACCATTAGTGAAAGAAGCCATGTTCAGAGGTAAAATCCAGGGGATCTAGACAGATTTAGAGTGGTGAACAACGATTCACAGAAACGATGATCCATTTCCCCTGCTTGGGTGGAGGGCGCCGCACCGTCAGCCGAAGGTGGCAGTTCGTGAGAGCCTTGACGGCGAAGATACCCATTCCGTTAGCTACGACCCGCGAAATACCGAAGCGGGAATTGTATGTCAGAAGCATGCTTCTGACACGACGACGCGATCGCCCAGCAGGATGGGTCATGTTGTAATGTAGTAAATGATACGCATGCGATGGTTCTCGATCTTCATGCTCCTTCTGCTCTTGGGTACACCAGATTGATCGAACGGCTGAGCGCAACTTTTGCTCCCACCCAACCAATGTGCGAGTGCAACACACAAAACCAAGCGTGTTTGTACCCGGAACTATTGCAACCGATATACCATATTCCCTCGATTCACCTATACCTGATCAAATTAATATTAATTGAACGATACTTTATGCCTTCGCTATGCTTGATGGCAAGACAGTTTCCAAATCAGGTCAAATGGGGTATTCTGCAAGGAGACAAATTCGTGTATTGTTTCAATAATATTTAAGACAAAAGAAATGGCTAACACTCCCCAGGTGTCCAGGGCTCCAACCTAGAGTCAGATTTGTTGGTTGCACTCAACAAATACACATCCCTAGCACACCATGAAGTCACAGAGTGTGTGCACCCTCAGTCTACTTCCTACCTTCATCTGCCTTGCACAGTACTTACTACCCAACCAACCCCATAATTCCGCCCATCCACTACCACCCTAGGGCAACAAGTTGTTGCCACCACGCCACACTCCAGTCTTCTATGTACGGTAATGCACAGCAGAGGAAGGCAGGAAGAGCTGAGACTGCACCGCCGTTACCAACTGCAGCACTTCCCCATGGCCGCACTTTCAGCTTCCTAGGCGTGTCATGAGAGCTGCTGCTTTTACTGCACCCGTTTAGAAACTCCCTGAAAGACGCACTCTAGAGGTCAGGAGGGAGCAGAATGGACGACACGACGTGCACTGCAAGGGTATCGCCAACATACACATCGCCGGACACCAGCAAAGAAGGCATCAGGTCCTTTCCCTTGAGCATCACCACGGGGATGATCGGAGGTGTGAGCTTCGTGATGGCCTTCCCCTCCACAGTGGGGATCTTGGCGTTGCGGGACAGCGCCTGGAGGTCCGCAGCGGTATAGAGACCCGAGAGCAAGTGGTACAGGCGAATTTTGTTCGCCTGCGGGATCGTGTAGGCGGGCAGCGCGGAGGGGCTGAGCGAGGCGAGCGCTGCGGGGACGAGGAGAGTCACGTTGCCGGTGGAGCTGTCCAGCTTCATCACCCTGCGGACTGGTGGGGTGGCGGAGGAGGGAGGAAGGGGCAACGCGAAGGAGAGAGCCGGGATGAGACTAGTGGTAGTGCAGGTAATGCAATTCTATTTGCACAAGACTGACAAAAAGGCCATCTCACTAGTGCAGGAGACATGGAGAACGAGGTGAAACGACGAAAACGAGCACAGCGCGACGGAACGCGAAACTTACACAGCGCTTCGGCAGCAGGAAGAGTCGCGGCCGCGATTCGCGGCGACCGTCTGATCGCCTTGATGGCCTTGATGAACTCCGTCGGGTCTATCCGCGCCTCGGCCACGGCGGCCGCGCTGACGAGGACGAGGAGGAAAAGGGAAATTAACCTGACGGACGCCATGGTCGGAGTGTGTGGACGAACGGGATAAAGGTTGGCAAGATGTCTAGCTCGAACCGCACTCGGCGACTATATTCGAAGGTAGAGCGCAGGATAGAGTAGGATGTTTTAGAAATTTTGGTAGTTGTCCAACGTATGTCTGTCTGTCTACACAGCACGGTCAGATTTTGTACCTCGCAGCTGCACGTCATGCCGCGAGCCGAAGAAAACAAGGGATGCATCGTACAGGCAACGGCGAGGGGGAGGACAGCGGGGAGACTGGTCCAAGCTAGTCACCGCGTCGCGCTGAGGGGACGACAAAGCAGTAGGACATACGGCACCCCAGTTTGTTTGGATATAGGCGGCGCAGCTACGCGACGAGGAGGTTGCTGGGCGTGACTCTGGGAGCGCGCCACTGTGCTGGTCTAGGCATGTCTACCGTCTACTGTCGGAATTCATGAGAGTTCAACACTGAGGACGTAGCAGTCGGTGGTCTCGTCTTCGCTGTTCCGACGAAAATCCAGGAAATTCCAGATCCCTCCAGCCCCAGGTTGTGCCCTTCCCTGCTGAGAGGTGGAGCACGTTGAGAGGGGGAAAGGGACAGATCGTTGAGGAAGGTGGATGGATGGAGGGGATTGTTTGGCTGGGCTGTGGTGTTCGGTGGATTGGTGGGTGGTGTAGGAGGGAAGCGGCTGTCATGTGATTGGTTGATCCAGCCCCTACGGAACATCGCGGCCCGGAATTTTCGTCTCAAGGTGCTCACAATTAGTCTATAGAACCAGGTAGTATTTGAATCTGTAGAGCCAGATTGACAGAAAAATATGCCTGGGCATACTGTGAAAGCGTTCAGATTATGTTAGATCATTCATTGATATAAGAAACAATTAAAAAGGAATATGCATGCACCAATTTTTTTCCGGCACCTCTAGGTTGCCTTTTTCGCTGCTTGGAGCATCCATATTATTTGTGCCTGTTGTAGACTCGTTCCGATTTTGGTTTTTACTGGACGCTACGACAATAGCGAATGATGTTCTAACTGCACATTGCTGAGTTGTGGGCAGAAACTCTCGAGATTGCTCGTCATGGTTGACAATCTCAAGGGTCATTCCGATGCTGTGACTGAGCAGATTTCCCACAAGCCCCTCGGAATTCGGGAATTGCTTCCGGGCTGCTGTTGGATAAGCCTTGGAATTTGAAGATGGCGGAAGAGCACTGGACACTTTGCGGCTCATTGTCTGACTCAAGGCTGACCAGAGCATTGAAAAGAGCTAGAAACGACCACAGCAAGGATTTTCAGCTAATTGGTTTGCTGCAGCTGCAGCTAGGATGGCGAATCGGAGTCAAAGACTGACTCAATTGCAGCTCGTGCTGTTCCTTTTACTCCAGTGGAGACGATGCGCTTCACAGCTCACCAATGTTGACGAAGGTATCAAGGAAACTTGGCCATGAGTTGGTATTTTCTGCGATTGAATGACACCGCGCGTGCACGTGCTCATTCGTGTCATTGTGTATTTTATGTGGCAGTCGCCGCGCTGACAGCAATAGGTGGAAGCTTCGGGTGGCCCAGCGCATTGGAGTCGTGGAAATGGGCCGATCCGTGTTCTGGAGGAGCGTTGCCTGGAGCTACCGTGGGGGCGTCTGGGGGGTCATGGCGGGGTGTGACTTGCACATCTAACTCCAATCCGCGTCACGTGATTGGCTTGTGGGATTTTTATATCTCTATTATCTTTCACGAGCTGTTTGGCCCCGGAAGCCTCACCTAACGGTTCTTACATAACAGGAATATTACTAATGCTGGCCTTCAAGGGCCACTCAGCAAGGCTGTGGGAGACTTGGATGCGCTCCAATTTCTGTGAGTCGTCTTTACTCCACCACGGAAAATAAGTCTTTTTATTAAGTTTTGGATTGGTGCTTCTCTCGCTCTGTGGACTAACTGGTAATTTCCGTGCAGAGTGATGTCTGGCAATCAAATCCAAGGAGGCATGCCTGATACCATTACCCAGCTGAACAGCATAAGTCACCTGTGCGTGATCTGATTTTTCACTATGGTGTGATGAAACGAGATGATGCGACGAGCTCAGATGAGCCGATAGAGCAAAGCTTCGTCAGAAATTATCGTTTACATCCGACAGCAATGTTATAACATTCTTATGCCTCTCACAGAGACCTGAGTATGAATCCACTCACTGGCGAAATTCCTCACGGAGTTCAACAGCTCTCTGGCCTGAGACATCTGTAAGTCCCTGACAGCATGTTACTGGTGTCCCTGTTGCCATGACGCAGTGTTGATAGATTTAGTGATTGCGTGATGCAGGGATTTGTCTCAATGTAATCTTCAAGGCACCATGCCTCATCTGGGCTATCTTACTGCACTCACCGCAATGTGAGCATACTTCATCTCGTACAATTCTCCATGTTACCAAACGCTTCCCGCACTTTCTTTTCACGCGAATCCATGGACCGTCTGCATGAGCTAACGTCTGCGTTTACTTGATGACTCTAGAAATCTGAGCGGCAACCATTTGGGAGGTTCCCTGCATGCCAAGATTGGTGAAATCTCTGGCCTGGTGTACATGTAAGAGCCCTTCGCAGCAACTTGTAAACTCCATGAAGCAATAAAGCTGATCTCACTATTTTCTTTCACGGAAGGGCCTGCAGTTGGACAGGGTTGCTACCAATTTGACCAATTCAGTCCAAGTACACTAAGATATACCTCCAGTACTGGGTTGGTGGTTCAGCTGATTCCATTCTGTGCTCTTGCTCAGGGATTTGACCTCCAACGGCCTGGAAGACTCAATTCCAGCTGAGATAGGAAAGCTCAACCAACTTCAGTTACTGTAAGGGAGCCAGCAGAAAATAGCAACATCGTTGACAGCCTGTGAACCTGTGACCACAATTTCCTTTGATGTTTTTCCTTTGCATGGATGTCCCATCTTGCCATTGGTTTCTCATGAGCCACGACGCACATCCTCATAGACCCCAACGTTAGGAGAACCATACGTTGTTCACCTTGCTGCGTCTCTGTCCCCTCTGTGTCACTGGCCACCCCTCACAACACTCGTAACGCTGGCAACACTTGATCGACTCGGACGCATGGCACCAAGCAGTCATTTGGGCAGCAACACTTTCGATGGGACGCTGCCTAATGAACTGGGTCAGCTGACCAACTTGAAAGAGCTGTAAGGCCGTGCAAGCCAGCCACCAGTCCCTGCCAAAGTGCATGACTGCAATCTTATAATGCCTTGCGTCTCCAAGTTGTTGTAAATTTCCGTACTTCCGAACCGCTTTCCACTTGTCCCTCTTCCCGCTGCTCAACTTTGTATCTCCATGTCCTGACTCCTCACCTGCAGGGTGCTGAGCTCAAATCGTCTTACTGGCACCCTCCTGGCGTCCCTGGGGAACATGCCAAAGCTGCAGCTGCTGGATATTCGTGGGAACCAGTTCCAGGGAACCATTCCCGCCTCCTACTTCCGCATCCCAACGTTTTTGTGAGTGGGTGCGATGGGGTTGATAGACGAGCCATACGTTCTGAAAGGTTACAATGGCCGTTTTTATTACTGTATTTACATTGTTCGACCATAGCTGTCAGGATGCACCAGGGGTTAAGTCCTGCAGTCAAGGCCGCTAGCAGCTTGACACACCACTGCTTTACTGTCCACCACTGAACTGACTGCTGCGCGGTGCTTCATTCCTTGTTTCCTTTGCAAATCATACTTTTGTTATCTTTTTGCATCTTTCCTGGTCCCTCCCTGCCTTGCCAGGTATGACGGGGACCTCAAGATCCCAACATCAGGCCTACCACCACCCTCCCTCCCGCCACTTCCACCCCCCCCGTCGCCCCTAGCCCCTCTGCCTTCATCCAAGCGCCCCTCAACCAAGAAGCGCTCTTCTCCCCCACCCTCACCGCCACCCTCGCCTCCCCCTTCTCCTCCTCCACCGTCCCCTCCACCTCCCTCCCCCCCACCATCCCCTCCTCCTCCACCCCCACCTTCTCCCCCTCCCCCTTCCCCTCCTCCATCTCCTCCTCCTCCATCCCCCCCTCCTCCATCCCCCCCACCTCCATCTCCCCCCCCTCCCTCTCCTCCTCCTCCTTTTCCTCCCCCGCCGTCTCCTCCTCCGCCTTCCCCTCCTCCCCCATCTCCTCCCCCTTCTCCCCCTCCATCCCCCCCATTCCCACCCCCACCTCGCCCCCCGCGGCCTCGTTTCCCCCCACCATCACCCCCACCGCCCCCCTCACCGCCCTCCCCAGCGCTACCGCTCATCCCCTTTGTGCCCCCAGCCCCACCGGTGCCTGTACCATCTCTGGACCTCGCCACTCCGCAAGGCTGCTCGCCTTGCGCTGACAGCTGGGTTGCACGCAAGGTGTCATCTGTTGGGGGTCGTGGGGTGGCGTGCATGTGCGTGCAGCCAGTGGTAGTGGAGATTCGGCTGTCAATGGAGTTTCGTCGCTTCAACTCCGCGTTCAAGCAGGTACTGTCTGCACCGCACCGCTGCAAGAAATGTAATTGCGTCTCAGTCACGTTAGTCTCCGTGCCTGTTGTCTTGCATACTGGTACTTCTTCCCTCCCTCAAACCTCCCAATCTTCTTATCATAGAACCTCAAGCAAACGCGGCCTTTCCTTACTCCCCATTCCCCTCTTTTCACTCCTCTGTTTTTCCCTCTTTTCCCTCGCCCTCCCCCATTACACCATTTTTCCTCCCGTAACTTCCAATCAGAGTCTTCAGCTGCAGCTGGCTCGCTCATTTGCCGTCAACGCATCTCAAGTCCTCATACCCTCCATTCGTCCCGGCAGTGTCATCGCTCTCGCTGTGGTGCTGCCTCCTGCCCCCATCACACAATTCCCGAATGCCACCCTTGACCAATTCTCCACTACTCTGCAAACCGCACTTGCACAGTCCACCAACACAACTGCTGGCGGGGCTGCTGGTACTGGTGCAGGGGCTAGCCATGAGACGAGCAGGGTTGAGCTGTTGGGGCTTCGAGGTTTCGGAAGGGTGGAGGTGCTAGGTTACTGGATTCCTGGATACACCCTTTCCACACCGAGTAAGTCTCACTAGTGTACTGACAACCCCCGATCAACTTTACCTGGTTGAGTGTTCAAGCTTTGTGTGCACGATGTTTGTTTTCTGGTCTCGTCATTGGCTGCAATCCGCCAGTACGTTGACAATCCCCCCACCATCCACTTGTCGCTGCAACCCTGCTTGTGTCCAGGCACGAGCAACAGTGGCAGCCCTTCTGACAGTGAGCAGCACCCCGCCAGCACCAGCAAGAGCAAGACAATGGCCATAGCGCTGGGCGTGGGAGTGCCAGTACTGCTGCTCCTGCTGCTCGGCATAGCTTGGTGCCTGCTGCTACGCACCCGTTTCTCCTGCCACAACCCCCTTTGGTCCGTTCTTCGCTGCTGTGCAACTAGCAGCAGCCGCAAGGGCAGCAGGGCTGACCCATCCTGCTGGGGGGTGTGGCGTGGGGGATTCTCCAGGGGCTGGTGGGGCCAGAGAGCGGAGCAAGCGGCAGCAGAGGGCGGGAAGGACAAGGAGAAAGACGAAACGGTCCGCGGCAGAGGAGGGATGCTGAACGGCAAACCTTTCACTGCTGAAGGTGAGGTTGGCTTTACAGCTGTAGCTTGCAGGGTGACGTATCAGCGGGGCTGCTGACTGTCTTGCTGCCAGATATCCCAGGGCCTCAGGTGGGACTCTCTTCACTTGCTGTCTCCTGTCATTACCTGCTTTGTCCTGCCTTTGTGTCAAGCCTCTCCCCATTCCTGTCGTCCCTACCCTCTGTCTCCTCGGCAGCACCGACTTATTTCTGGGAGACCAAGCTACGGCAATCGCACAAGAACCAGCATGCGGCAGTGCCCCCGCAGGACCCTAGTGCACATGGCAGGGCGGTAGGGGAGTCCTCTGCACGCGAGTTTTCCCTGCTGGAGCTCTGGGCTGCTACAGATGGCTTTGCTCTCAGTGCACGCATCCAGGAGGGGCCGTTTGGGCCACTTTTCAGTGGCAGACTGGCAGATGGGTCGGTGAGTGGCTCACACGGCACTTCATGCACGCATAAATTTTCTCCATGGCATTCAGAAGAAATCAAACTTCACATTTCTGTTCCCTCTCACTCATTCTCCTCTCTCCCCCTCTTCCTCCCACCTTGGCCGCTTTCCCCTCTTCGCTATGCAGCCAGTGGCAGTGGCGCGCCTGGACCCGTCACCCCAGGGCGGATGGTCCGAGGAGCAGGTGCGGCAGGCAGCGGTGCAGCTGTCGCCCCTGCTGCACGGCAACCTGGTGCCTCTGCGAGGGTTCTCTGTGGACGGGGGAGAGAGGCTGCTAGTGCTGGATGACTTTTGCTGGCGCGCTGGCCACCTGGGCACTCTTGCCTGCGCTCTGCACCACCCTAGCTCCCCCTCTTCTGCCTTGCATGGCGCTGATGGGGGTGGTGAGATCGTGGCTGGCAGCAGTGGTAGCACGTGCTTTTTGAGCTGGGATGCGCGAGTGGAGATTGCTATTGGCTGCGCTCATGCTCTCAGGTAACCTTGAACGCCTGTGTAAGTCTGGCAATCTGTGTGTCTTTACTCAGATGGCTTCTCTGTTGTCACGCTCGCCAACCTCGTGCTTTTCCCACCCGTTGTTCCAGTTTCAACGCTCCTTTTTATTCACAAAAGCGCCCCTCTAAGCTTCCTCTTCCGCACGGCTTCTCTTGTTCTGAGCCCCTGTCCCTGCCATACCTCCCCCTTGCCCCATTGCCCCCGTTCCCCCTCTGCCAACCCCCACCTGCCCCCCTGTGCGTGCAGGTACCTGCATGAGGACTGCCGCCCGCCCATCGTGCATGGTGCCATCTCCTCCTCGCTCATCTTCCTTGACACACACTCCCAGCCTCACATCGCCCATGCTGGCCTCGCTCCCCTGCACGGCGCCACTGTCGCCTCCTACGCTCATGTCAGTGCTTCTCTCTTCCCTCGTCTCCCATTCTCAATCGCCTTCCACTGCTTCTTTTCCCGGATACTACTGCCAGCCTTCCTATAGCAATCTACCAGTTCTGCATAGCCATTCCAAATACCTCCAGCTGGTCTTTCTTTACGGGAGAGCTCCTTCGATCCTGACCCCCCGGCCCCATCTTCCCTTTCCTTTCTGCCCTATCTTCAGACGGACCAGCTGGTGGGTGCGTTTGCGTACAGCGCACCAGAGCATGCAATGACGGGCGTCTTCACGCCCAGCAGTGACGTGTACAGCTTCGGAGTGGTGCTGCTGGAGCTCCTCACAGGCCGCAAGCCCGTTGACCCGTATGTGTGCTGCACTTGCTGCTTTGTGCCACCTGCTGCTACTCACTTGTCATCTGCTCTTTCTTTCATCCCGTCCTTCTCAGAAGAGTGCCATGTCAACTTCCCGCATATCTCCCTCCCTGTCGGCCCCTCACCCCACTCTCTTGTTCTTCAACTGACTCCGCCCTCTTATTCATTACCATAGGCAAGGTTCTGTAGCTTACTCAGCTTCTCTTTCCTCTTCACCTCCCTGTCCCACCCGAACTCCCCTCCTCCCCCTCTCCCATCCTATGCCCATTCACCAGCTCAAAGCCCAAGTCGCAGTCTTCTCTTGTGCGCTGGGCTGCTCCCCGCCTTTCCTCTACCTCGGCGCTCCCGTCGCTCCTGGATGCGTGCATGCCTGGCCACCCTCCATCGTCCACTGCTCTCCTGCACTTCGCCAGGCTTGCATCGCACTGTATTCAGGTACCTTCGACATGCCTAGTTCGCTTTCTTACTCCCCTCTGCTTCTCTCGCTCGCTTCTCACAAAGTTCTCCTTCCCTCCCTTGCACTTTCCCCCTTCCCTCACTCCGTCTTTGCAACCCAAGCCTACCCGCCCCTCTTCCCCCCCACTCCCCCACCCCCCCCACCCCCCCCTCGCTCTTCCAATCTTCGGCTTTCCATGTCGTTCTCTCTCCTCAACCCCTCCCCTTGCTTTCCAAGTACATATTTGTGCTGTTCCAGTCCTCCCCATTCTTCTTCTCACCAAAACTACACTGTGTGGTGTGCCTGTCCTGTTCCCCGCTACGACCCACGCAGCCTGAGGCGGAATTCCGCCCCACCATGTCACAAGTCATAGCAGAGCTCTGTGGCAGTGTGCGCACTGCCGTGCCCTCCGCCCCCCCATTGCCCGCCTTGCTCCCCAACCGCGCCGCTCGCGCTGCCTCGAGGTTCGGCAGGGGGTCCAGTGGACAAGAGGAGAGGAGAGTGGCACCGGTATTAGAGGACGATGGGGAGGGTGGCGCGATGGCACGTGCATCCACTCTCAACTCAATACAGTACTGACAGGCCCTGGGTTAAGGAGGACTCCTTAGAATGCGTGCACTACTGTAACTGTAATCTGTTTTCTGATGCCATGCTTGTTATGGGCCATATTGCGCTAAGAATGCACCCTAGAGGAACTGCGTATGGCAGCCTTGCTTGCAAGGGGGCACACCACACCAAGCATACACGGGAGCATGAAGGAATGAAGGAAGGAACCACAAGAAGTCAGCAAGTCAACAGGTGGTTCCGTAGCTGTGGCTCATCATGATGACCACTGGCACATCACATGGACCCTGATGGTGAATATGCTCAGCAGCGGTGTGCACAGTGCAGAAGGTACCGTGGACCAAATCAGCATCATCGGTCCACAGCTGCTGCTGGTCCACATTTCACGGTTTCACACTCCATCACTCCGAGCTTCAGCGACAGTTGACCAGTCACATACGTTGAGGACATGGCTAATACGCGCGCCGAGCATGGCGGCGGGAGGGCTAATCGTCTGCCCGACCTACCTGCGGAGGTCATAGAACTTGTTTTGATGTATCTGGAGCGACCCGCTGACGTGGCGCGAGCAATGCTCGTCAGCAGGGTTTGGCGCGCCGCCATGCAGCGTTGCGGCGCGAGGCGATTCGCGCTGGTATTTAATCAGCGGCTGCTGCGCTGGGAGCCATGGTTCGGTGACGTCAGCAGCTGTGCGATCTCGGAACTGTGCGATCCGTCGACCGTGCAGCTCCCGCTGGCGCTCGATCGCAGGAGTCGCATGCCTCTGCGACGGCTGGGCGAAGCTGTCGCAGCTCGCACCGACAGGGATAGCGAAGGCGACGACGCGTGCGACGACGCTGCGATGCTGGCGTGTAACGACATGGGATGGCACGGCCGGGCGATGGAGCCGTGTCCGGTGGTGGGGCTGGGGGCGTGGGATGATGCCGCGGGGAATGATGGCGCGGGGGGGGATGGCGCGCCGGACGCGCCGAGAGACCAGTGGTCCTGCGCCCTGGTGCCGCGCTTAGAAGCCCGCGCGCGACAGCTGCAGCGCGCCCTCACGTCCTTCCACGTAACCATCGCGACTTGGCGCGCTGTGCCGTTAACGCCCAGCGACCTCTCGCGCCTGCTGCTGTCCCTCGCCGCGCACTGCCCGTCGCTGCAGCGGTGCGTGCTTCAGGTCAAGGTGTCGGGGGAGACAGGGTGGCGGGGCGACCGCGGAGGTCATGCTACTTGCGAGGAGGAGGCGGAAACGGGGGAAGAGGCGGAGGCGGAAGCGGAAGCGGGGAGTGCTTACAGCAGGGGTGCCAGGCGGATGGGGAATAGCGTGTGTGCTGCCCTCCGCGCGTTGCTCACCCAGTGCTCCGCCTTGCGCTCCCTCCACTTGCACCACACCTCCCTCACTCCCCACCTCTGCCTCCCCGCGTCCCTACCCGCCCTCGCCCCGCGCTTGGAGCACCTCTCCCTGCCTCTCCCTTCCATCCCGCCATGCCTCTTCCGTTTATCAAGCCTCCGCTCGCTCTCCTTCACTCTCTCTCCCCCCATCCAGCCACAATTGGCGTCCGGGTCCCCGTTCTCCCACATGACTCGTCTCTCCTCCCTCTCCCTGCATCTAGACCTAGACGTTCATGTGCACCGCGACCCTCCCCCGCATCTTTTCCTCCGCATGCTGCTCTCGCATTGCCACCCTGCCTGCATCCCCCCCTCCACGCTTCCCATCTCACCGGACCTGTTCGCCGGGCTCGGCCCGAGCCTTCGCCGCCTGTCCCTGCGAAGCACGAAGGTCCGGGGCTTCTGTGAGGACTGGCCGCCGGTGAGAGTACCCAGAGAGCACTGCCTCGCGTCCCTCTGGTCTCTCCATTCACTCACACAGTTAGACACTAACCTGTGGGTGATGGACGGCGACTGGGGTGAGCAAGAGGTGCAAGAGAGCCTGGGTCAGGGCTCGGAGGAGAGAAGCAGAGATGTGGATGAGGATGAGGATGAGGATGAGAAAGAGATGAGGTCTTGGAGACGGGAAAGGTATGAGCCGGGGGCAGGAGACCCATGGGACAGAAACAGAGGGCCGGGCCCATTCTCCCTCTACCGCCCGCACAGCACCCTCGGTCCGTGCCTTGCTGCGTTGTGCTCCCTCACATCCCTCACTCTGTCTCTCCACTCTGTGGTCCCCGCGGCACTCTCCCAACTCTCCTCGCTCACTCGCCTTGAAATGCCCGCAGCTGCATTCGACCCACACGGGGTCATTCTCTCTCTGCCCACCCTCCGCCATCTTGACGTTGCCATTCCAGACCTCTCCCTGCTGCTTCCCTCCCACGAACCATCACCTCGTACCGATGCGACCAGCTCCGTTGGTGCATCTTCCTCGCGCCTGTCAACTACAGTTACCCTAGGGACAGCGGCACTGACACCAACAGGCGCACATGCCACAGACACCACCACCACTTCCTCCTCCTCCTTGTCCTCCACCACCGGATTGCATACCCTAGTGCTTCGCTCCACCGACCGTCTCCTCATCCCTCCCACCACCTCCCCATACCCATCTCTCCTCCACCTGGAGCTCCACTCACTGCCCTCTCTGCTTTGGCTCGGCCCTCACGACCGCCCCATGCCTCCTTCCTGCTGCCTCTTCCCCAACCTGCGCTCGCTGCTGTGCGCAGTAAACAGCTCCAGGGGTGGAATGGAAGTTGATGTGGCAGCACTCCCCTCGCTCACGCACATGTCAGGTGGCCCGTGCCTCTTGCGCACAGACACCACCCCGCCGCTCTACCCCCGCCTGCAATTCCTGCTTCTGAAATTCACAGAACCTCCATACCCTGCCCCGCTCTCTTCCTTCACACAGCTGCGCTTTCTCTGCCTGGGGATGGCCGGGTTGCCATGGCAAACGGCCCTGCTCCCTGCCCTCAGCTCGCTACCGCTCTTGCGCACGCTCCGCCTGGAAAACATATACACAGCCATGCAGTGTTGTGTGTTTGACAAGCCCCTTCCCCTCACAACGCTGCAGCTCTGCAATGCACACCTGGAGTCCCTTCATCCATCCATCGCCCTCCTCACGCGTCTCACTCGCTTGGATCTCCTCCGTTGGATCCATTTGAAGTGCCTACCAGAGCAGCTGACAGCACTGACGGCACTGCAGAGCCTGGCAGTGAGTGGGTGCCAGAGAGGAAGGCCTGGTGTACCAGGGTGCGTTGCACACATTCTGCGTGGCAAAACGTGGTACTTTCCCCCTCCAGGGTGCAATACTGTGATGTGAACGTCAGTGCATCCTTCTGAACTGCAGCTCTTCTTGCTAGTCCACCTCGCGGTGAGTGTGGCTAGTTATTGTACACCATGGTGCATGATGAACCAGCGGGTCTCAGTCGAACACTTGGAGTCTATGCTTTACTGAATCCTTGTGGAAAATAAATTAAATATATTTGCAGCGGACGGTCCTTCTAACCTAAAAAGATGAAGCAGGCTTCCTGAAACTCTCCTCTGTACAGATGGGCTCAGCACAGCAACTGCAGGAACGCCAGATTCCCTCTTCAGATCAACTCCCTTGTCTTGTCCTACAACCCTCTCCCTCCCCCTGCCCCCTTATCCATCCTACGCATGAGTTAGTTGCTACCTCTCTGCTACCCAGCAACGCTTTCCCTTGTTAGGCACCTCGCCTCGCGACTCCCCCTCGCTATCTACTCGCGAGCCATGCGTTTTCGAGCTGCTGGTGCACGCCGGGTCCGAAGCACCGCGCGCGCGTGATGGAGAACCGTGTCGCGGTCAAGGAGGAGGCCGCGGAGCAGCGAGTCGTCTTAAGAATATAGCACGCGTGCCGGTGGCTCGATCGCCCCAGCACCACTAGCCCCCACACGCCCGTCTGACACACACTTCCCGGCCCTGCGGGCGGTAACGGCTGCTCTACCACGCCCGCCATCTCGTCGCCGTATCGCCGCGTCAGATCCGTCGGATCTAGCCGGTGCACCAGGATGAGGCCGTCAGGATTGTCGCCGGCGACGGTTCTCCTGACGGTGGACCAGCTGTCGGGGTGCTCGACGACGCCTTCCGGTAGCCGTTGGAATGCCGTGCTGGGAGAGTGGTGTAGCGCAGAAAGGGCGTGCTCGTGCGCGGGGTGATCGTGCGCGGAATGCTCGTGCGCGGAATGCTCGTGCGCGGGATGCTCGTGCGCAGGGTTCTGGTGCGCGGGGCCGTCGAAGATAAGGTGGAAGAATGGCGCTTCGTCCAGGTGGCCGATAATCTGGCGGGGTGGATGATGAAACGCGGAGAATTGGGTGATTGATTGACTTTCGGACGGGAAACAGGCGACGGAGAAACAAAGAAAGAAGAAGAGCGAGGAAGCTGCGAGCGCAAGATTAGCGAATGGGATCGGTGCGGAGATGAGCGCGAAGCGACAGACGAAGTATCAGTATAAGAAGAATCGTCGAACACGACGAACTGTTCACTCCCGTTCCGCGCGTCCTTACTGCTTCAACTCGTTCCTCGCCTCACCTCCGCGGCCGATCGCTGCAGCCATGACTCGAGCCGCTCTTTCGTCACTTCCGGCCCCGCGCTGCTGCAGTCATCTGCATGCACCAGCGCGTCGCGGCTCGCGAGCGCTAGATCGCCTGCAACCGCCGGCAGCGCGAAAAGCGGCCCTGTCGACCGTGGCCGTAGCGCAGCCACCACGATCTGCGTACGGTGCCGTGCTGGAGCCGCGACAGCGGTTCTTCCTGCCGTTCCCGGCGATCTCGCCGTCATCGGCGATCCCGCCGTTCTCGCTCTCTGAAGCCATCGCCTGTAAAATTAGAGGGATGACCGTCAGATTGAGCCGAGACTCGATGTGACAGAAAATGACATTGAATTATGATGGACCAATTGAGTGAACGGAGGAAATGAAAAGTGAACGCGTGAAGCTAATTGTCAAAAGCCGCCTACCTGGACGAGCTTAGGCATGAGAGCAGTGGTCTGTTGCCGCCATGTACGGCGAGCAGTGACGCCGTAGCTAGAGTGACGGACTCCGACATGATTGCTCGGGTGAGAAGGAGCAATCAAGGCCAAGAGCAACTGCGGTAGCTAAACGTCACTGAGCTGGGCTAGATAGGAGGAACGTGCAGAAGAACCGAGAAGTTGCTGATCCGTGTTGTGTTGTTGCATTGCAGTGCGGTGCTGCGCCGCTGCTGCGCCGTGCCCTCCCTGCGGCTCAACCCTGCTGCGCTGTGTGTGTGGCCGTCGTCATCGCTCGCTACAACGGACCGCGCAGCGCAAGCCGTGTGTAACCGAAGCTCCCAAATTCCAATCGAGAGAATTTCTCCAGTGGCCAATTCGGTGATTCATCCTTGCTCGGAGGGCCTCGAATTACTCGAGTGGCCACTAAATTTGTTGATAATTACTCGAGTGGCCACGCCAGGGGATTCCTGCTGGATTTTTTTTCACCGGCGCATTACCCTACGAGACTTTGTGGCCCTGAAATTCCTCATTCGTGCGAGTGGTATCCCGAGGTAGTGTTCCGTTCTGTTCCGCACCCGAAAATTTCGCCAGGCTCATGGACGCGAAAGTGGCCCGCCCACTGTAAAAGAATCCGACCAGCAGTACATTGGCCGGTCAGTTTCGGCCAAATGCGCGACCAATGAGCGCGTGGTCAATCTAATTCTAAACTAATCAGCGATCGAGCATATAACTTCGCGATCATATACTGCATTTGACCCGAAAAGAACCGCCACAGCAATAACGACCGCGCTCGATTGGTCAGGAAATATGCGCGGTTCATTTGTTGCCACTGCTCGTCCAATCAGGTGCCATCGTAGAACTCCCGATCATACAGTATACTGAAATGATCGGCCGTTCAGTTCGCGAGAAATTAGATGACCGCGCGTGATTGGTTTGTTTTGTTCGCTGGATATGGATTTGACTTTGCGCGTCCAATCAAATATGTCCAAACAAAATCGCAGGCATATATTATATAAGACCGCGCAATAAACTTTATGTGCGCGCATATGTGATGATCAATTGTGTGTGCTTAGGGAGCATGTAAAACCTATTTTCGGGTGCGGAACAGAACGGAACACTACCTAGGGATACCACTCGCACAAATGAGAACTTTCAGGGCTACAAATACCCGTAGGGTAATGCGCCGGTGAAAACAAAGCCAGCAAAAATCCCCTGGCGTGGCCACTCGAGTAATTATCACCAAATTGGGTGGCCACTCGAGTAATTCGAGGCCCCCCGAGCAAGGATGAATCACCGAATTGGCCACTGGAGAAATTCTCTCATTCCAAACCCACCAGATTGCCACCAACCAACCTTCGAGAGGGCGTGTTTTTGGCTGATGTGGTCGGTTAAGTTCGGTTGGTACGTTTCGAGCTGGTTAAGGTTGGGTTGAGAAGCGTGTGATTTCCGCGTATCTGGATGATCTCCCTGGTCTCGGGAGGCATGTCTGCGCGCATTTGCTGAAATTCAAGTGGCGGAACGCTGTCGGTTGGCGAAATGTACACTCACGACTGCCACTGGCGTTGTTGGGTTGGTTGGGGGGGATTGGAGGGGGAGATGCTGACTGACGGGTTCAGGTTTATTTCCGTTGGAACAATCGCGTTATGTACCATTCTGTGTATATTGAGTCACAATGTACACTGCCCAGACTCAAAGCGTCGCTAACAACAATGGCTGTGAGGCTGTCTAACTGCCTTTATTTTCCCTCGGTGTAGTGTCCAGTCTGAACATGATTCATTTGATGAGCAACTGTTCAAGGATTATCCATCTCGTGTCGAAGCATTAGTTTTGAACACTATCCTCAGGCAACTGCTCCCCCTCTACTCCTGTATGTGCCCCCTCTTCCTTACCTTCTGCTATGTCTCGCAGCACATCTGGAATGTCGTAGTCTATGTGGTTCAATGGAACATGAAAATCCGCAGCATACGCTTGCCTCACAATCTCAATCGTCTCCTGCCACAGAACGCGCACATCATGCCGATCATTCCAAACATCAGTACACTACCCACATGGTGCTGAAAAAAAACACCTAACAGCACAAAACAGATACAACACAACAGAGCAGCAGCAAAAAGAAAACTCCAAAGAGCACCCCTCCCAACCAACTGCACACCATGCCCCCACCCCCCCTCCCCTCCCCCTTCCGCCCCATGGCGGTACCTTATCGTAGGCAGCGCGCATCCTCTGCTCTGCACGAGTCTTGTGGGTCTGTGACCCAAGCTTGAAGATGCGTGCAGGGTCCACGTGGGAGCGGTTGAGGCGCGTGACCACGCGCTCAACGTCGTCGTGCAGAGTCTCAAAGCGCCCCACCTCGTCGTAGCGGATCATGTGCAGCCCACACAGCTGCGCCTGCCATGGGGCAAGACAAGGGCCAAAGGGCAGTGGGCGGGTGGGCGGGTGGGCGGGTGGGCGGGTGGGCGGGTGGGCGGGTGGGCGGGTGGGCGGGTGGGCGGGTGGGCGGGTGGGGGGTGGGCGGGTGGGCGGGTGGGCGGGGTGGGCGGGTGGGCGGGTGGGCGGGTGGGCGGGTGGGCGGGTGGGCGGGTGGGCGGGTGGGCGGGTGGGCGGGTGGGCGGGTGGGCGGGTGGTGTGGGCGGGTGGTGGGCGGGTGGGCGGGTGGGCGGGTGTGGGCGGGTGGGCGGGTGGGCGGGTGGGCGGGTGGGCGGGTGGGCGGGTGGGCGGCGGGTGGGCGGGTGGGCGGGTGGGCGGGTGGGCGGGTGGGCGGGTGGGCGGGTGGGCGGTGGGCGGGTGGGCGGGTGGGGCGGGTGGGCGGGTGGGCGGGTGGGCGGGTGGGCGGGTGGGCGGGTGGGCGGGTGGGCGGGGGTGGGCGGGTGGGCGGGTGGGCGGGGGTGGGCGGGTGGGCGGGTGGGCGGGTGGGCGGGTGGGCGGGTGGGCGGGTGGGCGGGTGGGCGGGTGGGCGGGGCGGTGGGCGGGTGGGCGGGTGGGCGGGTGGGCGGGTGGGCGGGTGGGCGGGGTGGGCGGGTGGCGGGTGGGCGGGTGGGCGGTGGGCGGGGGGCGGGTGGGCGGGTTGGGCGGGTGGGCGGGTGGGCGGGTGGGCGGGTGGGCGGGTGGGCGGGTGGGCGGGTGGGCGGGTGGGCGGGTGGGCGGGTGGGCGGGTGGGCGGGTGGGCGGGTGGGCGGGTGGGCGGGTGGGAGAGGATGGGAAGCATGAGATGAGGTTAGGGTGTCACGGCCAGTGCAGCGTGTGGAAAATCCAGGTAGAGAGATGTACGTGCGTACATAGGTGCGTGTGTGTGCGTGTGTGTGTTACCTGAGTGGCGATGTGAGCATCCCCATTGCCCCCTGTCTCGCGCACTATATCCGCCACCATGCGCACTGCTGCCTTGAACCCCACTGGCACATCCACCCTCTCCCCATGCTGCTCCAGCCGCTCCCGCCCAAATATCCGCTGGAGGAGGTGATAGGGCAAGGGCAGAGGAGGGAGAGGTGCAGGTGCAAGGGAGGGAGGAGGGAGGAAAGGATGATTGACGGTGCTGGAGGGAGAGAGATGGTGTCTGGAAACCGACAAAGGAAGGCCACCTGCATCACTCAGAACCGTCGTTGTGTCTGCGTACTTGCTGTCTTGACGTTGTTCACCACTTCAGCGCTTGAAGTTCAAACCCCTCATCTGCCCACCTGCACTCTCCGTACCATCCTTCCTGCCCAAATGACCGACTTCGAAGATATCTTTGCCATCTCACATCACCCCACTTCCCCAAAACCGACCCCTAAACCCCCTCCCCTCTCTCCCCGCCCCACGCCTCCCTCCCCCACACCTCTAACCCCCTACAAACCCCCTCCCCTCTGGCCCACTCACATGGTTCCACAGCGTCACATTGTGCTTCTCCCCGCCGTTCACCAGCTTATCCGCATGCGCGCTCAGCAGCCGCGAAAACGGATTCCGCACGAACACAAACTTCACCAGGTCCCTCCGGGTCAGCTGCCGAATAGCATCGTCCTCGTCTAGATCCCGGTACATGAGTGTGAGCCCGTTGAGGTGCGCATGGTGCGTGTAGTTGTAGTCCGTGAGGTTGCTGAAGCCGTGTGCGGCGCGCAGCCACATCTTCCAGCTCGTGCACGCTACTTTCTCCACGAAGCAGTATATCAACCCCAGGTGCTCTGTGGGAGGGGCAGGGTGGAGAGGTGGTTGCGGGGTGGGGGGGGGGAAATGGGGAGGAGGAGGGGAAGTGGGAGGGAGAGGGAGTGGGGAGGGGCGTGACGAAGGGGAGGAGGCGGGAAGAGAGGGTGGTAGAAGGGTGGAATGAGTGCAAGGCACTTCCATCTTTATGAAGTGTTAGCCAGAAAAAAGGCAGGATCAGTGGCGCCCAGCAGTAGCAGCAGCAGCAAATGCTGACACTCTCTCTCTCCACTCTCTCCCACCATCCCTTCCCCCATCCCTCCCCTTCGTCACTCCCCTTCCCTCACCCGCACTCCTCCCCCATTCCCCCTCCCCCCTCTTCCTTCCCCCATCCCCGTGTCGCACCATCCACGATCACCTGGTAAGACTTTCGAGACGTCTCAAAAGTCCACCCCTCCTTCCCCCTAACCCCCATCCCGGTGTCGCACCATCGACGATCATCTGGTAGGCGAAGCGCAGGCTGGCGAGGGGGAAGAGCTTGGGGGACGTGCACACGGGCGCCTGGCGGAAGGGCGGGCCGGCTGCCCCGCGCAGGGCGGTGGCGAGCCCTGTGATGAGCTCCGCCTCTGGGGACAGCGGCACTGATGAGAAGAACGCGGGCGCGTGTGATAGCGCTAGGAACTCCGTCACCTGTGGGAGGAGGAGGGGGAGAAATGAAGATGAAGGGATGGGATGGGAAACGAGGAGGGAGGGATTGCTTGTGTGGGCTTTGAGAGTCAAGGAAGTATTTGAGGGGTGAGTGCTTGTATTGCTCACTCATTGACTAGCTTGCACCCTTTATTCCCACACATCCAGGCCTGCTTCTCGATTTTCAAACAATTCTGAGAATATCAAATGAATAAAAAACAAATAAGAGCAAGCGGCTCACCTCAAGCTCAGCACACTCCGCCCTCCTGCCCCCCCCCACCATCCCCCCATCTTCCGCCACCCCTCTCCGTCTCACACCACTCCCCAAGCACTGCAGCTGCGCCCTCCGCCTGCTGCTCTCCAGCAGCAGCGGCTCGCGCGACGCATGGAACATGCCCACCGCGGCGGCAGCAGCGGAGGGCAGAGCAGATGCAATGGTGAAGTCGAGGGATGGGTCCCGCAGGAAGTCGTAGGCGAGGCGGCGGGCCGTGCAGGCGGCGAGGGAGTGGGAGAAGCGGCGCGTGTTGCAAACCTCGCAGAAGGGCGGGATGATCTGAGATATGTTGGCGGGGCAGCCGGTGCAGGTGTCCAGAGGGGTGTCCTGGCATGCGGAGGGGAGAGGGATCAGGACGAGGGGTTGAGGACGGGGGTCGGGATCGGGAAGGGGAAGCCGGGAAAGGGAGGCGGAAGACGGAAGAAGGAAATTTAATAGAAAAAAAAGATGTGCTTGTGATGTCTGCAGGTGGTTTAGGGAAGTGGTAGAAGGCAGCAGCAGGTGTAATGCTCCTCGACGCAGGTAAGCCAAGGTGAGAGAGAAGCCGGTGAGCTGAATGGCATGTTGATTATCATGGCACATCATGGAAAGAAGCAGAGCACCTCGAGGAAAGCCGCAGTGGAGCGGCGCACACGTGGAATGTCCTCTGCTGCTAGCAGGCGTGCCACGGCTGGTGAGGGATGCAGCGAGTGCAGACATGCTGCCAACTCGTCCGCCATCCAACACGGGTCGTCCGCCTGATGGGCGCACGTGGCGGAGGGTGGGCGCATGCAGGGGAGCGGGGGGGTGGGCGCGAGCAGGGGGAAGGAGGGGGGCAAGCAGCTAGGGTGGGCGCGAGCAGGGGAGGATTGTGGTGGTGGCAAGGAGGGACGGAAGCACGTGAGGGGCGGGAGGAAGTGAAACAGATGCACCGAAAGAAGGGAAATTCAGAAGCGTGTAGTGCTCCCTCAGTCCCGCTCCCTCAACCCCCCCTGCGACGCACACCTTGCCTCGTCATACATCCACCCACTTCATGCACTGCCCTCCCCTGCCCCACCCATTCCTTCTCCTGCGGCCTGCCTTGTATTGTACCACCCACCCATCCATCCCACGTGCTGGCTCGAGTGGACACGAGTGGTCTGACGGGCATGCGGAACACCCCAGTCGCTGCACTGCTCTGTCCCACCCATCCCTTGGCCCGCAGCCCGGTTCATTCATACCCATCCCTCCCATGTGCTGGCTCGAGTGGACACAAGCAGCCTGACCGGCATGCGGAACACCCCGCTTGCTGCACTGCCTCCCACTCCTGTCGCCGCCCCACAGTCCCCCACTGACACCTGGGTGGGCAGCGGAGGAGCGGGGAGGGAAGGAGGAAGGGGGGGCGAAGCGAAGGAGGAGAGGGAAGCAGCGGCGGGAGGAACGGAGGAGAGAAAGGAGCATGGGGTGATTGCAACGCAAACTGGAGAGACTGGGCATAACAGGGCGACCTATGTCCTGAGCATCGGCAGCAACCTACTGTCCTGCACAGCACAGCATGCATTCATGCATTCAGTCCCCAGGGGCCTTACTGCTTTGTATCTGAAGCCGTGTGGTGGCGACTGCAGCAGCGGCCCTGCCACACACTCGGGCGATACGTCCTCCACTGCCCACCTGATGCCCCGCCGGGATGGGAGACGTGGGAAGGAAAGGAGTGGGTAAGAAAGAGAACAGACAAGTGGGTCACGGGAACAGGGGGATAAGCCGAACGGGGGTTGCAGGAAGAGGGAGAGGGAGTAACAGGGAGAGAAAGTGGGGAAACGTGAGTGACAGTGACAGTGAGCGAGCGGGCGAGAGAAGGAGAGGGAGGGGGGAGGGAGAAATGCTTGCGGAAGGGCAGGTGGTAGCAGCAAACTAGAGCTGCATTGATTACCTCGAATCGAGGCACGCAGAGAGGCCCACAACAGCCCGCCCATTCCAAACCCCACCCACCCCCTCCCCCCCTCCCCCCTCCTCCCCATCCACCCTTCCTTACCATCCACTTTCCCCACGCACAGTCACTCACCGAAGGTCGGGTTTGGAGATCTTGGGGTGGGCGGGGAGGGAGAAGAGCGAGGGGAAGGGAGCGGCGTGCACGGGCGCGTCTGTGAGCCAGAGCACCTTGAGCGAGAACCCCGCCGCCCCTGCCAGCGCCTCCATTCCGCACAACGCCACCACCCGCGCTGCCATGCTGCCCTGGGGGGAGAGGGGAGGGGGGAATGGGGAGGGGAGGGGAGGGGAGGGGAGGGGAGAGGAGGGAGGAGGGTATGGGAGGGGGGAGGGGAGAGGGGGAGAGGGAGTGGGGAGGGAGAAGGGTGTGGGTGCAGGGAGGTGCTTCGTGTGCAGGGAGACGGAGCGAGGGCGGAAGGATTGTGAGAGCTAAGTGCGAACAGGAAGAAGGGGGAAGCGAAGAGGGGAGGGAAATTGTGCGGAAGGTGCGAGAGAAGGAGAACAAAATAAGGGGAATGGTTGATTGTGGGGGGGGGGGGGGGGGGGGGGGAGGAGGCGAGGAAACGTTCCAACAATTACGACCAGGGTAGGCAAATCGGCGACACGGTGGGCGACACAGCGGGCGACAGAGGCGTCGCACGCACCTCGGCGATCAGAACGAGGTCGTATTCGGCCAGGCTGGACGCAGCGGGGCAACCGCGGTTCGTGAATCTTCTCAGCATCTGGTCGGGCCGCAGCGCGACGCACGCCGCGAGCAGCGCGAGCGCCGCGAGCATGACCGTGGCGGCGAAGGGTCGCTGCTGCGGGGGCGCGTGAAGCACGCGCGGAGTCGTGGGATGGCGGCGGGATCGCGGCGTTGACGGGTGGCGGTAGGAGCGACTACCGGCGCCGAAGAGGAGGTGCATGGCGGGCGATGGATGGGCACGGCGCCGCACTGAAGGACGGTAAAGGCTTTCTCTTGAGGCTATGTCGGCGGTCGGTTAATTTAGGCAAGAAAAACGGGCGAGGGTGCGAAATTCCGTACTACCACGAACGTTGACTCAACGAAGGGGGATTGTATCAGCGCCAGGGACGGCACGGCACGGCGCATTTGGTTACAGCGAGACGAACTTTTAGGGGTCTTGGAATTACAGTGGCTTGCTCACCAGTGCTTAGCTTCGTGAAACATGGAATGTGGAAGGTATGAGGGCAAGCTATGGCTTCATGCTTTGTGCTGATCATCGCTGCGAAGGGGCATTGCCATTCTGTGATTTGTTGTGGTTTGTTGGTGGTGGTTGAAGCTAGGAGTGCACAGGCAGGACAATGGCGCGGACAAAAGTGTTCCGCCAGAATCACGATTCTTTATTGAGTCAAAGCTATGAATACCGTGCAATTGGTATCATACTGGTTTCTGGAGACTTCGTACCTGCAGTTTATTTGGTGTCATTTGATGTGATCTCGATCAATTACGGTCATAAGACCCACGCTTTAGATGAGTACAGATTACAAGGTAGTGTTTGAAGAAGAGTGTAGCATGGGTGAGTGTAAGAGAGACAAATGAGTTGCTTAACTTCGGAGTGGGTGTAGGTGATAGGCAAAAAGGGCTCAAAAGCACACTTCACAATATACTAAAGATATAGTTCCAGAAATCCCACATGACAGGTACACTTTCACATCTATTTAACGCCCCCAACTATGCTTATTGCCATGTTACTCATAACCCACCCACCCACCATAGCAAGTTAAACAAGCATCCAACAAACTACAATGAAAAGAAACATGCAATCATACCGCAACAGGCTGAATAGCCATCACAGTAAGCACAGAGTGACCCTTGTCATCCTCCCAAGTGTACGAACCATACTGGAATTCTTCTGAAGCTTCTTTAACTTTGAAAGTCACAGTGTACTTCTGCTTCGCACCTGGAGCAATGGTGAATGAAGACGGTTCAATCGTGTGCTCCACGTTATACATGGATTCCATTTTAACCGTGTAGGTAGACGTTGTCGAAGCAACGTTGGTTACCACCCTTCTCACAACGCGCGTCCCTTTGAGCCGGGATATGGAGATGCTTGGGCGATTCAGGTTCCGAGGAGCGATGCGCACAAGCTGTGCATTGGGAAACTTAGTCTTCGTAATCTTAAGGCTCTGCCCGGCGAGGAAGTTTCTGTAGTTGGCTGCATTCGCATTGTATGTGAGACCAGGGTCAAGCACATCCTTTGGGGAAACATGCCCTTGACCCATGTGCCATGGCGTAGCATCCTTGTTGTTGGCAGTCTTGATGTTCTTACTCGCAGTATTTTTCCTGGTCGCTGTAGTCATGATGGCAGACATGACCTGCGCAGGGCTCCATGCAGGGTACCTCTGCATAATGAGAGCCGCAATGCCCGCCATGTGAGCCGTGGACATGGAGGTCCCAGTCTGCCGAATGAATGACCCGCTGTCTCCAACTGCAGATGCAGGATATCCAGAGATTATCTTCACCCCAGGGGCAATCACATCGGGCTTTAAGATGCTGTTGGTAGCGTAAGCACCTCTGGTATCAATGGAAGGGTGGCAAAGGGGGCCCGTGGATGAGATGGCTGCAACCCTAGGGGCGGCATTGGCTGCACCGGTCAGAGTTTGATTGAGAACAACTCCACCGCGCAGAATAGTGCTGCGGGAGAAAAAGGGCAAACAAGAACTAGCATAAGTGGAACGGATCCCCACATGAAAAGCACAAGGGTGTGTTGCAAAGCTGGGCTGCCATTGCAAGCAGAAGAAGCTGCTACCTCATTGCGCTCAATTGGTGCGACTCACCTTGCTCCAACAGTGAGGTAGAAAGGCGAGAAGTTGGAAATGGTCCTGAATTTCGTGTCCGTGTTCCTGAGGGAAGGAGATCCACTGTTGCCCGCAGCTGCTACTGTGACAACCCCCGCGATGTTCGCAAAGAGGTACGGGAGGTCGTCAAAATAAGTCTCCGAGGGATTGGTACCGCCCAATGTAAGCGAGATCACATCCACGCCATCCTTGATTGCTTGGTCTACGGCCGCAAGTACGTCATCCAGAACGGTAGTCAATTTGTTGTTATACATCCACGCCACCTTGTAGATCGCCAGCCTGGCAGTAGGCGCCATGCCGCTCGCCTTGCCGCCCGCCAGGGACACGTCCATATTGCCAGCCGCGACTCTGAGACATACGGAGCGAGCAGACGGATGGGGAGGAAGATAAATGATAAGTTGTTTTAAGATGGCCGTATTAGTCTTGAAGAGTGGTGTCCTGCCAGGGGCTGCGCCGCGGAGAGCCCAGAGACACCGATGAACAAGCACCAGTACTAATACTACTACTACTAGTAGTAGCGGAGAGGGTGA
The DNA here is from genome assembly GCA_947471745.1 of Closterium sp. Naga37s-1. Taxonomy (NCBI): domain Eukaryota; kingdom Viridiplantae; phylum Streptophyta; class Zygnematophyceae; order Desmidiales; family Closteriaceae; genus Closterium; species Closterium sp. Naga37s-1. The sequence continues at coordinate 257,872 of CANJKZ010000556.1, forward strand.
CGGCTGGAATGAAGACCACGGAAGCCGAGAGGAGGACAAGTTAGCGGCGCGAAGAGTCAGGAGTAGAAATGACCACGCACCCGGCACACCAGGTGCCGTGTCCATCTGAGTCGCGAGGCGAGTCCCAGTCAGCGGAGAAGTCCGGGTTGCCGTACGCCTTTACGGCCCCCTGGTAAAAGACACGCGCGCCGATGATCTTGTCGTTGCACTTGAATTCTTTTGTCGCGCCGCACGTGCCCGACCATCCCGCTGGCCTTGTGGAGTCGAAATCCTGTTGGGGAAGGGCGGCGCGGCCGCGCGGATGGACGGTGCGGAGTCGGAGTGGGGCAAGAAGGGCGAGTTGCGGCATTAGCCACCCGTTCAGCAATCAGTGGCAGCAAATCCCGTTCTTCAGTGCTAAAAATAAAGACGAATCAAAGCTCTTAAACTATGCAATGATGCGATGAACGTCATGATCTCACCGTGTCATCGAAGGACGGGTGCTCCGGCCAGATGCCGGAGTCAATCATTCCAATGACCATGTTGTCACCCGTGATTGACGGGCCGGTGTCAGAGAGGCCCCATATTCCCGAATCCATGTTTAGGAACTTTGGCGAGTCTGTAGTCATCTTCTGTAACTGGCGGCTCTCAACCACCGACGCCACGGCCGCGTGACGCCGCAGCTTCCGCACCTGCCAGGGCGCCAGCATTGCCGCGAAGCCGTTCATCGCGTACTTGTAGCTGACGGGCGGGGCAAGCGGGTGGGGAGAACATATTTGATCGCCTTCAAGTTTAAAATGCGGAAGGAGTTACTGTAATTAGTACTAACAATGTGAGATGGTTTGGATTGCACTCCCCTATCAGGTACATGTAGGTGCATTGGCCTCTCTCACCTGTACGTGAGATCTTTCACGGAAAGCCCCACAGAAGCGGCGACTTGCATCTGCTGATAATCCATCGACTTCGAGTGCGCGCGGATCTGAGGGTTCTTCATCATCAGCCGCGCGCGCCGGGGAATTCCGCGCCCGATCATGGACCGCGCTTCCGCGGCCACCGTGGCCGGTGTCATCGCGGAAAAGGCAAGTGCCAAAAAAAACTTTAAAATGGCTCGTTCGTAACTTTGCAGTTGCATTCGCCACGCAAAAAAAAAGTTTGACTCAGCAACAGTGGTAGCGTCAGTAACTGCAACCGTAACCTTTCCGTCACTTTCCCTCAACACGGTGTGCAGATTCCCGCATCCAGCACGCAAGTGTCCGGGCAACTTTACGAATGGCATACAGTAACCCCCCACGTAACTCACACAATCACGATAACGTTGCTCCGCCACCACCCATCACACAAACCTCCCAGCAACCAAAACATGCGGGGACGTACACGTGCCCACGTGTACGTCAGTTACACCCGTACCTGCCACGTAAGCGTACACCGCCAAGACTTGCCGAACCTACCACAGCCGCGTGATTTCGCACCACAACACCAAATCGGCACCGTTCACGTGTAATGTGCTCCACAAGTCGCCCTACAAGTTACACTTTCGCCAGCCCGCACAGTTGCGTTGATTTGGGACTACAGTCTACATCCAGGCCGTTCATTTCTCGAGCGTTGAATGCCGCGCACCACTGCGAACCCACCACGTGCAACCCACTCCGTTACTCGACACAGAATACCCACGCGCCTGTTGATAACCCGCATGTCCCACATGTCTTCATCACCCGTCATCGTACTACGTGTAACCCCATCTCGCAGTGACTTCGCGTGCGTCGCCCATCCACTTGTATACGTGCATCCTCCTCGCCCAACACTCGAGCAACAACTCAAAGGCCGCCACGTATCGCAGACACTTTAGGGAAATCGCCCCTGAAATCGCTTATGCGTGCGCCTACAAGCCACACGGCTCCTACGCGTCGCACCACCTCGTTACGACCGCTCAGGGAGGATGCCCATCACCCGAAAACCACCGTCGTGCACGTGTCGCCCTGTCGCCCTATCGCACCGCTTGTAACATCGTCGCCTGCACCACACTTCCTGCTTCGCACAAATCTCGGCATCATGAGAGGCGTCCACGGTGGATAGAAACGAACCAACATTACAACGACACGCGTCACCTATACACCTGTCAGAAACGCCACCTTTTTCCAACACGCCAAATGCGTGCCGACACCTGCACTCATCATCTACCGCATATGGTGCCTCGTCAACCTTTTTCGCCAATCACGGCAACCCGCGTGTTGCTCACTGTATGGCCGGATCCGGCAATCATTGCCCGATCAGGTACTCTCCGACTACCGCGGCGACAAATGCGGCGCATTTCACGAGCGCTTCGGGTTTTTATGTTCATTTGGTGATTTCCACACTCTCATCCCCGCACAGTATTGTAGTACAAAAAGCACCAAACCATGTCCACTAAACCCACACAAAACAAGCATCACAATACATTTAACACAACCGTCTACCTGCCTGCAAACACCGTATACTTAGGCGGAATTCTAGCAACCAAAAAACCCAAACACGGAACATAAATATCAAAAGCGCACACACAACCCCGATCATCCCACTCCAGGGCAGGTCTATGCCCTCCATCATCCCGGCCTCCCCCTCCCCGCTGCTCTACACGCCCCCGACTGACACCGACTGCACATCATTCCCGGCGCCGTCTCCGCCGCTAGCGCCAGCATTAGGCTTCATGTTCTCAAGACCACAGGCAGAAAGGCGGAGGCCATGGCGTCCCCAAATCCATTCCTCCTTCTCGTCGTCGTACTCTGGATTGAAGTGACGGATGGCCTGTGAAACGGAGCCCTTCACAAGCACCTTGAGCCCGTTCACGACGTGGCCGTTCCCCCCGGCCGAGTTAGAGAGGCGGCCCATCCTCTGCTCCCAATACATGATGCTGTCGGACACCTGAAAGGAAATACACACCGCGCACGCCTTGTAAGACTACAGCCATATTCAAACTAACCACCAAAGTCATACAATGTCACTCACCACGTGCTCCAGCCACGCAAGGTGGTACACCTTCAAAGTCAGCGGCAGTGCAGCCTTCTTCGGAATGAAGGCAGCCTTTGCGCACGCCGCAAACGCGGCAGACGCAAAGGGCATCCCGTCGCGGTCGTTTGACCAGTTGCTCAGCACCAGATCTGTCGTACACACCGCGGATAGAATGGTGGGGTTTAAAGACTAAAAGCACAAAAGCACACCTCACCACTGTCTTAAAGCACCAGAACACCGCTTACCGCTCTCCTCCACACCGAGCCCAATGCGCTCCCGAATCTGCTCCAGCGTGCGTGCGTTGTCCCTTGCCCACGGGCTTGCCTCGTCGCGCTCATCACGGAAGAATCCAAGCTTAGGGAGCGCAATGTCCCGGACCCGTCCGGCTGCCCTTGTCTTCCACTCGCTCAGCGTCTTGTTAAGGTCAGCACGGCGGGACTTGTCCGCGGCAAGCGCAAGGCACGCGAAGCTATGCGGCAGGCGGTCAATCACTGCGCAAACGCCATAAGTCTTGTCGTCTGAGCTCGGATAGAAAGTCATGGTTGCGGCCGGCTTCTTCAAGAACAGCTGCACTCGGACCAGCTCGCATAGGCGCTGCACACAAGTCAGGTACCATGGGAAATTGTGAATGAGTCCAATGCTCCACAACAGTCCATCGCACGGCAGAAAGCGCACGCTCCGAAAGTAATGTTACACGATTGGTAGCACATCCCACCTTCCAAGCCTTGTCGGCCGGCAGCAGATCAAGTGCGCGCTGCAGAACAGGCGACTTCGCAGAGCGCATGTGCTTCCGACGCGTGCGAATCTGTGCCATGTCCTCGTAGTCGTCGTCTTCCTCCTCATCGTCATCCTCCTCAACGTCTGCCACTGCCTCGCCGCGACGCTGGCGCTTTGGGTGAGAAGAATGAAGAACGAGGATGAATGAACTATGAATGAGGTGAGTACATATAGAAAACCCTAATTGGGTTGTACCCCCTATGGGATACCCCACTATAGCCTACACAACAGCATAAGCTATATAATGTTCTGACACACCCCCATAGGCAAAGTGGGGGAGAACAAGGGGTCACAAGACCAGTCAAGCAAAGCAGAGCAAGCTCAGGGTGGATCACAACGTCACCACACAGTCCGAGCACAACGACAAGGCCACAAGGCCAGTTCACATGCAGGAGTACACATATATATATAGAGCTAGACAAGCAAGAGCAGGTATATATATGTGACAGTACAAGTAAGGTCAAGAGGAGAGCAAGTGAGGCAAGACAGGTACAAGACCCAGCTGAGTGCAGAAGCGCTGATGGTCACAAGGCGCAAGTGCCTTGGTGAACACATCAGCAGTGTTGGCCTGAGAGGCCACGTACGCAAGTCGCAACTGACCACGCTGCTGCAGCTCACGAGCAAGAAAGTAACGGAGAGCAATGTGCTTCGTTCTGTGCTCCAAGCGCTGCTCTCGACACAAGGCCAGCATGGCCTTGTTGTCTACGTACAGCACTGGAGGAGAACGAGGCGGCTCTCCAAGGTCAGTCAGCAGGTAGGTGAGCCAGCGAAGCTCCTGTGCAGCCATGGCCCCGGCGTAGATCTCAGCCTCACAACTGGAGCCGAGAACAGAGGACGAGCGAGTAGCTCGCCACGAGACAGAGCCGGAACCAAGACTGAAGGTGTAACCCTGCGACGACCGCTGCGTAGCCTGGTCGTCAGCCCAAGAAGCGTCCGCGTGCCCAGTGAGGACCACTGGACTCCGCCCTCCAAGCACTAGTCCCATGCCCGACGTACTGCACAAGTATCGCAACACCCTCTTCGCTGCAGCCATGTGCTCTGGTCGGTGTCTCCCAGGAGCAACATAGCGTGCAAGAATGCTAAGAGGGTATGCAAGGTCAGGTCGTGTGCAGGTCATCAGGTACATGAGGCAGCCAACAAGCTCTGGATACGGGCCACTCGACTCTACGGACTCATCCGAAGGCAGAGCTGAGAGTGAGTGGCGAGTAGGCAGAGGAGTGGCCTGAGGCGAGGAGTACGTGAAGCCGAAGCGCTGAAGGACCTGCTGCACCATGTGTGACTGAGTCAGGGTAATGGTGCGGCGTGCTCTGTCCCGGGTGATCTGCAAGCCAAGGTAGCTGCGCAGTTCACCCAGGTCTGTGCACGTGTGTCTCTTCTGCAGCTCGGACTTCACGTGGGCGAGTCCAGCAGTGTCAGCTGTGGCAAAGACCAAGTCGTCGACGTACACGAGGATGTAGAACGGCGGCAGAGAGGTGTCGGTGCGTAGAAACAGCGACGGGTCGGCAGTAGAAGGAGCAAACCCAAGAGCCGCAAGCGTAGTCCTCAGTGTGTCGTGCCACTCACGTGGCGCCTGGCGGAGACCGTAGACTGGACGCCGGAGACTCCACTGGGTACCAGGAGGGAAAGACCCAGTGAAGCCAAGTGGGCGGCGCAGCCAGATCTCCTCGTGCAGGCTGCCCTGCAAGAAAGCAGTGCTGAAGTCGAGAGAGTGCAGCTCGTAGTCACGGTGAGCAGCAACGTGTAGCAGCACCCGAAGAGTGGTCATCTTCGGGGTGGGGGAGAAGGTCTGAAAGTAGTCAACTCCCTGTCGCTGACTGAAGCCACGAGCCACGTAACGTGCCTTGAAGACAGGCGGAGAACCCGGCGGCCGCTTCACCCTGAAGATCCACATGCCACTGACGATGTTCGCCCCAAGAGGGGGGACAGCGTCAACGTAGGTGCCTGTGGACTTCCAGGAAGCCATCTCTGCATCCATAGCTGCCTGCCACTGAGAGGAGTAGGGACCCTCTATCGCCTCCGCGTAAGAGCGCGGAGTCGGGATGTCAAGTGCATCCGGGTCTCCCTCAGGGGTAAGCAGTACGGACACGAGATGAGGTGAAGCAGCAGCAAAGCACTGGAACTCCTCCTGCCTGTCCTCAAGGACGTCCGTGCCAAGGGCACACTCACCCCCGACTGACGGAGGACAGGCAGACCCAGACGCAGCGACAAGACTAGCAGCGTAGTCTAGGCGACAGCGAGCAGCAAAGTCGACGAGCTCAGTAACTAGGGCAGACGCAGCAGTAGACTCGAAGGAAGGGTCAGTGACGACAGTAGCAAGGAGACGCGTGACAGTAGGACTGGCAGCACGAAGAGAGTCCGACGCAGGGTCGGGAAGAGCAGGAAGAGAGGACTCAGGAGGAGAAGGCAAAGGGGCACGCAGAGGAGCAGTAGACGGACGCAGAGACATCCTGTGCGTGCAAGGGACAGGAGGAGGACGCTGACGCGAACCACGACCACTAGCGCGAGCAGCACGGACAGGCGACGCAGGGCGAGACGCAGGCTCACGACGCTCAGTAAGACCTCCAGTAGGACCAGTGTAGGGAGAAGGAGCAGGCAAAGGGGAGGTAGGCTGTAGCAGTGACCGCGACGGGACAGGCTGTGGACCCTCCAAGAGAGGAGGAGGACCAGGAGAGGGCGGAAGACCAAGAACCTGCTGCAGGAGTGGAACGAAGTACGGTCGAGGCCGCGTAGCTACGCCAGAAACAGCAGGGACAGCACCAGTACCCCCAGCAGGAGCACCCGCTCCAGCAGCACCTCCAGTAGCTCCAGAACCTCGAGCAACACCAGGAGCACCCCCAGCAGGACCGCCAGCGGTAGTCTCAGCGCCAACACCCTCAGCAGCACCAGCTCCAGTCGAACCCGCAGGCCCAGCAGCTCCAGTACTCCCAGTACGAGCACCTCCGGGACCCGCAACAGCAGCACCCTCAGTAGCCGACGAACCTCCAGCACCAGCAGCACGGCTCCAGCGCCGGGCAAACCACTCGCGCAGCTCCTGTGGAGAGAGTGGCTCCCGGCGAGACAAAGCACGCGTAGAAACTCGAGGCGGAGGACCTCCAGGCGCAGCACTCCCAGGTCCAGCACCCCCAGGCAAAGCACCCCCAGGCGTAGCACCCCCACACTCAGCACCCCCAGGCTCAGCACCCCCAGGCTCAGCACCCCCAGGCTCAGCACCCCCAGGCTCAGCACCCCCAGACTCAGCACCCCCAGACTCAGCACCCCCAGGCTCAGCACCCCCAGGCCCAGCACCCCCAGGCCCAGCACCCCCAGGCTCAGCACCCCCAGCAGTACCAGAGTCACCAGTGACCTCGACAGGCTCGACTGCGTCTACCTGGGACACACCTGAAGGGGCAGGACCCTGAGGGGGGAGGGGGTCTACCGGGGGGGGACCTGGTACAAGGAAGAGCGGGGGCGGGGGGGGGGGACGGAGTGCGGTAGGGGAAGAGGCGGTAGTAGGGTACCGACTCGTCGAACGTGACGTCCTGAGAGGACAGAACACGGCGAGAGGTGGGGTGGTAGAACTGCCACCCAGGCGCGTCTGGGGGGAACCCCAGGAAGACGCAAGGAGCAGCACGAGGGGACAGTTTGTCCGCAGACAAGTCGCGGACAAACGCCCGAGATCCCCAGACCCGGAACGCCGACGCATCGCCCACCTTCCCGGTCCACAGCAACGCTGGGGAGGTCTCCGGCCTGGAGACCCTGGGGTGAAGGTTGATCTGACGTGCCGCGTACCTCACCGCAAACGGCCACAGAAAATGGGGGGCAGCCGCATGCATCATAGACGTACGAGCGACGTCCATGACCATGCCAATGCGGCGCTCAGCAATCCCATTTTGCTGCGGAGAGTCCGGGAGCGTGAAGGTCTGACGGATGCCCCGTGCACGACAGTAGGCTCGCAGAAGGCCAGAGGAGAACTCTCCGCCTCTGTCCGAGTGCAGACGCAGAACAGGAAAGTCGGAGCCAAAGCTCTGCCTGAGCTGGAGACGAGCTGCGCGGATCCAGTCGATCAGCACCTCAGTGACATCACCCTTGCCGCGCAAGGGGAAGACTGCGGTGTAACGCGAGTAGTCGTCAACAACGAGCAGGAAGTAGCGCTCGTGACCCTGCCCACGGACGCGGGCTGGGCCCCACACGTCCATGTGGAGCGTCTGCAACGGGGCCTCTGTCGGAGGAAACTGGGAGGAGTGAGGGGCAGCACGCTGGCGCCCCTCGACACAGGGGACACAGGTAGGGCCAGGGCCCTGAGGAAGGGGAGGGAGGGACCGGGGGAGACCAGACACTAGAAGACGGGAGGCCATGCCTCTGAGCCGAAGCAGAGAGGGGTGACCAAGACGGTGGTGCCAGAGAAGAGTCTCGTGAGACAGGAGACGACAAGAACAGGGGGCAGACTCAGGACCAGACCTGGACGCAGCAGCAAACACCTGACCCGACGAAGCGACTCTACCAGACTCAGTAACGGGAGGAGACGCAGTGGTCAGTGTGTACAGGCTCGACCCCGGCTGACGGGTAAACGTAGCCAGGTGTCGGCCTGTGCTAGCCTCTGTACAGTGCGTCACCCGCTGACGCGCAGGAGTGAACTGGTGTACACCCGCATCCTGTAGGTCAGCACCACTCACCAGGTTCGTAGAGAACGAGGGGAGGTAGAGACCAGACAGGGTGCCAGAGGGAGCCGCCGGACACGGGAGGACTGTGGAGAAGCGAGACAGGACAGGACCCCCAGAGGGGTCAGCCAGAGACACTGCAACCGGTCGACTCAGCGGTGTGAGTGTGGTGCGGTCCCTAAAGAAGGAGCGAGACGCCCCAGAGTCAAGGGTGAAGGTGAGGGAGGCCGAAGCCGACGTAGTACCTGAGAGCGCAGACTCACCAGTACCTGAGGACGCAGACACACGAGCACCTAGGGCAGCAGCGTCGCAAGCACCTAGGGCAGCAGCCTCACCAGGACCTAGAGCAGCAGTCTCAATACCCGGATCGGGCGGGAAACACCGGTAACAGTCACCCTCATCACTAATAGACACAGCATACATGGCAGAGAGAATAGCATCAAAGTCAAGATCATAGATGGCAACACCCGCCCTGGACAGGTCACCCCAACGAGGGATCTCTGAGGCCTCCGGGAACTGGTGACGCCACGCGTCCGTCAGGCGGCCAAAGCAGCGCTGAGTGGGGTGGGGACCCCCACACTGCTCACCCGCACGGTCGCCGGTGCGCAAAACGTAGGAGCACGGACCAAAACCCCCACCTCGCTGACGCGCAGTGTACCACTCACGAAGCTGCTGAGGGGACAAGGTGTCACGACCACGCTGCTGCTGCTGGCGCGAGCCACCACCGGAGCCACTCCTCTGCGAAGACCCGCGACCAGCACCACCTCCACCCCCGCCGCCTCCTCCGCCTCCGCCGCCTCCGCTACTGCCGCCGCCTCCACCTCCGCCTCCGCCGCCGCCACCTCCGCCACCCCCGCTCCCACTGCCACCGCCGCCGACACCTCCGCCTCCACTGCCGCCACCGACTCCTCCACCCCCACCTCCACTCCCACCGCCACCCCCACTCCCCCAACTGCCGCCACCTCCACCTCCACCGCCCCCGCTCGCTCCTCCAGCGCCCTTGCCCCCCTTGCCCTTGCCAGAGCGGCGTCTCCCACTAGGGGCAGACGCCACACCGACCGACTCAAGACCAAGGAGGTCGGCCGCAGCAGCAGAGGCAACAGAGGGCAGAAGGGGGGAGGGGGAACACCCCTCAAAGATGGGGGTGCGCGGGTCACCACGAGAGGCCCCTACAGCGACTATGCTCTTCTCGGCCGCTAGGAGGGACTTCTCGAGGAGGTCAACAGTGAGAGTGGTGGGACAGACAGAGAGAAAGTGGTCCCTGACTACGCGAAGGGAGTCAGGAAGGCGAGTGACTATGTAGTAAAGAGTGATGTACATGGGGGGGGGGTTCTTGGCGTAGAAGTCAGCAGGGAGTGCAGCGCGGTAGCGAGTGTCACTAGTGCGGAGGTGCGTAATGAGGTCAGCGACTGTGGGAAAGGCAGCAAGGTCAGGAAAGAGGTACGGTAGCATGAGACGGCTCAGTGCAGCAGTGGCAGGGGAGGAGTAGCGCGCAACTACAGCGTCGTACAAGGTCTGAGCACTCTTGTACTGACTAAAGTGTGCACGCTCGGAGGTAGGGAGGTGGCGACGCACAGCAAGACGTGCAGCAGCGTCGCGCGTGGCCCACTGGGAGCGAACAGTGGCGTCGGCGTCAGCAGCAGGGGCAGTGGAGGCGCCAGAGGTGAGGTCAAAGAGAGAGAGACCATCTGCCCTATCGCACTGTAAGAACAGCTGCAGGTCATCCACCCAGACCTCAAAGTCAATGGCCCGACCCTCAGCGTCAAAGACTAGAACACTAGGGGTAGCCATGACCCTAGACGACTGGCAGCGCAAACAGTAGGGTGAGGGCAGTGCAGTGAAAGGGCGCTGTGCTCACCAGACTGGACAGGTCGGGCGGCCCGGAAGGAGGGCGGCGCGGCGGCTCGGCGGCTCGGTTGCCGGGCGGCTCGGCGGCTCGGCGGCTCCGCTGCTGGGCGGCACGGCTGCTGGGCGGCTCGGCTGCTGGGCGGCTCGGCTGTTGAGCGGCTCGGCTGCTGGGCGGCTCGGCTGCTCTGCTGTCGGGTGGCTCGGTTGTGCTGCTGAGGGGCAGCACGGCTCGGGCTGCTCGGGCGGTGCGGGCGGCTCGGGCGGCTCGGGCGGCTCAGCTCCTCAGCGGCACAGGCGGCGTGGGGACCGAGACGGCGGCGCGCGGCTGGGACGGGCGGCGCACGGGCGGCGTGGGGCCGGGACTGCGGTGCGCGGCCGGGACGGGCGGCTCACGGGCGGCGTGGGGCCGGGACGGACGGCGCGCGGGCGTCGAGGGGCCGGGACGGGCGGCGCGCGGGCGTCGAGGGGCCGGGACGGGCGGCGCGCGGGCGTCTAGGGGTCGGGCCGGGTGGCGCGCGGGCGTCTAGGGGCCGGGACGGGCGGCGCGTGGGCGTCTAGGGGCCGGGACGGGCGGCTCACGGGCGGCGAGGGGCCGGGACGGGCGGCGCGCGGGCGTCGAGGGGCCGGGACGGGCGGCGCGCGGGCGTCTAGGGGCCGGGACGGGCGGCGCGCGGGCGTCTAGGGGCCGGGACGGACGGCTCACGGGCGGCGAGGGGCCGGGACGGGCGGCGCGCGGGCGTCGAGGGGCCGGGACGGGCGGCGCGCGGGCGTCGAGGGGCCGGGACGGGCGGCGCGCGGGCGTCTAGGGGCCGGGACGGGCGGCGCGCGGGCGTCTAGGGGCCGGGACGGGCGGCGCGCGGGCGTCTGGGGGCCGGGCCGGGTGGCGCACGGGCGTCTAGGGGCCGGGACGGGCGGCGCGCGGGCGTCTAAGGGGCCGGGACGGGCGGCGCGCGGGCGTCTAAGGGCCGTGACGGGCGGCTAAAGGGGCCACTAGGGGCCAAGAGAGAGGGGAGCGCGACTCGGGTAGGGGCAGAGTGCGCTCCGGGCAGGAAAAAAAAAAACGGTGGGCCCTAGGAACAGTTCCCACGAGGGAACCTGCTCGATACCATGAGAAGAATGAAGAACGAGGATGAATGAACTATGAATGAGGTGAGTACATATAGAAAACCCTAATTGGGTTGTACCCCCTATGGGATACCCCACTATAGCCTACACAACAGCATAAGCTATATAATGTTCTGACATTGGGTTCATGCATCCCTGCCCGGGATCCCTCTGCCGCTCCGCCTTGCGCCGACGGGACCCCCCATCGGACTTCGCCAGCGCATCCAAAAGCAGAGTTTCCAAGCGGGCCACCTTCTGCGCGCTCTCGTCCTGCGACTTAAGCAGGCTCCTGAATACTCCCGCGGAAACGCGCACCTCCTCGCCATGCGTGTCCACAGCATCGTTCTCGCGGTACGCGTTGGTTTCAAACATCGTGCGCATCGCGTCACCCACATCCTCGTCATCCTCCTCTTCGGATGCGTTTATATTGCTCACGATGTGTGCCTGTTTGCCCCCTTCTACGTCCTCGCCTCGATTCCGGTTCGCCTGACGAGGAGCAGCGTCGCTATTGGAACGCGAATCGGGCGAGTCACTCACCAGCGCTTGTTTGCCGACCCTGCCGGGAGAAGCGTCCGATGTCTCACCCCCAGTATTATCTGTAGACGTGGGAATGTAGGCGGAGGAGACAGTTAAATCCGGGCAACACAAGCTCCAACGCGGAAGTATGGGGAAAGACAACACTTTCTTAATCAAAACGGCCACAAAACGCTAAAGCAGCGTCATACATTTCGTACAAACAGCACATCAAACCGTCATTACCGTCACGAATTGCATTTCCGCCAGCATCCGCTCTGGTAATGGCCAAAAGCTTTGGCAAGGCCGGCACGCGAGTCCCCCTTGGCATGCGCCCCCGAGGAGTTGCAAGCTGATATGCCGCGCGCAAGTACGCCGGGGGCTGGGACACTCGCCGTGCACGCCCCGCGTTGCCAGTATCTTCAGAAGCAACGGAAGTCTCCATTGTTAACGACTGACATTGTTTGCGTGCACGGTACGCTAGCCTAAGTACTCGGATTGACCTTGCAAAGTATACGGTAACGCGTAAACCATGCTCAACAACGTCCACAACCATCGAGCGAAACCGTTGCCGCCCATCAGGATAAACGCAATCACCGACATCCACTGGAAAACGACCTCCTTGATTTCTGTAATCTTGGTTAGCGAATACAATTCATCCACTGATCACCGTCAACTTTCATCCTACCACCCGTACTCTCGATACCATTTCAGAGTCCTGCTACAATAGTTCCTTCTCTTGCTAGCTATTTCATACCAATTAAACATTCAACAGAGGAAACACCGCAGTATCAACCTATTAATGCCACGCTTCATTTAAAGTACAAACCACACATGCGTACATGCATCCTCCAGGGAAGCCTTCTCTACCCCATGATCCACTATCATTTCCCACTGCTATCCCAAGCACCATCCTTCTGCCTCCCACGACCAGTTTCATCTGTCTTGTCCTCGAAGGACTTTGCCTCTGCACCGCGGGCCATCTTACGCGTCCTGCTGTTTTCTGCTTCGTGGGCAACGATTACGGTGTCCTCACTGCCAGCCTTCTCGCCTTCACCCTCCCCTGCCGTGCCCCCACCCTGATCACCACTCCCCTTGCGCGGTCTCCCCCTCTTTGCACGCGTTGCATTCTTCTTTGTGCGCGCTGCCTTCCGCATCAGACCTTCGTAAGTCTCCCTCCATACCCTCCAGCGCCACCACATGCGGGCATCCACCATGACTTTCAGGATTTCGGGAGTGCACCCCTTCAAAGCTGCCTTATCAGCCGGTGTTAAAGCCACAGAGTTCCGGGTGCCTTTACCAGGCCTCAGCACGTGGGCAGCTGCCGCGTAGCAATACGCTGCCTCCTCTATCGTGGTGTACGCGCCGACTCTCTTCGTTATCTTCTTCCCCTCGTTGTCCTTTGCGACGATCTTCACCCCATACTTGCCTGTATCGGCCTCCACATAGACCCCTGTGTACTTGGTCGGCTTTGTTCCTGGCTCGTTCTCGCCCTCTCCATCTTCCTCCGAATCCTCTCCTCCCGCCAATGTCTCCTGCTTAGGTACAGCTATGAAGCCGGGGTGTGCGCCCGCACCGCTCTGCGCCATCCCGTACACCGGATAGGATGGCTGGACTAGTGAAACCGCAGCTGCCTGCTGCCGTGACAGCAGCCAGTGTGGAACCGTCCCGGGGATTGGCAGAGGTGCCGGGAAACAGGGGTACGCACCAACGGCCGACGCGAATTTGCTGTCGAGCGACACTCTCGTGTTCGAGCCCATCATATCCTCGTCTGGGCTGTCGTTCACCTGCTTCGTGTAGCCTGATGGCCGCATTGGAGTGTGCGGTCCGTGCTTGCGCCCATCCGTACCCCTCGATCCCTGCTCAGCGAAGCCAGTTTGCTGCAGCATGTTTTCGCCTGCTGAGATCAACTGCTCCCTCGACATCCCAAGCACACTACCAATTGCGGCGAATCCTGCAGTCATCGCACCGACCTCGCGCTTTAACGAGCACACCTCTGCCTCGAGCTGGTCTATACGATGTTCTTCTTTCTCACGTCCTTCCGTCGCACCCTCCATCAAAGTCGTGTTGGTGGTCAAGCCGCTTGGCTGAGAAGGAACATCCAAGCCATCCTCATCTAGCTTCCGGAGCAACTCTCCCATAGCGTGTGCGCATAAATCAGCGCGCATGATGCGGCGGTACTGCAGCGCGCTGACCCCCTTGAACCACAGGCCACTCTTCACGTTGGCGAAGTCGGAGTAGACCAAAGTTTTCAAGTAGTGGCAAACAAAGACTCCACAGTCATGACCGTTCTCTTGCTTGGGGATGTGGTTCTCCTGCGCGCAAAGAAACCGCACACCAGGTGGTCAATTCTGACATTTGTATAACAACATCTGTCCACCAAAAAAACCAGGAAAGTCACACTTACGGTGAGGACATGGCAGGGAACGTCCTTCAGCAGCTGTTCAAATTTCGCCATGTCTACATGTGGATGAGTCGTCCTGGCCATGGTTGACAAGACCCTGCGGAACATCTCGGAGAACACAACCCGGTTATAGCCACGCATGTGCAAATAACAACTGTAGTACCACTACTAAAGCAAACACTTACACCTTCACGCCACTGAAAACCTTCTGTGTACTCATGGGGGCCCTGGAGCTGTCGAACAACACCATTTCCAGCGGCGGGCTATCCTTCCTTGACCTCTTATCCACCACCCGGTGGGGTGATATGACTATCACCATTGAGTAGTGCTCTCTGCAGGGAGGCATGCGGTAGGAAAGGACGGTGTTTAGTCACGCGCATAAAGAATGCATGCACCCTACGGCTCTTGTTGAACAGGTCAAGTGGCTCGATAATTACCCCCTGTAGACAGGGACCGCAAGGTAGTCGTGCTCAAGGAGCGGCAGGCCGTTTCCAACATTGACTGCCGTGTTGTGAGCAGTGGTGTTCGCAAAAGTGTTGCAATCGAGCGCCGCCCATGTCTTCCCGTTTGACAGCTTCGGAACACGGATGCTTAGAAGCCTGAAAGCACATGACGGACACGTGGGTGTTTTGCCGGAACAAGGGGCCATCAAATCATGCTGATGCGAAGTCTAGGCGCCACATACACGACGCGCAGGTAGCGTGTCGGCAGCGTTACTCACACGTTGTGAAAGTCGACCACTCCGTCTGTCAACCATGTGTTGTCAGCGATGGAGGCGAGGTCCTTCTTGTCGACTGTGCTGACCACGCCCTGATGATTCGTTAGCTCCATGTTGCGATATTCGACTTTGTAATAATTCTTCTCCAACGCCGCCACCAGATCGTCGGGCTGAGGGAGTTCAGCAGGTGCGCTTACGGTCGCGACAACATCTTCCATAATCTCTTCCTCCACATCCTCCGCCGTCATATTTTGCTTTTTTCTGTTTGTGCTGGCGGTCCTTCCCATACGCGTGCGTGTCGCACCTACTTCTCTAACTTCGGCCTCCGAGTAATCGCTCGATTCTTGGTTCCGGCATAGTGCTTTTTTCGGAGGCATGGTCGGCGCGAGATTAGTTCACGAAAGGGATCTCTAAATCAGGTGTTCTATCTCCCGGACACGGTGGAAACAGTTCACTAAAACCGGTAGGGTTCCTGTGCGAGCGAATTCTCGTCATCGCTATAGTCTATGGCAAGAAGGCAGCAGAAGTAGTCACATCACCCCCCTACGGATGCCAGATCTACAGTCGGGTTACACGATGTTCGCGCATCACGTGACAGTTCACCGAGATGATGACACCTGTGCGCCACAGAATTCTCCAGAATAGCTGGATGGGTGCATATCAGTGCACCGTAACCAGCTTGACATGCAGGGAGGCTGCAAATAACAGGTGTGAGTGTACGAGGGTTGTTAGATCATGCATACTAAATTCGAGTTTGTGTTCAGCGCTATTTCGTATGCTATTCTGTTGAGCTGGCATCCTCCTATGTTTCTGACTGTGCAGACCGAAAATGTAACATCGTTGTACAATCGCGTACATTCGGTTCGGCACCTAAGCTATGAAGGAGGCACGTCCGAACACGGATTGCCTAGATACAGCTTTGGCCTAGGTGTAAACGATGGGCCAATTGGCAAGTTTAGGGCGGGTCAAACATTGTACATGTACGGAGTATTTCAGGTCAGTTACCAGAAGTACGTACGAAATCAGTGTGACGTACGAAATCAGTTTGACTCGAGACTGTACATAAATGAGCTCATTCTGGAAACGTGCACCGGGACGTGTGTAACACATCCGAAGGTTCGTCTCACAAATTGCTTCCCGTCAAAGTCGTCAAACAGTAACGCCTCATTTTCGCCAACACCATTTCGCCATGATATTATCCCTTGCGCATTAGATGCGGAAACCTTCGCAACAGTTGGTAACGCCCTTTCCAGGTGATGTGCCTCGCAACGATCATGTACCTCGTCAAAAATCCGGAATGTACACTCCGTACTGGAAAGGAAACCTTAGTACTCCGCCCTGGGGTGCAGTCAAATTTGACATGTGTGTTGACGTAAAAATAACGACAACATTGGGAGTGTGCAAAGTTGGACCCGCCCTTAGCAGTAACCAAAATATGCCGCATGGGAAAGCATTTGTTGACGCGTACTCTACCGAGTACGAGCACATATACGCGGCATGTACAGGCGCGTTTCTCCTAGTAATGCTGACAGCGGATGCCTCTTTGTGAACGGTAGTAATAGTGGGTTGATCATGGTTGTTTATGTTTACAAGCGAATGTATGAGAGAACATTCATTTGGATATGCATGAGTTATGAATGCAGCGTTGGTGTGATTTTTACGGTCGTGGCGCTATTTTTTCTTATTGCTTAGTGTATTGTATCATTAGAACATCAGGGTGTAGTCCTTACTAGTGGTCCTATTTGTGCAATCGAAACACACACTCTTCAAAGGTTGACGCTCACGCTCGATGAGGTTATGAAAACAGCCTACCTAACCGTTTGTTGGTGGTCGGATTAGGGTTCGTAGTTAGAGCGAGATGACGGGAAACAAGTGCGGCGTATGCAGTAAAGATTTTCCCAGTGACCGTGATTTACAGTCTCATCTTTCAGATAGAACTAAATGCGGGGACACGCTGAAGAGAAATGTCGAGCATCTTATATTTGATGCTTACCTAGAAGCGCTAAACAGTGTTGGGCACAAACGACACTGCAGCCCTGCGACTTCTGGGGCCAAAACCCGTGGGGTACCTACAGCGGAGCCGCCAGATGTCGCTCCGCCGCAGGCGTCGCAGGCAGAACATGAAGGGGATGATGGCGACGATGGCGACTCTTCTTGTTCGGAGGCTAGCGACGTCTCCGACTTCTTCGACACCCTCACGGAGCTGTACCTTTTTTTCCGGGACGCAGACTTATCACGCCGAGAAGTCAACAGACTTCTTAACATATTCCGTAACCCGCAGTTCAGTTTGAAGGAATTACGTAGGTGGCGCAACTACGCTGACGTGAAGCGATGGGGGAAAGAGCGTGCGCCGCCAGATATGGTTCCATGGAAAACGGAGCATATCGTCGTGCACGGGCCCAGAGGAATGTCTCAAAAGCTTCTCTTGCACTTCCGTGACACAGAGTTGGTGAGCTTGCCGTCAAATGCGTAATGCATATATTCCGCTAAAGCGTTAACTGAGGGCATGAAACGTGTCTATCTAGACTTCTTCGACCGTTGATAGTCATGGGCCTTTTCTGGTGCGCAGCTTGTGAAGAAGCTTGTCCACATCTTTTCGCGGAGGAAGGGTTTCGTGTGGAAGCCAGAGGAGAAGTACAACGAGCAGGGGAAGCGCGTTTTCGAGGGGCCGGAAACAGGCACTTGGATGCACGAGGCGCAGGTACGTTGCCATGCTGCAAGAGTCGTGTCCGATGGAGGGCGTGCTCCTTAATGTCCCACTCCGGTTTGTGTGTGTGGCAGAAAGAGATCAAGGACGACAAGGCTCTGATTCTCGGGGTCATCGTGTACAGCGACAGCACGCAGGCGTCGCGCAACGGGCGGAGGAATGCGTGGCCTGTCCTGATTTCGCTCATTAACATACCTGAGGAACTGAGGTGGTTTGAGCCGGGCCACACTCTTGCTGCGGTGCTGCCCTTCTGCCCGGAATGGGCTAGCCCGACAGAGAAGGCCCGTGTTTTTCAGGAGGCGCTGAAGATCATACTTGGACCCTTGATGCGGGAAACCGCAAGGTACGTTTGGCGTCAGTGTGTATAATCGTTGCAAGTGATGTATTCGAGGACCGTCAACTTTGGAAACTCCTTTCTGTATCCAGTGCTCCCGTGAGGTACTTTTATGTGACAGACGCTGCGGGCAAAGTGGTCAAGGCGGTACCTTGCCTCTATGGATACCCTGGAGACTATCCTGAGAACAGTAGGGCTTTAGCAACGCTGCAGACGGGCACACATCGCCCGTGCGCTAACTGCTATGCCGAAGTTGGAGACCTGACACGGCTGACAGCCAAACAGGATCCCCGCACATCGGAGAGGCAGAAGGACATAGTGTGGCAGTTTTTTGCGTTTGCCAAAAAGGAGGACGCCCGTAAATTCCAGTCGCAGTGGTCAACCCATCCAATAGAGGTAAGCTGCAGCTTGCCATTGTGTCGTGGAAACATTCATTTGAGTTGTGACGAGCCGCAACATATGTGTTCGCGACATGTTTCCTTTTGGGCGCAGTGCGTGCTGGTGCGGTGGAACTTTGGGGACACCACCTGGGGGAACGTGTACCTCGCATGTCTGGCTGACATCTTACACGTGTTGGACTCTGGTGTCTTCGTACACATGATGGACGAGTACCTCTCCCCCCTGGGGAAAGTCGAGATCCGAATCCTGGAGAGGTGAGGCGTGTAGAAACCAGGGGTCCTCTGTCGTTGTGGACAGAGCGACGTTTGTTGCCAGGAAGTATTGTCTTTGTGTTTGGGCTGATGCGATTGTGGCCCGTTGGTCCACATTGCGTGGCAGGAGGAAGAAAGATTTGAAAAGCGACACGCCAAGTGTGCTACTAAGGATTCCGGGCGGATCGTCCTTCTTCCTTTCTGGCGCCCACTATGCGGCGTTCGAGCATCGCGCCATGATGCAAATCATGCCGATCATCATAGCGGACTCCAGTGCCTTGAAGAGGGGAAAGGCGGGAGAGTTAAGGGCGTTGCAGGTCAGAGCTTTCCGGTTTTACGCCATGTTCTACAAGTCGTTTTTGGGAGTGGCGGCGCACACCCGCGATACGTTGAAAGCGGCGAGGCAACATGCCGTTGCGTAAGTTTGGTGGTTGGACACAGGTGTTGTTGGCAATCTTTGTGCAGTTTGTACCGTGTGCACTGCAGTCTGGTGTCAGAACCTATGCGCTAAACCACAGTTTGAATTGCAGGTTGATGGAGCTGCTTCCCGTCGCTTTCCCGGACCAGGCGTCAAAGTGGGAAATTCCCAAGATCCACATGATAAAGCATCTTCTCGAGAACGTGGAAGCAAGGGGGATGCCACACCACTACAGCACGGAGATGTGGGGGCGAACACACAAGGGGACAGTGAAGGGTCCCGTGAGGGGGAGCAACTGGGCCGACATTCCTCGGAGAATTGTGGATGAGGAGATGCAGCGTGAGATCTACAGAGAAGTGGCGGCAGATGCGGGAGGAGGTCGGCAGTATGTATCAGCGCTGCGTGTGGTGAGCGATAGGTTGCTAGCTGGACCAGGGGAAGAGCCCAGGGCGATGAACGACCTGATTTCGGTGTGCGGTTTTTATGCATTCTGATGCAATACATGCTGCCTTGCGGGTGGTTGCGTGTGGCAGGCCGTGGAAGAGCTAGCGCCTGTGCTGACGAAGAAGTACAGGATCATGCGCCTCGGATGCAGCGGGGACAGTGTGTTTGCAGAGTACGCAGCAGTACACGGGGATCAGATGGAGGGCCTACTTGGTCAGCTGAGGCAGATGCAGATGGCGTGTGACAGTGTGCAGGTAATTGAGCGTATGGTGAGCAGAATCGCAGCTGTGGTATGCGGAATGTGTGTCACTGCCTGACAGTTCTTGAATTGTATGTGGTGCTTGCCTTCGCTTGCAGACACACACAGCAGTGGCCATACCACGAACACAGGGGGGTGTGCTGGTGGCGAAGGGGACGTTCGTAAAGGCATCCCCGTGAGAGAAGGTGTTCTCAGATGTGGCACTGTTGGCTCGGGGAGGCGGAGATTGGTTCGCTAGATGCCTGTGTATTTTCAAGGCGTTGAACGCGGAGGGCAAGTGGATTGGGTGTGCGTACGTGAGGTACTACGAAGCAGCCGGGCAGTGTCCCATCACAACGTGTACCCAGTTGTATCCAGCTCGTCAGAATGTGCGGTTCGCAGTGGTGCTATTGAAGAGCCTCCAGAGGGTTGTACACGTATGCCCATCTTACAGCAACCCACGTGTGCTGCTGGTGAACAAGTTTCTACTCTGCGAGTAATAGGAGTAGGGGCTTTTATCTGGAAATGTGGGATGGGTTTTGGTTAGAATAACAGTAGGGGGGAGGCGTGGGGTACTGACGTTGAGGGGTGGAGGCGTAGGAGGTAACGGAACTCGAGTGTGGAACAGAACAGGCGGACGGTCTCGTGCTTTGCCTTGTTGTGCATTGTGGGATTGTGGGAATGTTGTCATGGTTGGCATACAGGTAATTTGGTGGGCGGTGTTGGGTTTATGATAATGGCTGTAAGGGATTATGTTAGCACGGTGTTTTATTCGGGTTGACGGTTTGCCGAGTTCATGTTGGTTTTGTAATGCAGGTACACGGTGGTTACGGAATCATATACGATATGTGGCAGGGGCTATTGGTTCGACGTTCGGATTTCAAGTGTTTGTGACTGGCAGCTGCGACCTGTGTGACGTGAACGACATCCGAGAATGCAATTTTTGGCCAATGGAAACTGTGCACATGTGCACCTGGCAAGCAATGGTCAGAGAGCATTTTGGGGCGATTCTGTGTTTGTGGCTGTGTGGAGCCGATACAAGGTAGCACAGCTGCTGGCGAAGCGTACGGTTTCGGAATGAGGTGGCCTATTTTGGGGAGGTTCGTCATTTCATCTCCACCTACCCACCCGGCGTTGTATGCTGGTGGCCAGTATGAGCTCGGTGAAGCCCCCCTTGAAGGACATCATCCAGAAGTTGAAAGTGCACCCCGACGATGTGTTTTTGTTTGTGGAGATACCGTTTTTGCCGAGCCGTTTGCCTAAGACCAAAATTCCAGGAAGGACCGGAACCCCGTGCGACCGGATCATAAGTGTGGGCTTCCTATACAATGCGACGGGAACCTGCAGCACGGTGCCCCTTGTGGTTTTGCGCCATGACGAGCGCCCAGAAACTAGGCGCAGCAGGGAGCCCGCACCGGCGGTGATTGTGCGCTACACGAAGAGTGGTCGGCTCACACCCGAGGTATGTTGGATGATTTTGAGAGTGGACGGTTCCGCTGATTTCCCGAATGCAGTAGTGGCATGTTGGTGGTGTTGTTGTACGAAACCTTAACTCGGCGCATGAGCTGTCTTGGCTTGGCGTTGCGCAGGTGTTCACCGAGTTCTTTCAGACGGTCGACGGTGTGCAGCTAAGCCGTGAACGGAAGACGGTTGTGTTCACCTACAACACCGCGCACCGCATTACCGCGAATGACGCGAAGACGACGGTGGAGCACGGTTTGACGGTGGTGCATTTCACGCACACGCGCTTTGTCGACCTCACAGACATTGTGCAGTGGTCCAGCATGCCGTTTTTGCACGGCGTGGTGGACGCTTTCAAGGCGGAGTATCGTGTTATCCTGATGAGACGAGCGAATCTCTTCCACGAGGATTTCGATGCGCCCTTTTCCGTGGTGAATTACGCGGTCATGCTGCTGTGGATGGGCTTGGCCTGGAAGGCGCTGACGGCGGCTACGATGCAAAGGAGCTGGTGGAGGGCGGGATGCGTCCCGGAGTCATGGTGGCCGCTGATGTGGCACCTGCACGGCATGTATTCGGCAGGCATGTACGAGCCGCTTGTCTCTACCACGGCGGACCTCCTGGTGCTGCTACGTGAGTTCCGTGTGCGTCCAGCGTTGTATATGCCGGCGTCCGACTACGTGACATGCGATGAGTGGTTAATGGAGCAGGCAGGAGTGAAGTTGGTGACGCCCACTACGCCCACGTCTTCAGGGGACGACGGTGAAATGTGCCTTCCGGATGGGCCTCTGATGCGAGACGAACGAAGCCGTCGGCGTGCCATCCGCAACGTGACGCACGCGTACGTTTGTCACGCTGAGGCGCTGGGGATTGCCCCAGCGGAAGTGGCGCCTGTTGTTGGCGCCTCTAATGGAGAGGTGGTGAGCCGCCTAAACCGCACACCGAAGAAGCGTGCGCGCAGTTCTGGGTCGTCCGACAGTGCATTCGTGTAGTGCGCTAGGCCGTGATGTTGTTGTTGGGGGGGGGGGGGGGGGGGGGGGAGGGGGGTTGTAGGGTGGGCGTGGTTTGTAGATGTGGTTGCGGGCTGACGGTAGAGTATGGCTTTGTGTGTTGTTGTGCTTTGTAAGTCTGAACGCGGAGATTTTTGCAAATGGCACATTTTAACAATGGGAAGTAGCCGGTTTGCAGAGGCATATCGTTGGTTGCGTATGTTGGTTACGGTTTTCGGAATAAGTGTGTAGATAGGCTTGACGCGGAAACTGTAGCGGGGTTTGTGCGGCACGCTAATACCGAGTATTGTGAACGCTATGGGCCCGAGCCGCATGTGTTCGAGGCGCCTTCGTAGAGGCGGTGCGGATAATGGCGCAGGTGACGGCAAAGTCACAGTTTGGTGGCGGTAATGTTGTGGTCGAGTGTGCGGTTATTGATGGTGGGGACGTTGCGTTTTACGGCCCTTGTTTTTTTGACACATGTCGCAACAAGCACGCAAGGCCCACGCAGAAAAACCTTCGGCCACCCAAAAACGCAATTTCCCTTTTCCGCGATGGTAGCCGTGAGAATGGCTGGTAAGGAGGCGTTGCCGACCTTGTCGTCGTCCTGCCATCCGCCTTGGTAGACCGAAAATCCCCCACGGTAAGCGGCGATGGGAAGAGAGGAGCGAAGATGCACGCAGTAGGGCTTGAGGTTGCCCTGACGCCGCGGCGCAGGTGCTGAAAGATCATGCGCAAGTTAGGGGAGACAGGGTTACGAACCGGCCAAATATTGATCTCTGTCGACTGTCACACGGTCACACCGTGTGCGCAACTTAAAGTATCATACGAGTGGAGTCCGACAAAAAATGAATGCGACGGCTCACCTTGGATCAGCGCGTCGCATTGGCCGATGGCGACAGCAAGCAGCACGAGGATGGCGACCATGAGATTGTCGTGTCGGAATGGCTTGAAACGATGCGACACTTGATGCGCCGCCATGGTAATGATCTGGCACGACACGGTAACACACGATAGAATGCGGGATGAGGGTGCACTTGTACAAGCGGGCACTGCTCGGACTTGAGGGAACAATTGCGATGGGGTTGTGCAGACAGAGCACGTGGAAGAGAGGAGTGGATTCTGGATTGATGCTGAATGAAGGGGCTACACGTATAAATGTAATGACTCGATTCTCGCCGCGCAGCCAAGCTTCCCCTCCCCAACCAAAATGCGAGCTTCAATGTCCTCGAGGTTGTCATGGCAGCCCCCACTTCCTCATTCTGTCCAATCGCCTTCCAGCGCCCTGGCTCGGGAGTCGGGAACAACCTTTTGATTTTAGGCTAAGCTTGGCACGCTGTGGGCAGGTGTAACGAGGAAGCGTTCCAAAAAAAGGCTTTCTGGCACTTTGGAATTGTGAAGGGAAGAGGTGGTTTTCCTGTCCGCCCATAAGTAAACACTATTCATTACGGACATATTTAGTTTTTTTTTGTAATAAACGAAAGTCAAAGCCAAATAGGCTTTGAGATTGCACATCCACTAAAAGAATGTGCAAAGCTGACTGGGCAAAGGAGCTACAAAAGGTTTAAAGTCGGCAGGTGCCGGGGGGGGGGGGGGGGGGCGGGGGAGTCAAGGTCCGCCCGATCACGCAAAGGGGGAAAGACTTTGATGAGATGGTTGGAAGCATAAATCCGTAGCAAGTGTCATCCAAACACAAGTTCTGCACTGTATCAGATTTTTTTTTCAAGTAGTTTATTTCCAGTCCCGAGTTCGGTTCATATAAATGGTCTGGAAAATTCATGTTGCCAATGTGGAGAATACGAGTATGGGTTATCTAAGCGTGACATTGTTGGTTTCTTCTGTGAAATAGTTTTGGGGCGAAACTGTAAACATGTATGGATGTCGGGTTGAACCCATGTGGGTGCGGCTGCGCCAAACCGCAGCGCAAAAAGCCGAACTAAGAAGGTACGGAACGAGTGAATGGTGCTTCTTCGGAGGCCGGGAAGACATGTGCTGAACCCTGTATGCTGGTTGGGAAAGAGAAAGGTGGGGGAAAATTGCGGCGCCGAAGCTAGCCCAGGGTGTACAGTTGGGACCGCGTTGGAGAGACCTGCGGAAACTGCGGGAATTCCAAGCTTGATAAGGTGGAGTAACGCAGGGTTAGTGTAGCATATATTTATATGACAGATAGACACACATCTTCTTTTGATTTTAATGCATGAATCGGTCTGGGTTATCTACTCGTGACATCGTTGGTTTCTTCAGAGAGATACCTATTTTTTTTTTGCTTTCTATCTCCTAAGCCTCAGCCTAAGTTACTCTTCTGACACATGGTATGGCTTCTTTATTGTATTCTTCGGTAGTCATTGGACTAATAAAACAAATGGTACGACTTTAAAAGAAAACTAGAAACTCAAGGTACCGTATCTAGAGAAATTGAACCATAGCCGCTGCCCTCCCCAGCCTGAAATACGACTCCCAGTGACAGAAAAGATTCTTGCACTCAGTATTAATACAGACGACGGGAGCAAGTTCCCCTCCCAAGTGGCAACGGCTGCACACCTGCATTGCTTGCTGCATTCGAGCTTCAAGCGATGCCTCGACACGCTGTTGTGTGATAGCAAATGATAGGCTTCGGGAAGACTGTCCGCATGCTTCACAGAAGGCTTGGGGTGAGTTGAGCCGCAATGGCGCCCTGAAACAGAAGGAACAGGCAGGGTACTTCTAGCATGCTTGCCACACTCAATACCGGTACGAGTTAAATGCAAGCCGCATAGTCACCTACAGGCCAGACACACTCCTACCAGGCACGCACCTGCACGCGAGGAGTCACTGCACAAAAGGCACTCACCTGCACACGAGGCACTCACCTGCACACGAGGCACTCACCTGCACACGAGGCACTCACCTGCACACGAGGCACTCACCTGCACACGAGGCATGTTGCCTGCTTCTTGTAAAAAGTCGTCATTGCAGATTGCTGCTGCCCTGCTGCCCTTCCAGGGCCCAGGGTGCCGTGAGGAAAGGAGAACGGTGGAGGAGCGGAGGGTGAGGAGGTGGAGAAGGCAGGAGGCATGGCAGGGCGGTGGGACGAGGGGACAGGTGCGAAGATGGATGCCATGTCCTCTGGCGATAGGAGGTGCTGGAAGATCTGAATCAAGGGGTAGCAGAGTGAGGGTGAGAGGGTGGGGGGAGGGGAGGGGTGAGGGCCTGACTTAAGGATGGTGATGGGTGGATAAGGGAAGAACGAGGAGAGTGGGGATTTGCTCTCAAGATGGACTTCTACAATGCTTGTTGTGAGTCAACTGAAGTAGAAGAAGCAGAAGAAGCAAAAGCAGAAGCAGAGGAGACGAATGAGCGTTGAGAGAGTGGGTGGACGCACGGAGGAGAGTGGCTTCTGCAGCTTGTTGCGTGCGTACACAGCTGCGTTGGGAGGCAGCTGGGAAAGAAGGGCCAACAGAGGCTCCTCTGCCATGTCATCCTGAGAGAGCAGGGTAGCAGCACCGTTGGAGCAGTCTTATTTCAAGAAACAGGGCGAGCGAGAACACACTTTGTCTACACGAGAGAAAGATGACTGAAGCTGCTGCAACAGCAAAGATAACATACCTGCAGCCGTATTGAATACCTGCAGCCATGGTAAGTACCTGCAGCCGTGCACCATTGTCAAGAAGAATGTACGGAATTCGCTCTCCGATAAGAAACCGACGGTCAGGATCGCGTGCCTTGAGACGGGCCGCGAGGGCCACATGTGGGCCCCGGCCTTCCTCAGCGGTCGCCGGGCCAGCTCCCTCTCTCCCTGCTCCCCCCCCTGCTGCTGCCTCTGATCGCTGAGGGGAGTCGAGGCCTCTGGATGCTCTACCTGCCGCAGCTGCACTTGCTGCTGCTGTCTGCTGTGCGATGGCGGATAGGTCACTGTCGTTCACTCGCCACAGGCCCTGTATGGGAGCCGAGGCGGGCAGAGGACGGGGCAGGCAGGGGAGGCAAGTCAAGGGGAGAGAAACCGAATGGCATGTGTGGTGCAGCTTTGCTGACGTGATCCAGACCAGAATGGCAGCGTGCAGCATGGCAGGATGGCAGCAGCAGCCCACATAGGCACACGCACACGAATGGAAACACATGCACGAACACACGTATGCACACATCCACTCACACACACATGCATGCACACATGCATGCACACATGCATGCACACATGCATGCACACATGCATGCACACCCCCCTACCCCTGTCATGATGAGCTCGAACATGCTACATCCGCCCGTCATCAGCCGAACCACGGCCGCCCTCGCCTCTCGTGCAGCCGCCGCCACGTCACCATCCAAAAGGATGCGGCGAATCACGGCGCGACACGTAGCACGTACAAACAGCGGCACGTCCCTGCGGTCCGTCTCAATGCCCTTCACTAGCAGCAGCGACATGTCCTTTTCTTCTTCTTCTTGTGCTGCTGCTGCTGCTGCTGCTGGGGTGCTGCCTTGGTGCTGGTGAGGCGCTGTACGTTGTGCGGGTGGTGCGGGTGGTGGGGGAGATGGCACAGGGAAGACTTGTCGACCTGCATAGCGGTTGACCTGCAAGGAAAGGGGGGGGGGGGAGAGGGGGGATGTGGGGGTTCAATCAATGAGATATGGAAGGGAGAAGGGAGAAGGGAGAAGGGAGAAGGGAGAAGGGGGAAGGGAGAAGGGAGAAGGGAGAAGGGAGAAGGGAGAAGGGAGAAGGGAGAAGGGAGAAGGGAGAAGGGAGAAGGAAGAAGTGAGAAGGAAGAAGGAAGAAGGGAACAGGAATGAGGAGGAACAAAGCAGGGAAGAAGGACCTCAGGGAGAAGAGCTAGGAGAACGAGAAAGGAGGCAGGGACAGAATACACAATAGGAATAGGGGAAACAAGTGGTGTGGTGGCATGGTGGCACCTGGAGAAGCATGAAGGGGCAGAGCACTCGCTCCAGCTTCACAGCCATGGGGGCAGGGAAGAGCTCCGACAGGCGCGCTGCTAGCTCCGCTCCCATTGCTGCCGCCTCCGCTGGGGTTTTCTCTGGGAAGAGAACGAAGATGCTGTCCGTCTGCCCGTAAATCACCCTGCATGCCCCGGGAAAGATTTGGGTAGCTGCGTCCTTGGCATGCACGCATGCTGCTGCTCCCAGGCTGGGGGGAGAGGGAGGGAGGGGAGAGGATAGAGAGGGGGGAGAGATTGGAGGGAGGAGAGAGGATGGGGGGAAGGGGAGGATGCTTCAGGTTATTCTTAAGGACAGATGTGAGCAAGGAGGGACGAGGAGAACGCATAGTGCAGGGGGCAATGCGGCTGCAGGGTGAAAAAGGGAGAGATGGAGAGGTGCGAGAGGCAGGCATAAGAGGGGGGGGGGAGAAGAGAGAGAGCACGGGTCAGACTGACTGACTGACCCAAGGCAGGAGTCGGCAACGGCCACGGTGCGCAGAGGAGACGCGTTGGACCCTGTGAACCCGTATAGCGCGTTCGCACACAGCTTCAGCGCCCGCTGCCTGCCATCCAGTGCCGCCCGCTCCTCCGCACTCATTGCCGCCTCTGCCCCCATTGCCCCCGTTGCCACCTGTGCTGTGCGGGGGGCATGCGGCGGTGTGGAGAGGCGGCGCTGCGTGTCCTTGCGTGCAGCGATGAGAGCGGCGCAGATGCGGGGGAGCACACCGCGGTGCAGCGATGCACGCGTGAACGCTGCTCCTGTTGGGCTGATGCCGTGAGAGAGAAGAAAATGAGAGGAGAGCGAGTGAATCCAGTGAGAAAGAAACAGCTACCAGAGTTTGAGCTTTCTTTGACAATACGTGCTGGAGGAGAGATGTGGGGTAGTTAGTTAGCGGGTATGCACCACGTGGGAAGTTTGTGGCCTTAGCTTCAATGCAGCAGCGATAGATATGCATGCAGCCTGAGCACATGTCAGGGTGCAGCATTCGCCGTGGCCATACCCTACACGCACGACAGGTTATCTGAGGTGCAATGCAATGCAATGCATGTGAGTTGGTCGGTCGGCCCCACCCCATGCAGTGTGCACTGGTCTCTGAGGGGCGATGCAAGGCAATGTGTGTCGTCTGCGAACCAGCACCACCCTTGTCATGTCACTGACCTGACAAACACATGCTCCTCCGGAACGCGGTGCCTGTCCCCCGGGTGCACCAGCGACGAGCAGCACAGGTTATACGCCACAAACAGCGACGGGTACAGCGACGCAAAGTCCAGCACGGCCACCGGTTCAGAGCGGTACAGACCGGCCGTGCGCGCTTCCTTGGGGTGAAGCAGGAAGGGCGACTGCGTGAGCTGCCCAGAGGGATCAGCACCGCCTAGCAGCCAGCCGTGGGGGCCGGCGGTGTGGAGGAGTAGGCTGTGTACTCGTGCCATTTGTGCCCGGTACTGCACGTCTGATAGCAGTAGCCCTGTGACTCGTGCCATTTCCACTGTCTCCACTAGGGTTTGCTGCGACTGCAGGAGCAGGTGCACCACCTGTGCGGATGGGGAGAGGGGGAAGGGAAGAGGGATTGGTGGGGGAGGGGAGTGCGGAAAGGGGGGATGGGAAAGGGAATGAGAAGGGGAGGGGAGCGGGGAAAGGGGATGGGAAAGTGAATGAGAAGGGGATGGGACGGAGAAAGGGAGAGGGGGAGGGGGGTGTGGGAGAGGGAAGAGGGAGGAGGAACGACAGTGAGAGGACAAAGGTCCACTAAAGACGTGTGAGAAGGCGCCTATGTGTACATGTGCGCACCTTGGCGTACTCAGCAGCGTATCGCAGCAGGCGTGGGCGGCCCCCCAGGCCACCGCCCCACATGGCAGCAATGCACGCCGGCGACAGCAGCTCCAGAGGTCGCCCAACAAACACCTGCCATGGGGGTGATGGCAGGGAACAGTTGACCAAGGCGGCAGGGGGAGGGGGGGGGGGGGGGCGGGGTTGTGGGTTGGACACAGCCAGCAGCACTTGTTTGCATGAATACGTGCACTTTCACAGGCACAAGCTAGATGGCTCTTGACTTCTGACTGAGTCAACTCAGAAGTCATTGCGTTGCGCCCCTATTTGAGAGATCTAACCACCAAGCAGACCTCTCAGCCCCGAGACACACATATCTTCCCATGCTCCCTGCCCCACGCGTGCAGTGCACATGCGCACGCACCTGGCAGCTCTCGTGCAGGGAGAAGGTGGAGAGTGCTTGTGACGTGAGGATGGCTCGTAGCAGGTCCAACATGCACCGCCCCTCCACTCGCACCTGCATGGCGGGGAGGAGAGGGAGGAGGAGGAGAGGGAGGAGGAGGAGGAGAGGGAGGAGGAGGAGGAGGAGGAGGAGGAGGAGGAGGAGGAGGAGGAGGAGGAGGATGAGGAGGAGGAGGAGGAGGAGGAGGAGGAGGAGACAAGGAAGCGAACGAACCCAGTATACACAGGCTGGCTTGTGAGGAGGCAACGACGGGAAGAGGATAATAGCATGACGAGTAAGAGAGCTGAATCAACCAATCAAACTGAATCATTCCCCTTCCCCCCCCCTCCCCTCCTCTTCCACTTCTTCCTTCCTTCTTCCCTCCTGCTTCCCCCACCTGGAAGGTCTCCTGGTTGGAGGTAGCGGACACGCGCAGCTGCTGCCGCACCCACTGCTTGCCATACGTCACCACGCCCCGCACCACCAAACCTCGCCCACGCTGCTTCTCATTCTCACCCCCTCTTCCTCCTCCTCCTGGCCCACTGCCCTTGCTTGCTCGCCTCTTGCCTCCTCCTGCACGCCCTCCTTGCCCCTCCTCTTCCGCACGTGCCGTTGCCCTGTGCACTCCCGTCCCCTCCGCCTCCCGCTCCTCCCCAGTCTCTCCCTCCTCCTCTTCTTCCCCATCCCCTCGCCTTCCCACGTCCAGATCCCCCAGTCCCAGTGCCGCCCACCGCTCCTTGAGAACCTGCCAGCTGTCACGAGCCTGGTGGCATGATGACAGGCATGGTGCAGGGCCAGTAGCACAGGACATGCCACG
Source organism: Closterium sp. Naga37s-1 (assembly GCA_947471745.1). Lineage (NCBI taxonomy): Eukaryota > Viridiplantae > Streptophyta > Zygnematophyceae > Desmidiales > Closteriaceae > Closterium > Closterium sp. Naga37s-1. The sequence continues at coordinate 288,006 of CANJKZ010000556.1, forward strand.
CCGTGCACACAGTATGGCATGGTATGAACATTCCATTCCATGCCATGCCATGCCATGTCATGCCATGCCATGCCATGCCATGCCATGCCATGCCATGCCATTCCATGCCATGCCATGCCATGCCATGCCATGCCATGTCATGCCAGGCCATGCCACGCCATGGACAGCATGCATCCGGTTTGAGGCATGGCAAAATCTCATGTCATCAAACCACCACATCTAATTCAAACTCCAGCACAAGAACCACTTTCTTTGAGGCGCCTCAAAAATCCACATGCGGTTCAAGCTCCAGCACAAGAACCACTTTCTGAGTCCACTCGGAAACCCGCACATGCTTCATGCCTCGCCTGTGGAATACACTCGGAGGCGCCTCAAGGCTCACCTGGAACACCACCACCACATCTGGGGCGAGCCCATACACAACACAAAGGACTGCTCTCTGAGTTGGCAGGCACAGCACTAAACTAAATAACCAACCCGCGCGTATTCTGTTCTGTGGCTCACCTGGAACACCACCACCACATCTGGGGCGAGCCCATACACAACACAAAGGACTGCTCTCTGAGTTGGCAGGCACAGCACTAAACTAAATAACCAACCCGCGCGTATTCTGTTCTGTGGCTCACCTGGAACACCACCACCACATCTGGGGCGAGCCCATACACAACACAAAGGACTGCTCTCTGAGTTGGCAGGCACAGCACTAAACTAAATAACCAACCCGCGCGTATTCTGTTCTGTGGCTCACCTGGAACACCACCACCACATCTGGGGCGAGCCCATACACAACACAAAGGACTGCTCTCTGAGTTGGCAGGCACAGCACTAAACTAAATAACCAACCCGCGCGTATTCTGTTCTGTGGCTCACCTGGAACACCACCACCACATCTGGGGCGAGCCCATACACAACACAAAGGACTGCTCTCTGAGTTGGCAGGCACAGCACTAAACTAAATAACCAACCCGCGCGTATTCTGTTCTGTGGCTCACCTGGAACACCACCACCACATCGGGGTCGAGCTCGAACACAAAGAACCGCCGCCACTGCTCCAACATCTCCCTCTCGCTCCTATACACCCGCACCTCCTCCCTTCCTCCCAGCACCTGCTCCCTCTCCCTCTCCTGCCTCCTCTCTCGCACCCTCTCCTGTTCGCGCTGCAGCCCCCAACCATACATCTCACTGCTCATGAACCCCACGCCCTCATACCCCTCCCTGCACCACTCCGCCTCTGTGCCCTCTGGTTCCCTTGCAGCATAGATTCCCTCACACCCCTCGCTTGCAGCAGCGTTTCTACCATCAACAGCGCCACCAGCAGCGCCACCAGCAGCGCCACCAGCAGCGCCACCAGCAGCGCCACCAGCAGCGCCACCAGCAGCGCCACCAGCAGCGCCAGAAGCAGCGCCAGAAGCAGCGCCAGAAGCAGCGCCAGAAGCAGCGCCAGAAGCAGCGCCAGAAGCAGCGCCACTAACAGTAGAATGGGTGAAAAGCAACACCCCATGCTCAAACCCTCGTTCTCTGTCTTCCGAACAGCCCTGCTCCTTCTTTCCACCCTCAGCTTTCTCTCCACGTTCCCTTTCTTCCCCACCCTCCCCTCCTCCACCCATCCCCTCCACCTTCCCTATTCTAGCCCCTTTCCCTTTCCCTTTCCCTTTCCCTTCCAACCACCTTGTGCCACTAATGACGTGCGCTATAGCGAGGATGGGATCCCGACTAGCCTGAGTGGTACCCCCTCCAAGCATGAGCCCTAGCGACTCAATGTCCCCAAGGGAGGGGGCAGGGGGAGCAGGCAGGGGGGAGGGGAGGGGAGAGCGGTGGGGAGGCGGAAGGGGGGACTGCCCAAGGGAAGTCGAGCAGAGGGAAGAAGGGAGGGGGGAATGGAGGGGGGGACAAGAAGCAGATGGGGTGGTTTGCGAGGTGGCGGGTGGGTAACTAGAGGTAGTCAGCGGGGTGTCATGTGAAGGGGGGGTGGAGCGGACATGACTAGTGTCGCCACTGCTTCCACTCTGCTCCTTCCCCTCCCCTTGTCGCAGCCCAAACCACCAGTGAACAGGCCTCGCCGCCGCTTCTGCTCTCTCTGTTCCTCCACCTCTCCCTCTCCCTCCTGACGCAGGGCTCATCCTCCCTCCTGACGCAGGGCTCATCCTCCCTCCTGACGCAGGGCTCATCCTCCCTCCTGACGCAGGGCTCATCCTCCCTCCTGACGCAGGGCTCATCCTCCCTCCTGACGCAGGGCTCATCCTCCCTCCTGACGCAGGGCTCATCCTCCCTCCCGACGCAGGGCTCATCCTCCCTCCTGACGCAGGGCTCATCCTCCCTCCTGACGCAGGGCTCATCCTCCCTCCTGACGCAGGGCTCATCCTCCCTCCTACACCTCCACTTCCTCCGTCGCTTCCTCTCCCCCCTCTCCTATTCCCCTTCCCCTTCCCTTTACCCTTCCCCTTGCCGTTCCCCTGCCCCTTCCCTCCGCCTGAACCATGCTTTCCCCCGCTCTCCTTACCCCCACTGCTCACACCCCCCCTACCTCCGAGTCTCATTGAACCCCCACCAGCTCTCCCCCTCGCACTCGCAGTAGCACCACCAGCATGCGGCCGCCACCACACATTCGCACCTGCACCTTGCGACCCTGTGCCAACACCCTCTGCCTTTGTCCCTGCTGGAGGCGACTCAGAACTCATCCCTGCCTCGTCCGTGTTGCTACCTTCCCCGGCACTCGCACCAAACAAGCCACGCGCTGTTGCTGACTTCTCCTGCCTCTCCTCACTCCCCTCATCCCTTGTCTCACCCGCCCCACCTCCCTCCTCTCTCCCTGCCAATGCTACCTCTACAACCGTTTCCCTCCTTCTTTTCACCTGCAATACTCCCTCATCCCCATCTCCCCCTCGCCTCTCTTCCCCCAACTCCCTTCCCCGTTTCACCCGGCTCTCTCCACCCCTCCCTAACCCACTCCCAGCACCAAATCTCCCCACCCCTCCTCTCCTACCATTCTCCCCCTTATGCCCACCCACATCCCCCCCTGCGGCCCCAGCAGAAACCCTACCCCCAGCACCGGTCACCACATGCATGCACAGCACCACCATTGGCGCCAGCTGCAGCACCGACCTATCAGCCAGTCCTCCCATTCCCCCAACTCCCCCCGTGCTAGCACCTGCAGTGGTTGCAGGACAAAACTCTCCCTCCCTAGCATCCCGTGTTGCAGCAGCCTTGACCGCACACCCAGCGCTCTCCTTCCCAGTGCGGAGCTGCTCGGCTTGAGAAGGAGTGTCAGGGGGAAGTTGGGAGTGTGGTGGGGTGGGGTGAGGTGCTTGGAACGTATGGGTGTCTGAGGTGTGAGGGTTGTGGGGCGGGGGGAGGGCAGGGGCCACGGAAGGAGACAGAGGAGCTGTTAGGTTGTGCTTTGGTGGCGCAGCAACGTCGGTTTGTGCGACAGCATCGGTGTCAATGCTGTTGGTGCTGTCGGTGCTGTTGCTCCTGTTGAGCTTGCTTTCTTGAGCTGCCACGGATGCTGCTGCTTCTGCTGGTGCTGTTGTTGTTGGTGCTGCGACCACTGGTGCTGGTGACAGTGGCGCTACTGAGATCCCACCCCCCTGGGTGGCATCTGGGGTGCCGAGAGTGGAGAGGACATCAGGGGAGAGGGACTGTAAGGAGCGCCATGAGGACACACACTCAACCGCACAGCGAGACACACGGGCAAGGGGTGGGAGTACGGACAAGGGACTGTTGCCAGCAGGTGCACATGTGGTACTGCTGTCTGCAAAGGGGTGCTGTGCGGTGTTGGTCCCACCGAGCCGAGCGGTCATGTCCACACCGCAGTGAGGGCAGTGAGCGAGAGGCGGCAGGCGGCTGGGAAGTGCAGTAGCAGTACTGCCGTGTTGGTAACTGGCAGGCGGATGTGAATCTGCTGTGGGCAGCGGCACACTCGACGGTGCTGATTGGGGTGGAGCGGGTGAGATGTAGAGCAGTGGGGGAGGAGCTGGTGCTGGTGCTGGTGCTGCAGCAGAGGCGCGAAGAGGCAGTATGTGCGGTGCGTGCAGCACACACCATGCCCCCCCGGCTAGAGAGGTCTCTGCGAGGAACCGCATGGGCAGCTGGTCGGGGCGAGAGAGAGGAAGAAAGCAGCTGCGGGGTGGCGAGAGATGAGAAACGTGGGGTGCACGGTGAGAGGAAGTGGGAGTCGACGGGAGAAGAGCAGAAGGGCGGTGCACGTGGCGAGCAGAGCACCAAGTGCTGCATGAGATAGTAGGCCCACAGCACATGCAGGAGTCCCGGTGCATGCAGCAGAGGAAACAAGTGCACTGCCCATTTACTGTTGACGGTGCCACGGTGCCACCCACCCACACCCTCTCACCTTGATGTTATCCTCCATTGGTTCACTGCCACGTGGCCATTGCAGACCCTCAGACGCCATGAGGCCCTTCTCTGCTGCCTCCACCAGTGCCTTTGCAACAGCTGGCATGGCTCGCGCATGGTACACGTACGGCGGGCATGCCACGTGTAGGGTAGGAAGGGAATTGAGGGTTGCTTGCGAATGGAACGCGTGTGAAAGAGAGTGACAATAGGTGGATGCAAGTATAAAGCATGTGAAAGAGTGTCACCTTAAGGTAGCGTGAGGGGCCGTCAGGACGGTAGTAGACGATGGGGGTGCGGAGCTCCATAGCCATGTGCGCCACCTGGTGGTGGGTGGATAGGTATGTAGATAGGTAGGCATGCATGCAGAGGATGTGAGCTGTGGATGATGGGTGGGTGGCTGGGTGGGCGTGGCGGATAGGACGATTGGAGCATGTGAGGTACAAGGAGTGTGGAGCAGGGCAGGCTGAGGCACAGAGCATGGCAGGGAACATGTGCACTTGCATGTTGTATATACTGTGAATGCCTCTTGAGGCGACTAAAAAGCCAGAACATGCACAAGTGCATGATGCGCCATGAAATGCTTGTGCCAGTGAAACAGCTAGTGCTGACGCTTGTCACACCATTGGCGCTGCCGTTGGTTTGGTTGGTAGCTCGAGTTAGCAGGTGGTAAGGAGAGAGGCACTGACCGGTTCGCCCTTGATGTGGTTCTGCCCCTTGCTCCGTGCTCTGCCTGCCAACCCCTGCACATATGCATTCACCCATCGCTTCACCCGCTCACACACCCCTCGCACATCCTCTTCCCTCTTCCCGCCACCCTCCCCTCCATCTTGACCTCCTCCTCCTTGTCCTCCTCCTCCTTGTCCTCCTCCACTCACTCCCTGCTCCCCCTGCTGTTCCGCATCCCCCAACCCCTCAACCCCCGACAGCATTCCTGTCTGGCATGCCCCACTTGTCCTGCCAGTAACCACCGCCTCTTCTTGCATGGCCGCAGCAAGAGCACCTTCGCTATAATCACTGTCACCCTCGCTATAATCACCCTCCTCCTCCTCCTCCTCCTCCTCCTCCGCGCCACCAACAGCAAGGGCATCCTCATCATCCTCAGCCCCATCGCTCTCTTCCCAGCTCTCTCCCGCCTCCCCTCCTTTGCTGCTTCCCACTGTGCCAGAGAGGGCAGCAACAGCAGCATAAGCGGAACTGGCAGCAACGGGGCTGGGAGGCCGAGCAGCAGAAGGGGCAGTATCTGTGGTTGGGGCAGCTGGTGTGGCTGATGGTGTGTGGGGAGCAGTGGCTGTGGTGTAAGTGGCTGTTGGTTGCGGTTGCAGCAGCGAGGGGTACGGGAACCAGAAGAAAGGGAGAAAGTCTGCAGCGTTTACGGGGCACAGGGAGGAGGGAGTGGGAGGAAGGAGAAAAGAGAGAACTTTTGCACAGCACGTGCATGCCTGTAGCAGACCTTTACTTGCTAGCAAGTTTTATCACACTAACGCACGCACACAACAACCACAATCACAAGCCACAAACACCACCACCACTACCACTGCAGCTATGCTCATCTAGTCAGGCACACTCGAAGTTCACGCTGTGGGGTGGAGGGGAGAGGAGAGGGGCAGAAGCGCCCATAGGTAGCAGCACGGGCAGTGCATGAGATGAGCAGAGAGCGACGTTGCTTCTGGGCTCGATGAAACCTACCGGGGACGCGGCAGCACAGCGAGGCTCCGTCCTGGGTCACGCCATAAAGCACGACCTGTAAAGAAGCAGATACAGGGGTAGAAGAGGAAGAGAGGGCGAGGTTGCACCTTGCGGGTGTATGTGCGGAAGGGCGGGAGGGCGGCATGGGAGGGACGGGCGGATGAGGAGGCGAGGGAAGTCATGGGAACGAGAGGAGGCAGGCATGGTGGCTCGGTGGCATGGTGGCATGGGATGGGAGGGTGGGGCACCTGGTTGGGAGTGAGTGCGCGATCGACATCGTCCACCACCAGGTCCAATAGCATCATTCGCCTGCACGCTGCTGCTCTTGACGCCGCTGCCGCCGCCGCTGCTGCTGTCGCTGCTGGTACTGGTGCTGCACCCGTGGTGGCCATGGTAAGCAAAATCCGCGGGCGCAACTTTTGAGAAATCTTAAAAGTGCCTCTTAACCGCGCGGTCGAGCTTCCGCACTGAGCTTTCGCGCGCTGCCGCGCTGCGCCTTGCCTGTCGGAACCGTCGCGGGGTGCCGCTTCTTATAAAGTTGCGCGGATGCTTCAACCGCCAACACGCGCAATGCCACGACGCGCACTAATAACCGTCGAGAATCCCCGGAAGAAACAAGGCTGCCATGTGCCGCCGTCCGACGCACTCCGCTGGCGCCGCTCACTCCTGAAGCCAGCCTCGTCTGCCACAGCGTTCCCACTACTCCGCGTCGTCGACGAATAGCGCGCGAGTGTAATTGTCGAACGAACAAGCGCGGGGTTAATTGACGGCACGCGTGCCGGATGCTCGCTGCGGAAGCGCGCGGAGCTTATAGGTGAGGAAGAGGCTTGTGACGCCATGCTCTCCGAATTCGCGGAGAGCAGGTCTTGTAAGGGGAGGCTGGAATGCCGTCACTGTCACTTCAGTTCGCGCCATGCATGATGCCCAGAACACATTTGAGCCCCGAACTCACTACTAGCAGACTCTTGAAAAAGAGTTTGCACAGTAACAAGCATACGATAAACAAATGATGGACCCACTCTGTTCTTCTCTCGCATCCTTTCGCTGCGTAAGGATCATTTTGCTTTCTTCTCCCTTTGATTTGATAGCCAAAAAAACAGAGTATCAAATCAACCCCTTTAACAAGCCTTTCGTTGATTTATGTGCCACCGTTTGTGCTGTAAAATCTGGGGTGGAGTGAAGAGAAACGTCTTGCCATCGCACTCACTGCACTCATGCTGTCGCCGACCCACAGCAGCCTTCCCATCCCCACCGTCGCCCTCACTAACTGCTTTCTCCAGCACTTCGCCTGCTATCATTAGCTCATCCAACCTTTCTCCACCACCCTCCACCGTCCCAGCAGCAGCAGCAGCAGCAGCCGTCGCCGCCGCCGCAGCAGCAGCAGCAGCAGCAGCAGAAGTAACGGTGGTGCCAGGCTGATGCTGGGGTTGGCGGGGCAGGTTGCCACATGCGCGAAGGTGGTCCACGGTTTCAGGCAGAGTGAGGATGAGCTTGTAGCAGCACAGCGGGCACTGCCAGTGGCTGCGCATGTGCAGCGACGCCTGTGTGGCAACGTTTGTCTCATGCGACGGGATTGACCCGATGCGCAGGAATGGCGTCACAAGAACGCCACCCTTGATGATTGGCTTCCCACTGACCGGGAGGAAGCAGGGCACACATGAGCGCAAGGGAGAGACGTGGGCCGGAGAATTTAAAAAGGGAGAGGTTTGCCCGGGGGGGGAGGGGGGGGGGTTGCGGGACGGAGATTGGGGGAAGTGGGTGAGTGGGACAGTGGTGAGGGCATGCAGGCGAGAGATGCCTGTGGCTTGACGGTTGAGACTCCCCAAGGCATCCCAGGGTTTCCCAAGTTCTCCAGGGTTTCCATGGTTGTCTAGTAAGCTGTGCTGGCACGAGATTGTCACTAGTATAGGCAAGAAAGTCGCAGCAAGGGTACAAGAAGGGCAGCGAGAGGGAGGAGGGAGGAACGGCACATGGATAGTGGACTGCACCCCACCTCTTGGACGCCTCTGCTGCCCGCAGTGCTGCCTCTGCCTCCTCCACCAGTGCTGCTGCCGTCGCCACAGCTGCACTCCCTCCTGCGCCTTGCACTGAGCCCAGGCCCACCGATGCATTCTCTGCAACGCCTGAGTGTGCCTGCCCACTGCTGCTCAGCTGGCCTTCCCTGGTCTTGGTTGACCCAAAACCAGCACCAGCAACGTTATGTGTGCAGTCATGTGTCCCACTGTTGCCTGGTGCTGCTGCGGCGGCAGCATGGGAGAGCAGGGCAGCGGCGGCCATGGGAGTGAGCTGGCGGCAGGAGAAGGGCACAGGGGACTGCAGGAAGGTGGCAATGCGATCTGCCGGAACAATTCCAGAGGGGGAGAGGGCGTGAAGAGCGGGACAAGCAAGGGTTATAAGTGGAAAAGGGCAGTGAGCACAGTGGGCCAAATTCCTATGCTCCTGTCTCGCCTCTCATCTCCCATCTCACCTCTCTCCTCCATCCTCCCTCTTCTCTCCCCTCTCACATCCACCCACTTTCTCACTCCATACCCATTCCAACACTCACCCCCCCTTTCCCACCCATCTCCATCCAGTCCTACCTGCAAGTTCCTTGACCTGCGTATCCGCACCCCCCTCCTCCTCTTCCCCCTCCGTCCTCTCCTCCTCCTCCTCCTCCATCCCTTGCCGTTCCTCCCCGGCACCCTGGCAGCCGGCGGTCCACTCACAGAGCGCCTGAATGAACGCCCGTGCATCATCAACAAGGGCATCTTGGTTGAATTCAGCTGTTCGTTGTCTCCGCACTCCCACTGGCGCCTGGGTGCGCGCTTCGAGTGCTGTGTGGCTGAAATTTTGAGATTTACTGGCGTGGCCCTGATACTGCGTCTGCTGCTGCTGCTGCTGCTGCTGCTGCTGCTGTTGCACGGTGTGAGGGCGCAACGCTGAGAGGCGCTGGTGGAGGAGGGACGAGATGTCCTGACGGATGGTCACTGCTGTCTGCAGGATGCACACACACACGCATGCACATGCACACACAGGCACACACATATAGACACACACATGTACACACACACATACCCAAACACACAAGAGGGCGGGCTAAGCCGCACAGTCAGTTGCACTGCCAGAGGAACACAACAGGGAGACACAAAACGCCCAAAACCCTTTGAGATAACTGTTGATTGCCTCAGAGAGCCCTGGCACTCACCACGAGCAGTCTGCGAGCTTCGTCCATGGGGAGTGGTGTGAGGCGCACTAGCAGCCAGTCGTCAAAGAGAATTCGCGTGCCGTCAGACGAGGCGTCGATGGAGAGAGACGTGAGCAGCAGCGCTGGCAGCGATGGTATGCGCATCTGGGGGGGGTGAGAGTGTGGACACATGGACGCATGGACACGTGACCTTGGCAGTTCCAAGAAGCAGGCAAGAACGAGGGACAGAGAGAACGAGAGTACCAAGAACCATACTAATGAAAAGGCTGACTAGAGAGAGGGAGCATGCGGAGTGGTGTGGCGGCATAACAGATGCACTGACCAGATTGGATAGATAGAGCTTGGTGGTTTCCAAGAGAGTGCCATACACCAGTAGCTCGCTCTGACGTTGGGCATGGTGGGGAGGGAGGTTGGCAGGAAATGTGGACATGATAAGACAGAAGGAGAGGGCTGCATTAGACAGCTGAAGGAAGAGGAGGATGGGGGGACGATAAAACAAAACGGCGCATAGGTCCGAGAGGCGCGTACGATGGTAACAGGATGCAGTGCACTGGTATTCGCCGTCACATAACCAGTGCACAGTGACGGCATGAGTTAACCATTGGACTACGTGAAGAAAGCACGAATTTATCACGGTGAAGGGAGTGTGAGCTCACCGCGGTGATGGGCGCATCTGAGCCGCACAGGCTGCTGCACGGGTGGATGCACGCGCTGCTGACGTGGCGCGTGTGGAAGAATTGGTCACTCTCTCGCCGCATGCCGTTGTGCGCATCCGCGATGGCTATGTTGGGGTACAGAGCGGCACCTGTGTGACGAGAGGGCGAGAAGGACATGATAATACATTCACATGCACCACAGTTTTGATATGAAACAGGCCACAGAGCGGTGCTGAGCCTGGATGAAAGACCCTGAACGGAGGATAGAGACTAACAGACAGCGAATGTTGACTCGTCTGAGAGTGGGAAAAGTCAGTTGTTGGGGACTGAGTGTGGCACAAGGGGTTTGCAGCACAACTAGAGGAAACGCAGAAGAAAGACAAGAAGAGCAGTCACGAGCATTGCAGTCACGACAAAGATAAGAACATGCAGGGCTATCAATGACAAGAGCATTGCGAGAGGGAAAAACATAGGGGGTGGGGAAGCGGGAAGGGTGGGGGGGAGGGGCGTGGTGGAGGTGTGAATAAAGCGTGTGCCTTACACACAATGAACTTGATGAGGTGAATGTCGCCACGTGTCAGCTCCTTATTGGCCAGTGATGCCACGCGGTCCATATCCACTGACAGCCTCAACTCCAGCCCCTCCAGATCCTCCTCCCCCATGCCTCCGTATCCCTCATCCACCCCCTCTTGCTGCCCCCCTCCCCCTGCATCCCCCCCTGCGATCTCCTCCTCACCACTCCCCCCTCCTTCATCATCGTCCTCCTCCTCGTGGTTGCTGTGTACCCTCAGGCGCAGCTGCTTCTGGCCCCTCTCCCTCGCCTGCCGCATGCGCTGCAGGAGCAACAGGCACAGGCAAGGCAGGTGCACAGTGAAGGCAGGATGCAAGCACTAGCCTGGTATGCTACAACCGGCCAGGCCACCACCGGCCATGCTGCAAATGGCCATGCTATGCTGCAACCTGCCATGCTACACCCGCGCCATGCAATGAAAGAACATGTAATGCGGCAAAACGAACCTGAACTTGCATCAGCTGCTGCCGCCGCTCGTCCCGATCCCATCTGCTGTGCCTCGCTCCCCTCCTGTCAGCCCCCAGGCCGCCCTCACCCGACTCACTCCCTTCTCTGTCCCACCGACCACGCTTCCTCCCGTGCTGCATTTGCTGACGCCTCTGTGCTGCTCCAGCAGTAAGAGATGGGAGAGATGAGAAAAGCACACACGAATTCCTGTTGAGGCAAGTCAAAATCCACGCCTCTCTGATCCTCTCTAAGTGTGGTGCAAGTGGGAATAACCAACGGGCATGTGATCGCAGGTGATGCGTCTCATCAGCGGCCCCGACTGTCCATCTGGCCTTCAATACAAAAGCGCGCACCTGTGGATCGCAGGAGGCGAGTGGAGAGCAGGATGTGTGTGAACTGGCGGTGCAGCTTTGCCATCTCCATCAGCCGCTGCAGCTCCACCCCGTGCCGCTTGCACCACCTGCCCATGTCCAAGGTGAGAGGTGTGGAGGTGAGAGTCGTGGGGGTGAGAGGCATAATATACCACAACATCCATACACTTCATACATGCGGTCGGATTTGATGCACCTGCAGACTGCTCTTTCACGTCACCAATCCCCAACACTACAACCCACGTTCCTCTGCCCGTATGCGCCAGAACACAAGATCCTCACCGGTGCGCTGCTCTGCTGGACTCCTTCTGCACCTTGCTCCACTCGCCAAACACGGCCATGAGCGTGAAGGCATCACCGTCCCCGCTGCGCAGCTGGTGCTGTGCGGTGCGGATCTTCTCCCCCTGCTCGCCCTCGGGCACGCGCACAAAGGGCGATGGCACTGCCAACGCTGCTGCGAGGAGCGCTATGAGGGGTGCTATGGGGGGGAAGAGTGAGCCCAGTACCTGGTGGGGTGTGGTGTGGGGATGCAAAGGGGGTGGGCGGAGGGAAGGAGGGACGGAAGGGGAGGGAAAGAAAGGGAAGACAGGAAAGCAGTGAGATAGAGCAGAGGTGTTCAGTCACTTCGAAAGGGGTGGAAGCAACAGAGTATTCTTGCACAGAATGCGTTACAAGGAGCAACGGAGTATTCTTGCACAGAATGCGTTACAAGGAGCAACGGAGTATTCTTGCACAGAATGCGTTACAAGGAGCAACGGAGTATTCTTGCACAGAATGCGTTACAAGGAGCAACGGAGTATTCTTGCACAGAATGCGTTACAAGGAGCAACGGAGTATTCTTGCACAGAATGCGTTACAAGGAGCAACGGACGGAAGGCATGCAGGGGCAGCAGCAAGGGGGGCGGCGGCTGGCAGCACGAGGCATGCATGCAGTGAATGTTAAGAGATGCATAAAGCCGGGATGAGAACAAGCTAGGAGAAGAGCGTGAAAGAGAAGAGAGCGCAGCACAGCAGCAGAGAGGCAGAAAGACAGGCACACACACCAGCATCTTGCCGAGTGGTATGTCCACGGGCAGCCCAGCCAGCACATGTCCCAGAGGCGTCACCACCAACTCATCATCACCACCACTACCGCCACCACCATTGCCGTCACCAGCAACACTGCCATTATCTCCCCCGCTTCGCAGACCTGCACCCCTCTTATCCTCCTCTCCTGCCCATCCGCCTCCAGCTTCTGGTTGCTGCGGTGCTCCTGTGGTGGTGAGTGGTGGTGCTGCTGCGGGGGGGGCGAGTGCCCCGTGGTGCGTGAGAGAGAGCACGGCTCGATGGAGGGCGGATGGGGACGGGGCGTCTAGGAAGCCGAAGTGAGAGAGAGAGCAGGCTGGAGAGAGCATCTGCAATGCGGTGGATGGAGAGGGGAGAGGGATGAGGGGAGGAAACGGAGGGCGAGTGATTGGGGAACGGGGAATGGTGGCATGATAGAGGGCAGGGAAGAAGGGAGCAGAAAAGGAAAAGCAGATTTTGGGAGTCAGAAGAGTGCTAAATGGAGGACCAAGATTGAAGGGTAGACGGGGATTGAATTGACAAAATAGGAAAGGTGGATTTGGCATGACATGGCACATGGGAAGGAGGTAGGGATATCATGTAAGTCCACGGCAGACGGACCTTCATCTGCAGCACAACCGACTCTAAAGGCACTCGGAGGAGCTCCGGTATGGAGAACTGCCGGAACTGCACACGCACAATTGTGCACATTCACACATGCAAATTTCAGGATTGCTACCAAACAAGGAGGATGGGGTGCAGTGCAGTGCAGTGCAGTGCAGTGCAGTGAAATGCAACGGCTGGCGGCTCGGCGGCACAACCGGTTTCCCGGTTTCCCGGTTTCTTTCTTGGTTTCCCAGTTTATTTCTTGGTCTCCCGGCCTCCCGGTCTCCCAGTTTCCCAGCATGGCTGGCGGCATGGCTGGCGGCATGGCTGGCGGCCCGGCGGCCTTGCAGGATTCAAACCTGAGACCTTACTACAGAAAAATCCCTACTAGCTGGGCTACATGATCGTGATGTCATTTTCCACATGATATGATCACAGCAGCACCGTGGGTGGTGTGTGCGTGCATGTGCTGTCTCACTCACTGCATTGAACTGTTCTCTCGAGTAAAGCCGGAAGCAATGACCCGGACCCGTTCGCCCCGCCCTGCCTGCTCTCTGTGCGGCTGATGCCTTGACTTGACACGCCCAAGTGGGGAGATGTGGAAAGATAAGGCACAGTTAGGCAACGAAACTAGCGGTTGCCCACGGCAAACCTGAAAGCTGAGAAAGGAAACCACAGACGTGCATATATCCACCATGGGCAACCTGGCATGTGCATACATCCGAGAGAGGAGAGCAAAGCAAGGCACACCTGGCTGACCCACTGCTCCTGCAGCGTGCTGCCTGCGATCTCTGCGAGGTGCGTGACGGCCTTCTCCTTGCCGCTGTCCACCACAAAGCGCACCCCGTCTATCGTCACACTCGTCTCCGCTATGTTGGTTGATAGGATGCACTTGCGCACGCCCGCAGGGGCCACTGCAAACACCTTGTCCTGTTCATGGGGCATGCCGGTTTGTGCATGGACACACATACAACACAGGAGGGGAGTGCGGCAGCACCGTGCAGGGCAGCGGCAGAGTGACAGTTAGCAGCAGTGAAGCAGCAGGGAAGAGGCAACAGGAGGGTCTCTTCTGTACATTGGTTGGGAGAACAGCCAGAACGGTTGGCATGTTATGTCTGAGCAGTCAGTACTAAGAGTCACGGAACAAGCAAATGTTTGAAAAACAGACGAACCTGCTCTTTGGAGGAGAGGGAGGAGTGCAGGAGCAGCACAAGCCATCTCTTGGATTCCTGTGCGTACTGCTGTACTGCCGCTGCCACTGCTGATATCTCCTGAATGCCTGCACGCAAAAGGGAGAAAGAGGTAAAGAACCTAGAAAGAGGGAGAGTGCAGGAAGTGAGGGAGAGGGGGAGCGTAAGAGAGAGCTGGAAAGACATTGCATTGCACCTTGAATGCTCAGAGAGGCAGGAACACCAAGATGGGAATAGGAATAGGCAGGATAGGAATGCTGCCAAATGCTTGCAGAAAAGGAAGCCTTACACCAATGGTGCAATGCATTACAGAAAGCAAAGCCATGCACCAGAGAGAGCACGAGAGAACTCTACCTGAGAGGAAGACCAGCAGGTCGCCCCTCTGGTCTGCGGGGAACTGCTGATCTATGCGCTCCAGCACACGCACATACGCCGCACTGCCCACCCGCCCTTCTCTCCCCACCCGCCCTGCACCTCCTCCCCCTCCCGCTCTCCTCAGACCCACCCCAGCCACAGTACCACCAGCAGTTGCATTGACAGCGTCGGGAGCGGCAGTGGGGTTGCAGTTGGTGGTGGAGGTGTGAGCAGTGGCGGGCGGAGGAACAGCCAGGCCCGTCTCGCCTGCTGGTTGAGGCAAATGCTCTATGGTGATGGGGTAGGTGCGACCAGGGACCTGGTACATGGGGAAAGGCCGGGCAGCCACGGTGGTGACAGTGTTGCAGGTTAGCAAACGAGCAGAAGAGCAGGAGAGCAGGAGAGCAGGCAAAGAGAGGAGCGAACAGGGGCGAAGGCCTTCTCGGCACAGGGCTGATGTGCAGTGCAGCGCACCGTGACAATGGGGGCGTTGTGGAAGTAGGCGGAGTAGGTGTGCACGTTGATGGTGGCACTCATTAGAATGACCCTCAGGTCCGTGCGCTGCTGCACCACCTGGTGGCCGCCGGCACAGCACAGCACGGAACATGAGACATGTGAAGGCAGCAGAACAGCCGTGCACAAGGAATGCAGGGAGGGAAGGTATAACAAGGCACAGAACACGAGGTACAAGGAGCATGCTCATGAATACAAGCATAGTAACTTGGTTGAGCTTGACGACATGTTGTGATCATCACGAATACAGGAGATTGGGAAGATAAAACGAGTCCTGGTAGACGAGCAATAAGAGAAACGAAAAGGGAGTAGGAGAAGGGGAGGGGGGCGTGGAGAGAGAGAGCGCGGATGAGGCGCGAACGAGGAGGGTACCTACCTGCTTCAAGAGAGCGAGGAGCATGTCAGTGGTGACGTGGCGTTCATGCACCTCGTCCACTCTGCATGGTGGGGGCGATGGGGATGGATGGAGGGGACGATTAGGTTGGATGAGAAACACAAAAACGGGCATCAAGGTTAGGCATGTGGGGAAGGAGGGAGGCATGGGGTACGAGGCATGGGAGAGCAAAGCGTGGCCTAGAACCCTCAGAACGAGTGACTGACATGATGACAGAGTAGGCGGTGAGTAGAGGGTCCGACAGAAGCTCCCTCAGCAGCACTCCCTGCCACCCACCCACCGGCCCCATGCATGCATAAACACACATACACGCATATCATGCGTATCATACGTACACACACATACACGCATATCATGCGTATCATACATACACACACGACAAAAGAGGCGAGGCAGAGACACAAAGTTGAATATGACTGGGAACATGCACAGCACATGGAGAGAGCACAGCAGGTGGCAAGTGCTCTGTCTGACGAGGTAAGTGCACTTGGCATGGTTAGACAGGAACGAAGTCGTTGCAAGGAGACAGGTGGGGGGGATACGGCTGATGCTCGACGGATAAAACAATACCACAACGGCGCATAGAGAAGCGGGGAGAAAGAGGAAGCGACGGGTGGGTAACGGGTGGGAGGGGAAGGGGAAGGGGCGGGCGAGTGGGGAGACAGGTGGGGGAGATAAATACGCCTGATGCTCGACGATTGAAAACCATGACGCAAGCGCGCAAAGAGAAGGAGGGAGGCTGAACGGTAGACGGGAGGCGAAGCGGCAGGTGGGGAATGGGTGGGAGGGTAAAGGGGCGGGCTGGCGGGCGAGTGGGGAGGGGGAGGTGCAGGCGGGCGGCACCTCTGTGAGGAAGAGGATGCGCGAGGCTGCAGTAGCTGTGGACTGGAACCTGATGCGATAAGCCACTCCCGCACCGTACTCGTTTAGAGACTCAAACGCCACCCGCCTGTGAGACAGAGGGCATCGCAGGGAAGGAAGGGAAAGGGCGGAGGGGAAAAAGAAAGGGGCGGAGAGCAAGGGGGGAGATGAGAAGGGAGACGAACGGTAAGAAGTAAGGGAGTATAAGCATGTATGAAGGGAGGGGACGAGCGGAAGAAACTTAGTAAGGGAGATCAAAAGAGGAAAGGTGCAACTGTGGTCGCGCATTGAAGGCGAGCTAATTTGAATTTGGGATTGCTTCTGAGAATACTAAGAAACAGTCTTTTGCACTGATGGAGTAGTGTAGAGCCATTAGTGTGTCGAGGGAAGGCGGAAGGGGGGAAATGGCGGTGGGAGGGGCTGAACACAGGAAGCAGGGGGGAGAGAGGAGGTGGTGGAGGGCAGGAGCGGAGGGAGATGCCTGCAGAGGGAGACGGCGGAGATGCGGCGGGGCTGAGTGCACGCAATTCTTCTGTACCCCGCAGCCAGGAGAATCTGAGGCACCTGCGTGGACTGGTACCACAACGTGGGACCAGATCAGGGGGCGTGCAGAGATGAGAGGGAGGAAGAAACGGGTTGGAAGAGGTAGGCAGGCAGGACAATAGAATGTGCGTTCCACTCCTGCTACTACAACGCTCGGTATGCTGAGACCAGTGCATGTGCGTGCGTGTATGTCTGGCAGGGAGCAGCGAGCAGAGCAAATACCTTGCCGCACCCTGTGTTCCCAGCAATGACAGTGACTTGGGACGAAGACTGCAAGGCACCTCGCAAACCGTGTCATGGAAAACATGGCAGACGCAGACTGGCAGTTAGCAAAGCAAATACCTTGCCGCACCCCGTGTCTCCAGCGATGACAGTGACTTGCGATGCAGCCACAGCAGCCACTATCTCCTCCCTGTGCGCGTTCACCGGAAGCTTCGCCTGGTCCTCCCGCAGCTTCCTCAGCTTCGCTAGGGACCGCTTCTGACGTGGGTGAGTAGGAGTGGATGGATGGGGGAGAGGAAGGACAAGAAGAGGAAAGGAGGGGGGCTGGACTCGCTGACTCGCTTCACGACATTACTCGTTCAACTTTTGACCACTTTCCACTCGTCTCTCCCCCCAGCTGCCCATTCCTCCAACGCACTTCACCTGCCCCTCCCCACAACACCCCCATCCCCCCCCCCCCCTCCTCTTCCCCCTACAAACACACACCTGCAGGAAGTCTTCATACACGCGCAGCATCCGCCTGTACTCCGCCACGTGGCCCTCTGTGAGTGGACTGTCCCTGCCCAGCGCCCGCATCCTCCCCTCATGCTGAGTCAGCACGGCCACGTTCACACGGTACCGCCGGTCGTAGCTGGGAAGAGGAGGGGCAGAGAGGGGTGGAGAGGGATGGAAAGGGGCGAAAATGGGCAGAGGGGGCCGGGTCGGGGAAGATGATTTGGAATTCGACCCAAAAACGCAAACAGCAAGGCGCTGCTGACCGTTCAGCCTGAGAAAGCACGAAGGCCGGCGATGAAAAGGAGAGGCATATTCAGCTACTTGGTCACCCCACAGAATCCGTTCTCCATGCGAGAACGAAAAGCACTTAGCCCTTAGCACGCTACCTGACAGGCAAGCCCAGCGCTTGCGCTGCCTTTTCGCTGAACGTGCTTATTCCGCCACTCGCGCTCCCGCCGCCCGCATCCCCCGCCCCGCCGCTGATCCCCGCGCGCCTGAGCTGGCTGCGCGCATGCGCGTGCGCCTGGTGTTGCAGGAGCTTCGGAATGAACTCTGGCGGAGTGGGCACGGAAGATGCGCGTGCGAAGACAATGAGTCGTGGGGACTAATACAATCTTTATTGCTTCTAAAGTGGTTCAGGTTCCCGTAACAATGAGATCAGGACGCCACGCGAGTCGAATGACAGGAAATATCGGGAGTGAGCGTGCGACGATGCATGCGACGGCGCAGGCAACGATGCGCGCGACGATGCATGCGACGATGCGCGCGACTCTAAGGCTGAAAAAGAGCTTTGTAGAGGAAGGACGACGCGGGAAAACCACGGAGAAGAAGCGAATAAATTCAAGCCGGCGTGTGCGTCCCGGAACCCCTGGAACACGGGCAACTGTCTACAGCTGACGGCTCATCTCATCGCACCTTGCAACTCGTCGTACTCGGGGCTTCCGATCGGAAACGCATCCGACGGCTGGTGGAAGAGCGACGCTAAGACTGCCTTATTCGCCGCCCAGAAACCCACGCTCATGCAGCTATCGCCCATAATCGCTCAGGCAGATGTCGCCGATAATCGCAGCGTCGCCTACAGCGCAACACTGGCTGCGAACCAGCAGTCGGCACGCGATCATGGATAAAGCGGTCCGGAGATGTGCACAATGGAAAGCAAACTAACTATGGCGGCGGCGGGCTTGTCAGTCAGCAAAAAAGGAAGCAGTCTGCAAGACACTGACAAAGTTACATCCCAGCCGAAGCCGTTACGGCGCGACCCGCATTATGCACTCGGCAGCACAAGATACACTTTTCCACATACATATTCGAACTCTTTGATCATGTATTTTATCAACCATAATTACTGATTGTACCAAGCACAACCTAGACACTTTATTTGTTAGTTTCTATAGTTCAGGCCACATGAAGCGTGGAATCGAATGGCATAGTATCACACGCATGTCTTTCACCTCTACACCTAATTTCCTCCTATACCACTATCCTTGCGTTGCCTTGCTCCAATTCCAGCTATTGCCACCTGCACATGAAATAGCACATCACACAGCATTGCGTACCACAGCAAACACACCTCACACGTCATCACATGACAAGCCATGCCATACCATCACATATCATGTCCAGCCACACAACATCACACCGCACCACACCACACCACAACACGCCATAATACACAGCACCAAACCACACCACGACACACCAAATTATACCGCACCACACTACGGAACAGCACAGCATATGCACGTCACCCAACAGCATGTACCACGTCATTGCCCTCCGCTTGCCCATTACCTCCTCATTTGCAATTGCTCGCTCTCACCAAAACTCTCAGCAGCACGCACTAAGCACCCACTCTCATCACTTACATATCATTCCAGCCACTTACTCCACCCGTACCACTAGCTCTCAGCACTCTCCCCACTCATACACACCACTCCTACCACTCACTTTCACCACTCTTCCCACTCCTATCAGTCAGCTAATTCCCTCACCACTCACTCTCACCATTCTAACCACTCACTCTCTACTCTCACCACTCTTAAAACTCATTGTCACCGCTTCAAACACTCACTCTGACCAGTCTTGCCACTGACTAACAGCACCCACACCACTCTTTCTCACCATATCATCACTCACTCTCCACGTTCCCATCGATCTCATCACTCACTCTGATTTCCCCACCGCCCACCCTCACCATTCTCACGAAATACTTAGATACTCCCAGCAGTCAATCTTACCACTCACTCAATATACAGTACCCTCACTAATCCCACCACACAATCTCACCAGTACCACCATACATTCCCACCCCTCCCACCACTCACTGTAGTACCACTCGCCCTTACCACTATCACCACTCTCACCATTGGCTATTACTACTCTCACAACACACATCACATTCTCATCATTCGCTTTCGACCCGCACCCCACTGTTACCACTCTCAACACCCACTCTCACCATTCGCAGCACTCCCACCACCCAGACATACCACACTGTATCACACCACACTGTATCATACCATACCACCCAGTATCATAGCATACCGCATCATACATCACTGCCTCATACCACACTGTATCATACCACACTGTATCATACCATACCGCATCATACCATACTGTAACGTACCGCACTGTATCATACCACATTATATCATACAATACCGTATCATACCACACTTTATCATCCCACACTCTATCATAGCACTCTGTATCATACCCACACTGTATTATACCACACTTTATCATCCCACACTGTATCATACAATACTGTATATACCACACTCTATCATACCACACCGTATCATACAATACTGTATCATACCACACTGTATCATCCCACACTGTATCATACCATACTGTATCATACCACACTGTAACATACCACACTGTATCATACCACACTGTATCATACCACACTGTAACATACCACACACAATCATACCACACTGCAGCATACCAGATTACATCACATCACACCATACCACCCCCCACCACCCACCACCACCCCTTGGCAGCCCACCTTGCCCTTCCCCAACATTACATGGCAGCAGTAGGAGCAGCAGACAGCCCAATTCCTTTCGGAGACAGCACGCCCAAAGGCTGTGCCTTGCAGGGCGAGATGTGGTAGCGAAAAATTGCTTCCAGCCCAAGACTCAAATCCCACCCCTGACGTGGCCAGAGCTGACGCGAACCAGAGCCGCCGGCCGGTCGGCTCTGACGGTGTCCATTAGGCCTTGAACGCCAGATCGGTTACTTGAGCACCGAGTGCCGTGCCGCAGAGATTCCACCTACCTCACCTCGACCCACAAGACACAACCCCAGAGGTGCTGCCCCTAAGGCAGTGAGCTGCCCACTTGCTCCCATGCTCCCCACCCACCCCCATCCCTTCACCCCATGCCTCCTTACCTGTACTTACCGTAGCCGTTCAGAGCACCATGATGCCAAGGCTGCTGGGAAGTGGGAGGAGGAGGGAGAGAAGGGGGGGGGAGTTAAGAGAAGGAATGCCTCTGTTTCGCCATGCTCCAGTGCTCCCTCCCTCCTTCAGGCTGCTAGAAGGGGAGGGGGGTAGAGAAAGAGAGAGGAGGGAATCAGACAACACACCTGATACCATACCTCGCTCATGACTCGACCTAACCTAGTCTGCCCCCTACACCCCACCCCCCACTGCTTCTGCTGCTGCAACTGCTTCTGCCGGTCTGCTACTCAGCTTCGTCTGCTTCAGTCTTCACTCCATGCCAAGTGACCTAGTGGGGGCAGAAGAAAGAGGGGGAGAAAAAGCAAGTGAATTGGCATCACCAGTATAAAAAGAACTGAAATTGACAATAAACAAGAAGCTAGAATTGAAGAGCAGAAAGGTAAATGGGATGAGGGCAAGCCTACCCCAATACTCTCCCTTGTGGCAGCGATTGGCAGTGCTGCCTCCCTTCCATCCCCACGGGTACCTGCACGGCCATAGGGGAGGAGCGTGGGGAAGCGTCGGTGTTGACCCCCGCCCCTCCCCTCCACCTGCAAGGCACACACGCAGAGCTGGTCAGTGGGCAGTCCTGACATGATGCCTCAGGCTGCTGGAAATTGGGAGGAGGGAGAGAGGAGGGGAGGAGATTAGAGAAGGAATGCCTCTGTTTCGCCCTTGTTCCAGTGCTCCCTCCCTCCTTCAGGCTGCTAGAAGGGGAGGGGGGGGAGAAAGAGAGAGGAGGGAATCAGACAACACACCTGTTACCATACCTCACCTGAGACCATACCTCACTCACGACTCGACCTAACCTAGTCTGCCCCCTAGCCCCCCACCCCCCACTGCTTCTGCTGCTCCAACTGCTGCTGCCGGTCTGCTTCTCAGCTTCCTCTGCTACAGTCTTCACTCCATGCCAAGTGACCTGGTGGGGGGGAAAGAAAGGGGGAAGTGAAAGTAATTGAGTTGGCATGACCAGGACAAAAAAAAACTGAAATTGACAAAAACAAGAAGGCAGCATTGAAGAGCAGAAAGGTAATGGGATGAGGGAAAGAGGGGAGGTGACGTACCTTGAGAGGCCAAGCCCACCCCGATACTCTCCCTTGTGGCAGCGATTGGCAGCGCTGCCTTTCTCCCATCCCCACGGGTACCTGCACGGCCACAGGGGAGGGGCGTGGGAAGTGCCGGTGTTGACCCCTGCCCCTCCCCTCCACCTGCAAGGCACACACCCAGAGCATGTTAGTATACAGTCTTGGCAGCAGCAGGGTTGACAAGTGCGAGTCACACAGGCAGTGCTAGAGAGGGGAGGGGCCACTGGGGAGACACAGCCACAAGCCACAGACCTGAAGGGGAACCTGCACCTGAGGGGAACCTGCACCTGAGGGGAACCTGCACCTGAAGGGAACCTGCACCTGAGGGGGCATCTATACCTGTGGCATGTGAGTGGACCCAGGCAGTGAATCTCTCTTTAAGAGGAAGGGCATGAATGCACGTGCAACCATGGAAACACACAAGCGATGTTGTGGCAGGCAAGGGTGAGGGCAGGAGGAAGGAACACTTAGCTTGTGGCGTGAGAGGTGAAGGCGTGAGAGCGGATGGTGTGAGGGCGAGCACAAGGCAGCTGAAGCACCACTGGGTGACTACCCTCCACGGCAGCCCTCATCCCAGCCTTCCCACTCTGCTGCTCGGCTGTCGTTGTGCTGCTGTCTTGCCTTGCCTGGTAGAGGGCAGAGAAGGGGGGGAGGGACAGGAGAAGAGCAGCAGGAGGAACTGGTGAGCTGGCGTAAAGAGAAGCGGGCTTGTAAACAGCAAGACACTCAAGCAGACAGAAATGGGAATGAGAGAACGGAGGGGAGCTGCAGAGCGAATGAAGTGGAGGGAGAGAGAGGCGGGAGGCCAAGGAGGGAGGTGACGTACCTTGAGAGGCCAGCCCACCCCATACTCTCCCTGGTCGCGCCAATTCCAGTGTGCTGCTGCGCTGCCTCCTGCTCGCATCCCCACAGGCACCTGCACGGCCACAAGGGGAGGGGAGCGGGGGAGTGACGGTGTAGACCCGCATGCCCCTCCCCTCCACCAGCAAGGAGAGACACAAAGAGAAGTGAGTCAAATGCTCGGGGTAGAAATGTAGAGGAGTGCATGGGTGGGGTGGGATGGCAGATGAGAGCAGCAGAGGAACCATTGGAGCAGCGCTAGGCACATGGTGCAGACCCAAGGTAGAGTGTCTAGGAACTTAAGCTTAGAAGCGATGCATTAGTAATGAGCTTGAAGCTCTTTAAGTACATCCAAGATGGGTAGGGAATGGATGGGGAAGGGAATCGGGGGCAATCTCTAGGGATTGGGGGTAATCCCAAGGCAATCTCCAATTGGTGGGTTGGAGATTGCTTGGAGATTACATTTGGGTTTGGTTGGGATGTAGGTGTACACCCAACCAAACACAATGTGCAAACTACACTACTCTAGGATATAGAAAATACAAAGTACAAAGTGTGAGATTGAAGGCTAACACTAACACCCCCCCATAGGCGTCAATCGAACTCAGGGCAGAGAGGGTGGAGCACAGAGCCCCATGGCGCCAAGGAGACGGTGGTGGGGAACTTTCCCAAGGGGCTTGGTGAACAGATCAGCCAGGTTGCAGTCAGATGCAACGTACTCCACTTTCAACAGCTCCTGCTGGACAAGGTCACGGATGAAGAAGTGCCGGAGTTCAATATGCTTGGTGCGGGTGTGATAGACAGGGTCTTGAGAGATGTGGATGGTACTCTGGTTGTCACACCAGAGGGTGGAGGCGGACTGTGGGAAACCAAGCTCCTGGAGTAGAAAGGTGAGCCAACGGGCCTCCTGAGCAGCCATGGTGCCTGCGTAGAGCTCTGCCTCACATGAGGAAAGGGAGACTGCAGACGACCTGGTGGAGCGCCAACTGACAACTCCGCTTCCAAGGGTGAAGCAGTACCCCTGAGAGGAGCGTCGGTCGGTCTGGTCCTCGGCCCAGGAGGAGTCGGTGTAACCTTCCAGGCGAGGAGGGGAGAGCCCACCGAGTGTGAGAACGTGAGACTTGGTGCCCTGAAGATAACGCAGCACCCGCTTCGCAGCCTTCCAGTGAAGATCAGTGAAGCGTCCAGGGGCCACGTAGCGAGAGAGGACACTGACGGGATAGGCCAAGTCCGGTCGGGTGCACATCATGGCGTACATGAGGGACCCAACAAGCTCTGGGTATGGCTCAGAGCAAGCCTCTGGTGTGTGTACAGCTGGAGCTGTGAGGAGGTGTTGCAGCGGGAGCGGGGTGGCAACAGGTGTGCACAGCTCCATCTCAAACCGTTTGAGCACATTGTCGATGTAGAACTCCTGGGAGAGTGAAATGGTGCGAGCCTGGCGATCACGAGTGATCTCCATCCCCAGGTAGTGCTTGATGTCACCGAGGTCTTTCATCTGGAGGGCCTTGCTCAGGGCTGCCTGGACAGAGGTCATCTGGGCCGAGTCCTTGGCAACGAGGATGAAGTCATCCACGTAGACCAGGATGTAGAATGGCTAAGAGTGACGGCGGATGAAGAGAGTCGGGTCAGCAGATGAAGGGTGGAAGTCCAGGGAGAGGATGACTTCTTTCACCTTGTTGTGCCATTCGCGAGGGGCTTGCTTAAGGCCGTAGACGGGGCGATTCAGCTTCCAGACAGTGTTGGGAGGGAATTCTCCTGGGAAGCCTTCAGGTCTGTCCATGAACACTGTCTCCTTGAGACGTCCTTGTAGGAAGGCGGATGAGGCATCCATGGATTTGATCTCAAAGTCTTCTCGCGCTGCAACATCCATGAGCGTACGAATGGTGGGAGGTTTGGATGTGGGGGAGAAGGTTAGGAAGAAGTCGCAGTACTGCTGCTGGGTGAAGCCCTTGGCTACGTAACGCGCTTTGAACACGGGGGCCTCGTCTGGGAGCTGTTTTACATGGAACAGCCACTTGCCCCCGACGATGTTGACCCCTGGAGGTGGAGTCTCGTCGTCGAAGGAGTGGTTGCGGGTGAATGCTTCAATCTCCGCTTCCATGGCAGCACGCCATTCGGCAGCATGAGGGCCTGAGAGAGCCTCTTGGACAGTGAGAGGGATAGGGATGGTCGGGTTTTCCGTGAAGTTGAGTGAGGGTGATTCAGTGATGTCAGGGAAGATGTGCGAGAGCTGGGGAATGACTGCGTGAAGATCATAAAGCTCCTCATGCCTATCTTCCAGAAGGGTAGAGGGCACATCCCCCCCGGCAGGAGGAGGCGAAGTGATCGTGGAGCAACGGATAGCCAGGGCCAGAGGAGGGGCAGGGCCGTGCGAGCGAGTGCCATGGGCTACCGGAGAGGAGGGCGGAGCAGGCGATGTCTGAGGGATTGGCTTAGGAGGCTTGGGCGGGGGAATTGGCCGCCGCTTGTACGTGATCAGTTCGGGCGGCTGCGGAGGAGCGGGTGCCTGGGAGGAAGAGGGGACTGGGGGAGGAGGTGGGGCCGGAGGGTGCGACCGCCGATGGTATGTGATTGGTGCGCTCGGAGGTGGCGGCGTAGATGGCAGGGCGGCAGGTGAGGGGGAGGGAGGAGCAGCTGCCGAAGACACCGGTGAGGGCGGGTCAGAGACCTCAGAGGGGGGCGGTGCGGTGGCAGGAGGGGTAGGAGGTGAAGGGGCCGGAGCAGGCGGGAGGTCAGGAGGCGCATCAAAGTCTGCCCACACGAGGGAGGGTGGATCAGAGAGAGGGTCCCATCCCGAAATGGAGTAGAATGGGCGGGTCTCATCAAAGACAACGTCGCGGCTCCGGACCAACTGTTGAGTGGAGGGGTTGAGGAAGAGGTAGTCAGGCGAGTCGGCGTTGTGCCCGAGGTAGATGCACGTCTGGGTCTTGGGACCGAGCTTGCCGCCGTGCTGCCTTCGAGCCTGAGGGTTGAGGAGGACATAGGCGGTGCACCCCCAAACGCGAAGAGAGCGAGCAGTGGGCATCTTCCCAAGCCAGAGTGTGGTTGGAGTGGTGTCGGGAAGATGCGGGTGGGGGTAAAGGTTGTAGAGGAGGGCGGCGTGGTAGAGAGCGTACCCCCAGAGAGAGTGCGGAGCGTTGGAGTGGCCGAGGAGGCACCGAGTGATCTGCACCAGGGTGTGGTTGCGGCTCTCAGCCTATGTGGAGAAAGACGCGTCCAGCGTCCTGGACGCATGCGTCCAGACGCTGGACGCTAGTTTAGGGCCCCCGAGACGCAGCAAAAGACGCAGGTCCGGGCAGCCAAAAAATACCCCCCGGGCAGCCAAAAAAAAAGTTATAGGGCAGAGGGAAGAGGGGGTAAGAGGGGGGGGGGGGGGGGGGGGGGAACACACTTTCATAGCAAAATTTCTCCTCAACAACAAAATTTCAGCCACAACAATAGAACATGAAGGTGAGCCCCAAATTTCCATAATCACAATTAGTCCAAGGGTTGTTTAGCATGCATGCATACTACCACTAACATGCATCACTCATCCTCCTCGCTCTCCATCCCCTTCTCCTCCTCCTTCTCCAAATCCTCCTGCTCCTTGTACTCGTCGAAGGTGAGGTCATCCTCATCCACCTCCACCTCTCCATCCTCCTCAAGCTTGTACCCCTCGGGAAGGGGTCGGGGGGGAATGTTCCCCTCCACTATTCCCGCCTTCCTGACTTCCCCACTCGGCCCCGCACCCGCCGCACCCTTGTGGTGGTTGTGCACAACGTTCCAGTTGTGCGCAACGAACACAAGGTCGCGAACACAAGGAGCTAGCCATAACGGTGGTGCGCGGAAAGGCGCTAAAACCACTAGGGTTTTTGAAAGAGAATTGGGTTGTGAGAAAAGGGAGCACAAATGAGAGGTTTCATGAACTAAATGGGCTTTGTGGGGGTGGTGGACCACAAAGGTTGGGTTTCCTAGTTGTGGAGTGGTGGAGAGGGGTTGGATTTCCAAATCAATTTTGCAAAAAGGGGAGGGGGCTAGGGGTGAATTAGATGGCTGGTTTTGGGGGTCGAATTTGCTTGGGGGGTGTCGAATTTTGGCGAAATTGACATTCGCGACGAAATCGCGAATGTCAATTTCGCGATCGCGAAAAAAAAAAAATCTCGGTCTGGCCGAAAAAATTTCCAGGGTGCGTCCTGCGTCTTTGTGTCCGGACGCTGCGTCCGGACGCAGGACGCAGGGCTGCCCCAGCGTCTTTCTCCACATAGCTCTCAGCTATGCCGTTCTGCTGCGGGCTGTCAGGGAGAGTGAAGTTTTGCTGGATGCCTTCTGAGGAGCAGAAGGCTTTGAGCTTGTCGTTGCAAAACTCACCACCACCATCCGAATGAAGGCGCTTGACTTTGCGGTCAAAGGTGGTCTGTGCCTGTTTAACCCACGCCATGAGGACCTCTGGAACCGCAGCCTTAGTGTGGAGGAGGTGAACAGAGACGTAGCGAGAGTGATCATCGACGATAACAAGGAAGCAGCGATAACCACCTCGTGCTGGAACAGGGGGAGGGCCCCAGACGTCCAGGTGTACCAAGTCCAGTGGTGCTGCTGCGACAGAGGGTGAGGCCGGGTGGGGCTGTTGACGCAGTTTGCTCTTGGTGCAGTCAAGGCACGTGGGAGCGGGGGAGTCTGGTGCTGGAGGAAGTGAGGCTGGCAGGCCGAGTAGAAGTTTCTTGGAGGCCATGTCAGCAAGTGTGCGGACGTTTGGGTGCCCGAGCCGATGGTGATAGAGTATGGTCGGGTTGGAAAAACTGTGGCACGAGCATGGTGAGGTAGTTGCCTCTGCTTGGGTGTTTGACACCTGTGGGATGGGTACTTGCAGCATAAAAGGCCGCTGCTGATGAGGGTGAAACGAGTCAAGACCTTGTTGGTGAGTGGATCGAAGATATCACCATAGTTCTCGTTCTCTCAGAAGATGGTGCGTAGCCCAGCTTCCTGAATTTCCCTTTGGGCCACGAGATTGTGGCGGAGTGAAGGCACGCACATTCCAATGACAGTGCCGGAAGGGAAGGCGGGGATGAACCCTTGGCAAGAGTGGTGAAGCTTGAGTCAGCTCCTAGGAGAGGGATGGGTGTTGCGTAGGGTTTGAAGGAGAGTGTCTCCTTGAGCACAGTGTGAGTGGCGCCGCTGTCGAGTGTGAACTCTATGTATTGTGGTGCTTGTGATGAGCCGAGGTACTGGGCGGAAGCTTCATTAATCATGGCAGTGCCATGGCACAACAGGTTGATACGCACATCAGCAGGAGCACTATCACTAG
Source organism: Closterium sp. Naga37s-1 (assembly GCA_947471745.1). Classification (NCBI taxonomy): domain Eukaryota; kingdom Viridiplantae; phylum Streptophyta; class Zygnematophyceae; order Desmidiales; family Closteriaceae; genus Closterium; species Closterium sp. Naga37s-1. Next base: position 316,156 of record CANJKZ010000556.1, read on the forward strand.
CACTAGCCGAAGCGGGGTCCTGGACCTCAACCAGGTTGGCCTTACGCGCACGCATCCAGTTCGGTGGCTTCTTGTCTATGCCGTGGATGGCGTACCATTCGTCGTCCTTCTTCTTGAAGCACGTAGCAAGGGGGTGGTTAGTGCCACCACACACTTGTCCCTTGCGGTTGCCATACTTGACGACGTAGGTGCACGGGGGGGAAGCGGTTGCGCTGGAAGGGCGCCGAGGCAAGGGCAGCTGCGACACTTGCTTGAGGCATGGGAGCATGGATGGCGTAGGCCTTGGCTTGAGCCGTGGAGTCTTTCTCTGCAGAGAGGAGTGCGGTGGAAACCTTGGCAAAAGTGAGGTCTTCCGCAGACAGCGTGAGGAGCATCTTCCTTGTGATTTCGTAGGCAGAGGTGAGGCCAACAAGAAGAGCTGCTGCAGGGGCCTGTTCGGGGAAGACTATACCTAGCTCCTTGAATTCGCCATGAATGGTCTGAACCTTGGCAATGTAGTCGGCCATTCCCGAGCAATCCTCAAGGCGGACCTGGAACATGTTGGGGATGAGGATGGCAACTCGGACCGCAGTCTTGTTCATGAACCGATCCTGGAGATACTTCCAGATGGCGTTGGAGGTAGGGTAGTTATGGAACGTGTTGACAAGTTCTGGAGGGGTGGAGGCGATGAAGACGCTGATAATAGCAGCATCGACCTTCTCCCACTTCTGGTACTTCTCAGCGGTTTCCTCATATGCCCTTGTGTCAGCCTCACTAGCGGATTCGGTCAGCTCACGAGGGAGAAGGGGCTGTTTTCCCTTGCCACGGTTGAGGAAGACATCCTTGAGGTCCAGTCCCTGCACATCACGGCTCAGCAGGTGCTTGTCAACCCCATAGCTCCATGCCTTGAAGTTTGAGACGGAGTGGGGTGATGGGGATGGCCATGGTGGACGCGGTGAAGGCCATGGTGGAGATCCTTTGGTGTCTCGCGCGAAGCGCCGCTCTTAAGTCACCGATAGGAACTTCGAAATCCGACGAAACCGAATAGCGAAAATCGTCAATGTCGGCCGCGTCGGGATGCCTCGTAGAAGGATTTTCTAGGCCGTCAAAATTAGGTAAAGTTGGCCGACTACCGTAGATCTAACCCTAATCCCACACACCCCCCCACACACCACCCTCAGCTTCGCGGCTACGCTGCTGCACGGCTTCGCGGCTACTCTGCTGCTCGGCTGCGCTGCTGCATTGCTGCTTGGCTACGCTGCTGCACCTATTCAGCTGCGGGACAAAAAGGGAATGGGGTAGAAGTGCAGATGCGGGGCGATGGGCGGCGGCCCGACGAGAAGTTGCGGGGCGACGGGCGGCGGCCCGACGAGAAGCTGCGGGGCGACGGGCGGCGGCCCGACGAGAAGAGGTGACGCGGTGACGAAATTGAGGGATGACGAAGAAGGAATGGTAGGTTAGAGTGACGTCGATAAGCGTACCATAGAAATTGAAGACGTCGTCGAAGTTGACGGGAAAGTGGTGCGGGGGGATTTCCGCCCACGAATGTCGCGAATCGACGGCGACGAGGTTGAAGGAGGCTATGCCGAGGTTTGCGGGAAGAACATCCACATAGATAGGAGGATCACGATCCGAATGTGCGGATGACGAGCTCTGATACCATCTAGGAACTTAAGCTTAGAAGCGATGCATTAGTAATGAGCTTGAAGCTCTTTAAGTACATCCAAGATGGGTAGGGAATGGATGGGGAAGGGAATCGGGGGCAATCCCTAGGGATTGGAGGTAATCCCAAGGCAATCTCCAATTGGTGGGTTGGAGATTGCTCGGAGATTACATTTGGGTTTGGTTGGGATGTAGGTGTACACCCAACCAAACACAATGTGCAAACTACACTACTCTAGGATATAGAAAATACAAAGTACAAAGTGTGAGATTGAAGGCTAACACTAACAGAGTGGGCTAGAGTAAAATTTTCAGGCTTCGGGTAGGCATAACCTGGGGGCCGGAAGAGGGGGGATACCTGGAATAGGGGGTCTGCACAATGTGGGCAAGGCTGCTGCAAGTGGCTTGGTTTGGATGAAGCATGGATGGAGAGATGATATGTGCATGCATGTGCGAGTGCATGTGTGAGAGAGCAAAAGCATTGACAAGGGGAGAGCAGAGAGCAGACTTATCTGGTGCGGCTGTGGGTGGTGGTGGTAGCTGAAGGCGTGAGGGCGAGCAGTTGGCAGGTGCAGCAGCAGCAGGTGAGTCCCTTCCAACACGAGGAAGGTGCAAAAGCGCTCCTTCCAGCCTCCCTCCCTGCACGGCCACAGGGGAGGAGCGTGGGGAAGCGTCGGTGTTGACCCCTGCCCCTCCCCTCCACCTGCAAGGCACGCACGCAGACTGGTCAGTGGGCAGCGAGGGGATGATTGGTGAAAGTGCAAGAGAGGGAATGGCATTTGCAAGGCGGGAGAGGGGAGGGGCCACTGGTGGAGGCCAAGTCACAAACTGCAGACCCAAGGGCTGCACCTGAGGGGGTACCTGCACACCTGCACCTGAGGGGGTACCTGCACCTGAGAGGGTTACCTGAAGTAAGGGGGTCTGCAGCATGTGAGGCGAGCCCAACCAGTGGCGCTGTTTCAAGAGGAAGGTGCGAAAGCGCATGCAAACACGAGATGCCAGCAAAGTACACAAGACATGGCGAGGCAGGCAAGGGGTTGAGGGAACTTAGCTGGCAGATGGAGAACGTTTGAGGGAGCTGTTGCCTCGTCCCTGCTCCCCTCCCTTTTCCTCCAGTGTGCGTCTCCTGTTGAATGCCAAGTGACCTGCTAGGGGCAGCAGACAGGGGGGGAAGTAACAGTAGTTGAGTTGGCAGGACCAGGAAAAACAACAACAGCTGCAGCTAAAAGAAATGAGAAGGCGAAATTGAGGAGCAGAAAGGGAGAGCGATGAGGGCAAGAGGGGAGGTGACGTACCTTGAGAGGCCAAGCCCACCCCGATACTCTCCCTTGGTGCAGCGATTGGCAGTGCTGCCTCCCTGCACGGCCACAGGGGAGGGGCGTGGGGAAGCATCGGTGTTGACCCCCGCCCCTCCCCTCCACCTGCAAGGCACACACACAGAGCTGGTCAGTGGGCAGCGAGGGAATGATTGGTGAAAGTGCAAGAGAGGAACGGAATTTGCAAGGCGGGAGAGGGGAGGGGACACTGGTGGAGGCCAAGTCACAAACTGCAGACCCAAGGGCTGCACCTGAGGGGGTACCTGCACACCTGCACCTGAGGGGGTACCTGCACCTGAGAGGGTTACCTGAAGTAAGGGGGTCTGCAGCATGTGAGGCGGGCCCAACCAGTGGCGCTGTTTCAAGAGGAAGGTGCAAAAGCGCATGCAAACACGAGATGCCAGCAAAGTACACAAGACATGGCGAGGCAGGCAAGGGGTTGAGGGAACTTAGCTGTAAGGCGTGAGAGCGAGCAGAGGGCAGCTGCAGCAGAACCAGGTGACTCCTTCCCCTGCAGCCCCCTCCCCGCCTTCCCGTGTGCGTCCCTCCCTGCACGGCCACCGGGGAGAGGCGTGAGGGAATGGCGGTGCTGACCCCACACCCCTCCCCCCCACCTGCAAGGCACACACGCAGAGCTGGTGGGTAGACAGCGAGGGGACGAAGGGTGAAAGTGCAAGAGCAGAGCATGCAAGGCAAATGAGAGGGAGGGGCCACTGGTTGAGGCACAAGCACAAGGCACAGACCCCCAAGGGGACCTGAGGGGCGGTAAAATTGTAAGGGGGACAGAACCTGAACCTGAACCTACCTGGAATAAGAAAAGGGAGGTCTGTGGCTTGCAAGTCATGCCCCAACCAGCGGCGAGATTTGACAGAATGGAAAGAAAGAAAAGAAGCAGATCCCAAATCAACCGAAAGCACTTGAGAGGCAAGCTTCAAGGAGGCGAATGACTTAGCTGAAACTTGGAGCAGTGGTGGTGCAGGCGGAGGGGGTGCCTTGATGCAGAGTGGGCGCGGCGAGGGGGATTTGAAAGAATGGACCTGCGAGGCAGAGGAGACGGGGGGGGAGAGAAAGTTAGTCTCTGGCAAGTGGGAGGGAGCGGCCGTTGCAAGTGAGAAGAGCGCCTGGCAGCAGTGCGAGTGCAGAAACGACGGTGCATGTGATGCCGCCCACAGCCCCACAAGAGCCCCTACCAACCTGCACCTGCACCTGAACCTGCACCTGAACCTGCACCTGAACCTGCACCTGAACCTGAACCTGCACCTGAACCTGAACCTGAACCTGAACCGGGGGGGAGTGGGGCTCTTGTGGAGTGTGGTGGCGGGCGATACTGCAACCTCGACCGTTGATGAGGCCGGCACTGCTGCCCCGCTGCCCGCCCTTGCCGCCCCCCTCGCCTCCCCTCGCCTGCTGCACTCCCCTCGCTTGCTGCCCGCCTTGCGCTGGCCTGGCAGGAAGAGCGGTGAGGGCGGGTAGGAAGGGGAGGGAGGAGAAGGAGTGGGGGGCGTGGAGGAATGAGCTGCAGTCAGGAACAGGAGGTGGGTGGGTGTGACGAGTGAGAGTCGAAATTGGTAATGCTGGTGATGCGTGTGTGATGTGATGTGGGTGCGGCGTGATGTGATGTGCGCATGAGTGCAGGCAGGCAGGGCGATCACACTGCAGACCTCAGACGCACGCACGCACGCGGACAGCTAAGCCTGACGGACGGACGGACGGACGCGGGCAAGGGAAGACGCGGACAGAGCTAGGGGAAGAGACAGGGAGGTCTGCAGGGTCGCCCTGGGGTGGCATGGAGAGTGGCGCGTGGGATGTGATGAGGCATGGAGAGTGGCGGCAGGGAAGCAGGGCGAAGGTACTTATCTGCACGCACGCAAGGCGAATGGCGAGTGGGGCGGGACGTTCAGCGGTGCTGCGTGCGACTGAACGCCAATTGCTCGTTTCTTCTGCCTCGCTGCCATGCTGACGTAATCGTTCACTGCTGCATTTCATGGCGCTTGCCGCTTCCTGCACAAAAGCACACACATTTTTCAGAAACAGTTCTCATAGAACAATACAATGACTTAACAGCACGAAACATGAACGAAAAGCGCGCGATTAGGGAGAAGTGAAGCGATCTAACATAAGCGTTTGAAGGCTTACCGCGGAATGGCGATGGAGGGAGCAGGCGAAGGGGGTGGTTGCTGCTCGGTGGTGGGTGGGCGGATGGACGACGCGTGGCGAGCGGAGAGCAGAGGCGGTAGAGCGGCGAGGAAGGCTGGCGACTGCGAGAGCCACCTTGGGAATGACGACCACGATTCTCAAAAATCGCCTCATGCTGTAAATTACCTGAAACGGGAAATGGAGAACGTATCAGTAATGACAGTCAATGATCACGAACAAAAGATAAGCTAAAGGCACATTTGCGACGATCACCAAAAAGCACATAGATCAGTGAGAAGAAAACGAGAACGTACGGATCAGGCCAAAGTCGCGACGCGGTCCCGGGGACGAAGAATCCACGACGCGTCGTCACCGCGTCGGCGACGAATTGAACGTGCAGGCTTGTGAGGAATTTGAGCTGCAGGTGACGCCGAACGACGTGGCCGATGGCAAGTGTCGTATGAAAGTCGCAAAGTGGTCTTGGCGACGAAAATCGACGACATGTCCGCGATTTATTGAATCGGCTTCAGCGTGCCTAAAATGACGACGTATCGGAAATGCTGTGAAGATCGATCGCCGGCGGCTAAAACGGCTTGGGCAAAAGATTCGTGTGAAATCGCAGCAGAAGCTGACGAGAAACTGGAAATGCGCGCAGCTGCGGAGTCGTGGACTGGTCAAACTGAATGAGCAGCGAATGTTAGATTATTGCATCAGTTGGGTTGTAAATGTGCAAGTGTAACACCCAAACATGGGTGTACTATTATGAATGAACTTGCAGAGTGCGCAGTAAAACGAATAACGAGAATGAGAATTACAGAATTACTGAATCACGATACAATGGAAGTGACGAGGCCTAAATAGGGGAAGTCCTAGCAAGGCGGGGAGGTTCGGGAAAGGATGGCTCGGTGATGGTTGCGATTGGTGCGGAGGCGACTCGGGAGTGGTTCGGTGCGACGAAATAGGAAGGACAGGTTCGTCGCGTGACCCTCGGGATGGCCTCGATAACGAGCGCCTCAGTAAGGATTTGTAAATCCTTACACTCTCCCACCTTCTAAATAAGGCAGTCTTGTACTGAAAACAGACCCCGCACTAGCAAGGATGCCGTCGATCTCCTCTTCAGCTGAATCCGACGGCTGAAATGCCTTTGACAATATTTTGAAAAGGTTGGAATGTAGGCCATTGATGAAGTCCAATTTCGATCTGACAGTCGACGATGAACTGACCCAAATTGAAGTAGAAGTTGGAATGTGGGCCGTTGATCGAGTAAGTGCGAATCTGACGGTCGAGGCAGATGCGATTTTGGAGGCAACAGACTGACGCGAAATTCAATCGCGATCAATCTGGAGCCGTCGATCTTGTCGGTGTAATCGCGATCGTCCGTCGTGCTGACGCAACCTGACAAAGGTCAAGAAGAAAGCCGAGAAAACGCCAAGGAAAGAAACAGTGCCGAGCACTTTCTCCCCCCCCTCCAAGAAAACACACCAGAAAATGTTTCACTGCTGCGCCGAGAAGAAAACCACCAAAACCAGGTGTTAAGTCCCACTCAGAAAGCCGTTGAGCGTAGAAGTCCAGGTGAAAACGTGTCGGTGTGGAGAAGCGATGTCGAAAACCAGGTAAGCCGTGCCCAAAATTCTTCAAGGGCGATCCCGTTGACGTAGACCAGAAACCGTGATGAAAATTCGCCGTTGCACGAACTGTCGACATTTGTCTTTACACCGCCGAAACTTTCGGTGAGTCCCTGTCAGAACATATATATAGCTTATGCTGTTGTGTAGGCTATAGTGGGGTATCCCATAGGGGGTACAACCCAATTAGGGTTTCCTATATGTACTCACTTCATTCATAGTTCATTCATTCTTGTTCAAATCTTCTCATGGTATCGAGCAGGTTCCCCCTTGGGAACTGTGCTTAGGGCCCACCACATCGATTTTTTTTTCCTGCCCGAAGCGCGCTCAGCCCGAGTCGCGCTCCGGGCCCTCACTTCGTCGAGCCGCCCTAGCGGCCCTTCACTGCGGCCCCGCCACTCGTCTCAGCGGCCCCGCCGCCCGTCTTCGCGGCCCCGCCGCCTCTCTCCTAGCGGCCCCGCCGCCCTACCTAGCGGCCCCGCCGCCCTACCTCGCGGCCTCGCCGCCCTATTGCGCGGCCCCGCCGCCCTACCTAGCGGCCCCGCCGCCCTTACTCGCGGCCTCGCCGCCCCATTGCGCGGCCCCGCCGCCCTACCTCGCGGCCTCGCCGCCCCATCGCGAGGCCCCGCCGCCCTACCTAGCGGCCCCGCCGCCCTTCCTCGCGGCCCCGCCGCCCCATCGCGCGGCCCCGCCGCCCTATCTAGCGGCCCCGCCGCCCTTCCTCGCGGCCCCGCCGCCCCATCGCGCGGCCCCGCCGCCCTTCCTCGCGGCCCCGCCGCCCCATCAGCGGCCCCGCCGCCCTATCAAGCGGCCCCGCCGCCCTTCTCTGCAGCGGCCCCGCCATTCCTCTACAGCGGCCGAGCCGCCCAGCAGCAGAGCAGCCGAGCCGCCCAGCCGTCGAGCCGCCCTGCAGCCGAGCCGCCCGGGAGCCGAGCCGCCCTGCCGCCGAGCCGCCCTGCCGCCGAGCCGCCCGGGAGCCGAGCCGCCGAGCCGCCCTGCCGCCGAGCCGCCCTGCCGCCGAGCCGCCCTGCCGCCGAGCCGCCCGGGAGCCGAGCCGCCCAGCAGCCGAGCCGCCGAGCCGCCCAGCTGCCGGGCCGCCCTACTGCCGAGCCGCCCGACCTGCCCTGCCTGGTGAGCACAGCACCACTGTTACTGCGTGCCCTTCCCCTACTGCTTGCACTACTACACTGTCGTCGTCATGGCTACCCCTAGTGTCCTCGCTTTTGACGCTGAGGGTCGAGCCATTGACCTTGAGGTCTGGGTCGACGACCTGCAGCTGTTCTTACAGTGCGATAGGGCGGACGGTCTTTCCCTCTTTGACCTCACCTCTGGCGCCTCTCCTGCCCCTGCTGCTGATGCTGACCCCACTGTTCGCTCTCAGTGGGCCACCCGCGATGCTGCTGCACGTCTTGCTGTGCGTCGCCACCTGCCTACCACTGAGCGCGCGCACTTTAGTCAGTACAAGAGTGCTCAGACCTTGTACGACGCTGTAGTTGCGCGCTACTCTTCCCCTGCCACTGCTGCCCTGAGCCGCCTCATGCTACCGTACCTCTTTCCTGACCTTGCTGCCTTTCCCACTGTCGCTGACCTCATTACGCACCTCCGCACTAGTGACACTCGCTACCGCGCCGCCCTTCCTGCTGAGTTCTGCGCCAAGAACCCCCCCCCCATGTACATCACTCTCTATTACATAGTCACACGCCTCCCTGACTCCCTTCGCGTAGTCAGGGACCACTTCCTCTCAGTCTGTCCCACCACTCTCACTGTCGACCTCCTCGAGAAGTCCCTCCTTGCGGCGGAGAAGAGCATCGTCGCTGTAGGAGCCTCTCGTGGTGACCCTCGCACCCCCATCTTTGAGGGGTGTTCTCCTTCCCCCCTGCTGCCCTCTGTTGCCTCTGCTGCTGCTGCCGACCTGCTTGGTCTTGAGTCGGTCTGCGCGGCGTCTGCCCCTAGCGGGAGACGCCGCCCTGGCAGGGGCAAGGGGGGCAAGGGCGCGGGTGGAACTGGCGGGGGCGGTGGAGGTGGCGGTGGAGGCGGCGGAGGGAGTGGGGGTGGCGGTGGGAGTGGTGGCGGGGGCGGTGGTGGCGGTGGCAGCAGCGGAGGAGGAGGCGGTGGTGGCGGCAGCGGTGGGAGCGGAGGCAGCGGTGGTGGTGGAGGTGGAGGCGGCGGTGGCGGAGGGGGTGGAGCTGGTCGGGGTGGTGAAGAGTGGTGAAGCTTGAGTCAGCTCCTAGGAGAGGGATGGGTGTTGCGTAGGGTTTGAAGGAGAGTGTCTCCTTGAGCACAGTGTGAGTGGCGCCGCTGTCGAGTGTGAACTCTATGTATTGTGGTGCTTGTGATGAGCCGAGGTACTGGGCGGAAGCTTCATTAATCATGGCAGTGCCATGGCACAACAGGTTGATACGCACATCAGCAGGAGCACTATCACTAGCACTAGCCGAAGCGGGGTCCTGGACCTCAACCAGGTTGGCCTTACGCGCACGCATCCAGTTCGGTGGCTTCTTGTCTATGCCGTGGATGGCGTACCATTCGTCGTCCTTCTTCTTGAAGCACGTAGCAAGGGGGTGGTTAGTGCCACCACACACTTGTCCCTTGCGGTTGCCATACTTGACGACGTAGGTGCACGGGGGGGAAGCGGTTGCGCTGGAAGGGCGCCGAGGCAAGGGCAGCTGCGACACTTGCTTGAGGCATGGGAGCATGGATGGCGTAGGCCTTGGCTTGAGCCGTGGAGTCTTTCTCTGCAGAGAGGAGTGCGGTGGAAACCTTGGCAAAAGTGAGGTCTTCCGCAGACAGCGTGAGGAGCATCTTCCTTGTGATTTCGTAGGCAGAGGTGAGGCCAACAAGAAGAGCTGCTGCAGGGGCCTGTTCGGGGAAGACTATACCTAGCTCCTTGAATTCGCCATGAATGGTCTGAACCTTGGCAATGTAGTCGGCCATTCCCGAGCAATCCTCAAGGCGGACCTGGAACATGTTGGGGATGAGGATGGCAACTCGGACCGCAGTCTTGTTCATGAACCGATCCTGGAGATACTTCCAGATGGCGTTGGAGGTAGGGTAGTTATGGAACGTGTTGACAAGTTCTGGAGGGGTGGAGGCGATGAAGACGCTGATAATAGCAGCATCGACCTTCTCCCACTTCTGGTACTTCTCAGCGGTTTCCTCATATGCCCTTGTGTCAGCCTCACTAGCGGATTCGGTCAGCTCACGAGGGAGAAGGGGCTGTTTTCCCTTGCCACGGTTGAGGAAGACATCCTTGAGGTCCAGTCCCTGCACATCACGGCTCAGCAGGTGCTTGTCAACCCCATAGCTCCATGCCTTGAAGTTTGAGACGGAGTGGGGTGATGGGGATGGCCATGGTGGACGCGGTGAAGGCCATGGTGGAGATCCTTTGGTGTCTCGCGCGAAGCGCCGCTCTTAAGTCACCGATAGGAACTTCGAAATCCGACGAAACCGAATAGCGAAAATCGTCAATGTCGGCCGCGTCGGGATGCCTCGTAGAAGGATTTTCTAGGCCGTCAAAATTAGGTAAAGTTGGCCGACTACCGTAGATCTAACCCTAATCCCACACACCCCCCCACACACCACCCTCAGCTTCGCGGCTACGCTGCTGCACGGCTTCGCGGCTACTCTGCTGCTCGGCTGCGCTGCTGCATTGCTGCTCGGCTACGCTGCTGCACCTATTCAGCTGCGGGACAAAAAGGGAATGGGGTAGAAGTGCAGATGCGGGGCGATGGGCGGCGGCCCGACGAGAAGTTGCGGGGCGACGGGCGGCGGCCCGACGAGAAGCTGCGGGGCGACGGGCGGCGGCCCGACGAGAAGAGGTGACGCGGTGACGAAATTGAGGGATGACGAAGAAGGAATGGTAGGTTAGAGTGACGTCGATAAGCGTACCATAGAAATTGAAGACGTCGTCGAAGTTGACGGGAAAGTGGTGCGGGGGGATTTCCGCCCACGAATGTCGCGAATCGACGGCGACGAGGTTGAAGGAGGCTATGCCGAGGTTTGCGGGAAGAACATCCACATAGATAGGAGGATCACGATCCGAATGTGCGGATGACGAGCTCTGATACCATCTAGGAACTTAAGCTTAGAAGCGATGCATTAGTAATGAGCTTGAAGCTCTTTAAGTACATCCAAGATGGGTAGGGAATGGATGGGGAAGGGAATCGGGGGCAATCCCTAGGGATTGGGGGTAATCCCAAGGCAATCTCCAATTGGTGGGTTGGAGATTGCTTGGAGATTACATTTGGGTTTGGTTGGGATGTAGGTGTACACCCAACCAAACACAATGTGCAAACTACACTACTCTAGGATATAGAAAATACAAAGTACAAAGTGTGAGATTGAAGGCTAACACTAACAGAGTGGGCTAGAGTAAAATTTTCAGGCTTCGGGTAGGCATAACCTGGGGGCCGGAAGAGGGGGGATACCTGGAATAGGGGGTCTGCACAATGTGGGCAAGGCTGCTGCAAGTGGCTTGGTTTGGATGAAGCATGGATGGAGAGATGATATGTGCATGCATGTGCGAGTGCATGTGTGAGAGAGCAAAAGCATTGACAAGGGGAGAGCAGAGAGCAGACTTATCTGGTGCGGCTGTGGGTGGTGGTGGTAGCTGAAGGCGTGAGGGCGAGCAGTTGGCAGGTGCAGCAGCAGCAGGTGAGTCCCTTCCAACACGAGGAAGGTGCAAAAGCGCTCCTTCCAGCCTCCCTCCCTGCACGGCCACAGGGGAGGAGCGTGGGGAAGCGTCGGTGTTGACCCCTGCCCCTCCCCTCCACCTGCAAGGCACGCACGCAGACTGGTCAGTGGGCAGCGAGGGGATGATTGGTGAAAGTGCAAGAGAGGGAATGGCATTTGCAAGGCGGGAGAGGGGAGGGGCCACTGGTGGAGGCCAAGTCACAAACTGCAGACCCAAGGGCTGCACCTGAGGGGGTACCTGCACACCTGCACCTGAGGGGGTACCTGCACCTGAGAGGGTTACCTGAAGTAAGGGGGTCTGCAGCATGTGAGGCGAGCCCAACCAGTGGCGCTGTTTCAAGAGGAAGGTGCGAAAGCGCATGCAAACACGAGATGCCAGCAAAGTACACAAGACATGGCGAGGCAGGCAAGGGGTTGAGGGAACTTAGCTGGCAGATGGAGAACGTTTGAGGGAGCTGTTGCCTCGTCCCTGCTCCCCTCCCTTTTCCCCCAGTGTGCGTCTCCTGTTGAATGCCAAGTGACCTGCTAGGGGCAGCAGACAGGGGGGGAAGTAACAGTAGTTGAGTTGGCAGGACCAGGAAAAACAACAACAGCTGCAGCTAAAAGAAATGAGAAGGCGAAATTGAGGAGCAGAAAGGGAGAGCGATGAGGGCAAGAGGGGAGGTGACGTACCTTGAGAGGCCAAGCCCACCCCGATACTCTCCCTTGGTGCAGCGATTGGCAGTGCTGCCTCCCTGCACGGCCACAGGGGAGGGGCGTGGGGAAGCATCGGTGTTGACCCCCGCCCCTCCCCTCCACCTGCAAGGCACACACACAGAGCTGGTCAGTGGGCAGCGAGGGAATGATTGGTGAAAGTGCAAGAGAGGAACGGAATTTGCAAGGCGGGAGAGGGGAGGGGACACTGGTGGAGGCCAAGTCACAAACTGCAGACCCAAGGGCTGCACCTGAGGGGGTACCTGCACACCTGCACCTGAGGGGGTACCTGCACCTGAGAGGGTTACCTGAAGTAAGGGGGTCTGCAGCATGTGAGGCGGGCCCAACCAGTGGCGCTGTTTCAAGAGGAAGGTGCAAAAGCGCATGCAAACACGAGATGCCAGCAAAGTACACAAGACATGGCGAGGCAGGCAAGGGGTTGAGGGAACTTAGCTGTAAGGCGTGAGAGCGAGCAGAGGGCAGCTGCAGCAGAACCAGGTGACTCCTTCCCCTGCAGCCCCCTCCCCGCCTTCCCGTGTGCGTCCCTCCCTGCACGGCCACCGGGGAGAGGCGTGAGGGAATGGCGGTGCTGACCCCACACCCCTCCCCCCCACCTGCAAGGCACACACGCAGAGCTGGTGGGTAGACAGCGAGGGGACGAAGGGTGAAAGTGCAAGAGCAGAGCATGCAAGGCAAATGAGAGGGAGGGGCCACTGGTTGAGGCACAAGCACAAGGCACAGACCCCCAAGGGGACCTGAGGGGCGGTAAAATTGTAAGGGGGACAGAACCTGAACCTGAACCTACCTGGAATAAGAAAAGGGAGGTCTGTGGCTTGCAAGTCATGCCCCAACCAGCGGCGAGATTTGACAGAATGGAAAGAAAGAAAAGAAGCAGATCCCAAATCAACCGAAAGCACTTGAGAGGCAAGCTTCAAGGAGGCGAATGACTTAGCTGAAACTTGGAGCAGTGGTGGTGCAGGCGGAGGGGGTGCCTTGATGCAGAGTGGGCGCGGCGAGGGGGATTTGAAAGAATGGACCTGCGAGGCAGAGGAGACGGGGGGGGAGAGAAAGTTAGTCTCTGGCAAGTGGGAGGGAGCGGCCGTTGCAAGTGAGAAGAGCGCCTGGCAGCAGTGCGAGTGCAGAAACGACGGTGCATGTGATGCCGCCCACAGCCCCACAAGAGCCCCTACCAACCTGCACCTGCACCTGAACCTGCACCTGAACCTGAACCTGCACCTGAACCTGCACCTGAACCTGAACCTGCACCTGAACCTGAACCTGAACCTGAACCGGGGGGGAGTGGGGCTCTTGTGGAGTGTGGTGGCGGGCGATACTGCAACCTCGACCGTTGATGAGGCCGGCACTGCTGCCCCGCTGCCCGCCCTTGCCGCCCCCCTCGCCTCCCCTCGCCTGCTGCACTCCCCTCGCTTGCTGCCCGCCTTGCGCTGGCCTGGCAGGAAGAGCGGTGAGGGCGGGTAGGAAGGGGAGGGAGGAGAAGGAGTGGGGGGCGTGGAGGAATGAGCTGCAGTCAGGAACAGGAGGTGGGTGGGTGTGACGAGTGAGAGTCGAAATTGGTAATGCTGGTGATGCGTGTGTGATGTGATGTGGGTGCGGCGTGATGTGATGTGCGCATGAGTGCAGGCAGGCAGGGCGATCACACTGCAGACCTCAGACGCACGCACGCACGCGGACAGCTAAGCCTGACGGACGGACGGACGGACGCGGGCAAGGGAAGACGCGGACAGAGCTAGGGGAAGAGACAGGGAGGTCTGCAGGGTCGCCCTGGGGTGGCATGGAGAGTGGCGCGTGGGATGTGATGAGGCATGGAGAGTGGCGGCAGGGAAGCAGGGCGAAGGTACTTATCTGCACGCACGCAAGGCGAATGGCGAGTGGGGCGGGACGTTCAGCGGTGCTGCGTGCGACTGAACGCCAATTGCTCGTTTCTTCTGCCTCGCTGCCATGCTGACGTAATCGTTCACTGCTGCATTTCATGGCGCTTGCCGCTTCCTGCACAAAAGCACACACATTTTTCAGAAACAGTTCTCATAGAACAATACAATGACTTAACAGCACGAAACATGAACGAAAAGCGCGCGATTAGGGAGAAGTGAAGCGATCTAACATAAGCGTTTGAAGGCTTACCGCGGAATGGCGATGGAGGGAGCAGGCGAAGGGGGTGGTTGCTGCTTGGTGGTGGGTGGGCGGATGGACGACGCGTGGCGAGCGGAGAGCAGAGGCGGTAGAGCGGCGAGGAAGGCTGGCGACTGCGAGAGCCACCTTGGGAATGACGACCACGATTCTCAAAAATCGCCTCATGCTGTAAATTACCTGAAACGGGAAATGGAGAACGTATCAGTAATGACAGTCAATGATCACGAACAAAAGATAAGCTAAAGGCACATTTGCGACGATCACCAAAAAGCACATAGATCAGTGAGAAGAAAACGAGAACGTACGGATCAGGCCAAAGTCGCGACGCGGTCCCGGGGACGAAGAATCCACGACGCGTCGTCACCGCGTCGGCGACGAATTGAACGTGCAGGCTTGTGAGGAATTTGAGCTGCAGGTGACGCCGAACGACGTGGCCGATGGCAAGTGTCGTATGAAAGTCGCAAAGTGGTCTTGGCGACGAAAATCGACGACATGTCCGCGATTTATTGAATCGGCTTCAGCGTGCCTAAAATGACGACGTATCGGAAATGCTGTGAAGATCGATCGCCGGCGGCTAAAACGGCTTGGGCAAAAGATTCGTGTGAAATCGCAGCAGAAGCTGACGAGAAACTGGAAATGCGCGCAGCTGCGGAGTCGTGGACTGGTCAAACTGAATGAGCAGCGAATGTTAGATTATAGCATCAGTTGGGTTGTAAATGTGCAAGTGTAACACCCAAACATGGGTGTACTATTATGAATGAACTTGCAGAGTGCGCAGTAAAACGAATAACGAGAATGAGAATTACAGAATTACTGAATCACGATACAATGGAAGTGACGAGGCCTAAATAGGGGAAGTCCTAGCAAGGCGGGGAGGTTCGGGAAAGGATGGCTCGGTGATGGTTGCGATTGGTGCGGAGGCGACTCGGGAGTGGTTCGGTGCGACGAAATAGGAAGGACAAGTTCGTCGCGTGACCCTCGGGATGGCCTCGATAACGAGCGCCTCAGTAAGGATTTGTAAATCCTTACACTCTCCCACCTTCTAAATAAGGCAGTCTTGTACTGAAAACAGACCCCGCACTAGCAAGGATGCCGTCGATCTCCTCTTCAGCTGAATCCGACGGCTGAAATGCCTTTGACAATATTTTGAAAAGGTTGGAATGTAGGCCATTGATGAAGTCCAATTTCGATCTGACAGTCGACGATGAACTGACCCAAATTGAAGTAGAAGTTGGAATGTGGGCCGTTGATCGAGTAAGTGCGAATCTGACGGTCGAGGCAGATGCGATTTTGGAGGCAACAGACTGACGCGAAATTCAATCGCGATCAATCTGGAGCCGTCGATCTTGTCGGTGTAATCGCGATCGTCCGTCGTGCTGACGCAACCTGACAAAGGTCAAGAAGAAAGCCGAGAAAACGCCAAGGAAAGAAACAGTGCCGAGCACTTTCTCCCCCCCCTCCAAGAAAACACACCAGAAAATGTTTCACTGCTGCGCCGAGAAGAAAACCACCAAAACCAGGTGTTAAGTCCCACTCAGAAAGCCGTTGAGCGTAGAAGTCCAGGTGAAAACGTGTCGGTGTGGAGAAGCGATGTCGAAAACCAGGTAAGCCGTGCCCAAAATTCTTCAAGGGCGATCCCGTTGACGTAGACCAGAAACCGTGATGAAAATTCGCCGTTGCACGAACTGTCGACATTTGTCTTTACACCGCCGAAACTTTCGGTGAGTCCCTGTCAGAACATATATATAGCTTATGCTGTTGTGTAGGCTATAGTGGGGTATCCCATAGGGGGTACAACCCAATTAGGGTTTCCTATATGTACTCACTTCATTCATAGTTCATTCATTCTTGTTCAAATCTTCTCATGGTATCGAGCAGGTTCCCCCTTGGGAACTGTGCTTAGGGCCCACCACATCGATTTTTTTTTCCTGCCCGAAGCGCGCTCAGCCCGAGTCGCGCTCCGGGCCCTCACTTCGTCGAGCCGCCCTAGCGGCCCTTCACTGCGGCCCCGCCACTCGTCTCAGCGGCCCCGCCGCCCGTCTTCGCGGCCCCGCCGCCTCTCTCCTAGCGGCCCCGCCGCCCTACCTAGCGGCCCCGCCGCCCTACCTCGCGGCCTCGCCGCCCTATTGCGCGGCCCCGCCGCCCTACCTAGCGGCCCCGCCGCCCTTACTCGCGGCCTCGCCGCCCCATTGCGCGGCCCCGCCGCCCTACCTCGCGGCCTCGCCGCCCCATCGCGAGGCCCCGCCGCCCTACCTAGCGGCCCCGCCGCCCTTCCTCGCGGCCCCGCCGCCCCATCGCGCGGCCCCGCCGCCCTATCTAGCGGCCCCGCCGCCCTTCCTCGCGGCCCCGCCGCCCCATCGCGCGGCCCCGCCGCCCTTCCTCGCGGCCCCGCCGCCCCATCAGCGGCCCCGCCGCCCTATCAAGCGGCCCCGCCGCCCTTCTCTGCAGCGGCCCCGCCATTCCTCTACAGCGGCCGAGCCGCCCAGCAGCAGAGCAGCCGAGCCGCCCAGCCGTCGAGCCGCCCTGCAGCCGAGCCGCCCGGGAGCCGAGCCGCCCTGCCGCCGAGCCGCCCGGGAGCCGAGCCGCCGAGCCGCCCTGCCGCCGAGCCGCCCTGCCGCCGAGCCGCCCGGGAGCCGAGCCGCCCAGCAGCCGAGCCGCCGAGCCGCCCAGCTGCCGGGCCGCCCTACTGCCGAGCCGCCCGACCTGCCCTGCCTGGTGAGCACAGCACCACTGTTACTGCGTGCCCTTCCCCTACTGCTTGCACTACTACACTGTCGTCGTCATGGCTACCCCTAGTGTCCTCGCTTTTGACGCTGAGGGTCGAGCCATTGACTTTGAGGTCTGGGTCGACGACCTGCAGCTGTTCTTACAGTGCGATAGGGCAGACGGTCTTTCCCTCTTTGACCTCACCTCTGGCGCCTCTCCTGCCCCTGCTGCTGATGCTGACCCCACTGTTCGCTCTCAGTGGGCCACCCGCGATGCTGCTGCACGTCTTGCTGTGCGTCGCCACCTGCCTACCACTGAGCGCGCGCACTTTAGTCAGTACAAGAGTGCTCAGACCTTGTACGACGCTGTAGTTGCGCGCTACTCTTCCCCTGCCACTGCTGCCCTGAGCCGCCTCATGCTACCGTACCTCTTTCCTGACCTTGCTGCCTTTCCCACTGTCGCTGACCTCATTACGCACCTCCGCACTAGTGACACTCGCTACCGCGCCGCCCTTCCTGCTGAGTTCTGCGCCAAGAACCCCCCCCCCATGTACATCACTCTCTATTACATAGTCACACGCCTCCCTGACTCCCTTCGCGTAGTCAGGGACCACTTCCTCTCAGTCTGTCCCACCACTCTCACTGTCGACCTCCTCGAGAAGTCCCTCCTTACGGCGGAGAAGAGCATCGTCGCTGTAGGAGCCTCTCGTGGTGACCCTCGCACCCCCATCTTTGAGGGGTGTTCTCCTTCCCCCCTGCTGCCCTCTGTTGCCTCTGCTGCTGCTGCCGACCTGCTTGGTCTTGAGTCGGTCTGCGCGGCGTCTGCCCCTAGCGGGAGACGCCGCCCTGGCAGGGGCAAGGGGGGCAAGGGCGCGGGTGGAACTGGCGGGGGCGGTGGAGGTGGCGGTGGAGGCGGCGGAGGGAGTGGGGGTGGCGGTGGGAGTGGTGGCGGGGGCGGTGGTGGCGGTGGCAGCAGCGGAGGAGGAGGCGGTGGTGGCGGCAGCGGTGGGAGCGGAGGCAGCGGTGGTGGTGGAGGTGGAGGCGGCGGTGGCGGAGGGGGTGGAGCTGGTCGGGGTGGTGCCCCGCAGCGTAGCGGCTCTGGTGGTGGCCAGCGTCAGCAGCAGCAGCAGCAGCAGCAGCAGCAGCGTTCGCGGGACATCCCCCCGCCCCAGCAGCTCCGTGAGTGGTACACGCAGCGTCAGCGGGGTGGGGGTTTTGGTCCGTGCACCTACGTCCTTCGTTCCGGCGACCGCGCGGGTGAGCAGTGTGGGGGTGCCCACCCCACCCAGCGCTGCTTTGGCCGCCTGACGGACGCTTGGCGTCAGCAGTTCCCCGAGGCCAGTGAGATTCCCCGTTGGGGAGAGCTGTCTAGGGCTGGCGTAGCTATCTTTGATCTTAACTTTGATGCTATCCTTGCTGCCATGTATGCTGTGACTATTAGTGAGGAGGGTGACTGTTACCGGTGTTTCCCGCCCGACCCGGGCATTGGTACTGCTGTGCTAGGTACTTCTGCGGCTGCTGCTCTAGGTGCCAGTGCGTCTGCACTCTCAGGTACTGGTGAGGCTGCGCTCTCAGGTACTGCGTCGGCTTCGGCCTCTCTCACCTTCACGCTTGACTCAGGGGCTTCTCGCTCGTTCTTTCGAGACCGCACCACACTCACGCCGCTTGGCCGGCCGGTTGCAGTCTCCCTGGCTGACCCCTCTGGGGGTCCTGTCCTCTCTCACTTCTCCACTGTCCTCCCGTGTCCGGCTGCCCCCTCGGGCACCTTGTCTGGTCTGTACCTCCCCTCGTTCTCGACGAACTTGGTGAGTGGTGCTGACCTGCAGGATGCGGGGGTTCACCAGTTTACTCCTGCGAGTCAGCGGGTGACCCACTGCTCGGACGCCCGCACAGGCCGACACCTGGCCACGTTTTCGCGTCGGCCGGGGTCGAGTCTCTACACCCTGACCACTGAGTCTCCTCCTGTCCCTGCGTCTGGCCAGGTAGCTGCGTCGGGTCAGGTGTTTGCTGCTGCATCCAGGTCTGGTCCTGAGTCTGCCCCCTGCTCGTGTCGCCGCCTGTCTCAGGAGACTCTCCTGTGGCACCACCGTCTTGGCCACCCCTCCTTGCCTCGTCTTCGGGGCATGGCTTCCCGTGTCCTTGTCTCTGGTCTTCCCCGGTCTCTCCCTCCCCTTCCTTCGGGACCCGGACCTTCCTGTGTCCCCTGTGTCGAGGGGCGGCTCCGGGCTGCCCCTCACTCCTCCCAGTTTCCCCCGACAGAGGCTCCTCTGCAGACGCTTCACATGGACGTGTGGGGCCCGGCCCGCGTCCGTGGGCAGGGTCACGAGCGCTACTTCCTGCTGGTGGTTGACGACTACTCGCGTTACACCACAGTCTTCCCCTTGCGCAGCAAGGGTGATGTCACTGAGGTGTTGATCGACTGGATCCGCGCAGCTCGTCTCCAGCTCAGGAGGAGCTTCGGCTCGGACTTTCCTGTTCTGCGTCTGCACTCTGACCGAGGTGGAGAGTTCTCCTCTGGCCTTCTGCGAGCCTACTGTCGTGCACGAGGCATCCGCCAGACCTTTACGCTTCCGGACTCTCCACAGCAAAATGGGATTGCTGAGCGCCGCATTGGCATGGTCATGGACGTCGCTCGTACGTCCATGATGCATGCGGCTGCCCCCCATTTTCTGTGGCCGTTTGCGGTTCGGTACGCGGCGCATCAGATCAACCTTCACCCCAGGGTCTCTCGGCCGGAGACCTCCCCAGCTCTGCTGTGGACGGGGAAGGTCGGCGATGCGTCTGCGTTCCGTGTCTGGGGATCTCGGGCGTTTGTCCGCGACTTGTCTGCGGACAAGCTGTCCCCTCGTGCTGCTCCCTGTGTCTTCCTCGGCTTCCCCCCTGACGCCCCAGGGTGGCAGTTCTACCACCCCTCCTCTCGTCGTGTTCTGTCCTCCCAGGACGTCACGTTCGACGAGTCAGTCCCCTTCTACCGCCTCTTCCCCTACCGCACTCCTTCCCTCCCCCCGCCACCGCACTTCCTTGTGCCAGGTCCCCCCCCGGTAGACCCCCTTCCCCCTCAGGGTCCTGCCCCTTCAGGTGTGTCCCAGGTAGACGCAGTCGAGCCGGTCGAGGTTGCTGGTGACTCTGGTCCTGCTGCGGGTGCTGAGCCTGGGGGTGCTGACTCTGAGGGTGCTACGCGCGTGGGTGCTGAGCCTGGGGGTGCTGAGCCTGGGGGTGCTGAGTCTGGGGGTGCTGAGCCTGGGGGTACTGCGACTGGGGGTGCTGAGCCTGGGGGTGCGGAGTCTGGGGGTGCTGAGCCTGGGGGTGCTGTGACTGGGGGTGCTGAGCCAGGGGGTGCTGCGTCTGGAGCTACTGAGCCTGGAGCTGCGGAGCCTGCGGCCACTGGACCTCCCCTTGTGGCGTCTGGCGGTGCGGGACCTGGCGGTTCTCCGGGTGCTTCGCCTCGGCGGGAGCCCCTCTCTCCACAGGAGCTGCGCGAGTGGTTTGCTCGCCGCTGGAGACGTACTGCTGGAGCTGGAGCTCCTTCGGCTGCTGAGGGTACTTGTGCCGCTGGTCCCGGAGCTGTTGGGCCCTCGGGTCCGCCTGGAGCTGGAGCTGCCGCGGGTGTTGGTGCTGAGACTGCTGCTGTCCTTCCTGGCGGTGGTCCTGCTGCGGGTACTGCTGGTGCTGCTGGAGGTACTGGAGCTGGAGGTGCTGTTGGCGCTGGTGCTGCTGCTGAGGGTGCTGTCCCTGCTGTGTCTGGAGTCGCCGCGCGGCCTCGGCCGTACTTCGTTCCACTCCTACAGCAGGTTCTTGGTCTTTATCCTCCTGCAGCGTGTCCACAGCCTGTTCAGTCACAGTCCCAGTTAGAGCCCGCCTCCCCACTTCCTGCTCCCTCTCCTTACACTGGTCCCACTGGAGGTCTTGCTGAGCGTCGTGAGCCTGCGTCTCGTCCTGCGTCGCCTGTTCGTGCTGCTCGCGCTAGTGGTCGCGGTTCGCGTCAGCGTCCTCCTCCTGTCCCTGGCACGCACCGGATGTCTTTGCGTCCGTCCACTGCTCCTCTGCGTGCCCCTTTGCCTTCTCCTCCTGAGTCCTCCCTTCCTGCACTTACCGACCCAGAGTTCGACTCTCTTCGTGCTGCTAGTCCTACTGTCACACGTCTCCTTGCTACTGTCGTCACTGACCCCTCTTTTGAGTCCACTGCTGCGTCTGCTCTTGTTGCTGAGCTCGTCGACTTTGCTGCTAGCTGTCGTCTAGACTACGCTGCCGGTCTTGTTGCTGAGTCTGCGTCTGTCTGTCCTCCGTCCGTCGGGGGTGAGTGTGCTCTTGGCACGGACGTCCTTGAGGACAGGCAGGAGGAGTTCCAGTGTCTGGCTGCTGCTTCACCTCATCTCGCGTCCGTACTACTTGCCCCTGAGGGAGACCCGGATGCACTAGACATCCCGACTCCGCGCTCTTACGCGGAGGCCGTAGAGGGTCCCTACTCCTCTCAGTGGCAGGCAGCTATGGATGCAGAGATGGCGTCCTGGAAGTCCACAGGCACCTACGTTGACGCGGTTCCCCCTCCTGGGGCGAACATCGTCAGTGGCATGTGGATCTTCAGGGTGAAGCGGCCGCCGGGCTCTCCACCTGTCTTCAAGGCGCGGTACGTCGCTCGTGGCTTCAGTCGGCGGCAGGGAGTTGACTACTTTCAGACCTTCTCTCCCACCCCGAAGATGACCACTCTTCGGGTGCTGCTGCACATAGCCGCTCAGCGCAACTACGAGCTCCACTCTCTTGACTTCAGCACTGCTTTCTTGCAGGGTAGCCTGCACGAGGAGATCTGGCTGCGCCGTCCACCTGGCTTCACTGGGACTTTCCCTACTGGCACCCAGTGGAGCCTCCGACGGCCAGTCTACGGTCTCCGCCAGGCACCGCGTGAGTGGCACGACACACTGAGGACTACGCTTGCGGCTCTTGGGTTTGCTCCCTCTACGGCTGACCCGTCGTTGTTTCTGCGCACCGACACTTCTTTGCCGCCGTTCTACATCCTCGTGTACGTCGACGACTTGGTCTTTGCCACAGCTGACACTGCTGGACTCGCCCACGTGAAGTCCGAGCTGCAGAAGAGACACACGTGCACAGACCTGGGTGAACTGCGCAGCTACCTTGGCTTGCAGATCACTCGGGACAGAGCACGCCGCACCATTACCTTGACTCAGTCACACATGGTGCAGCAGGTCCTTCAGCGCTTCGGCTTCACGTACTCCTCGCCTCAGGCCACTCCTCTGTCTACTCGCCACTCGCTCTCAGCTCTGCCTTCGGATGAGTCCGTAGAGTCGAGTGGCCCGTACCCAGAGCTTGTTGGCTGCCTCATGTACCTGATGACCTGCACACGACCTGACCTTGCATACCCTCTTAGCATTCTTGCACGCTATGTTGCTCCTGGGAGACACCGACCAGAGCACATGGCTGCAGCGAAGAGGGTGTTGCGCTACTTGTGCAGTACGTCGGGCATGGGGCTAGTGCTTGGAGGGCGGAGTCCAGTGGTCCTCACTGGGCACGCGGATGCTTCTTGGGCTGACGACCAGGCTACGCAGCGGTCGTCGCAGGGTTACACCTTCAGTCTTGGTTCCGGCTCTGTCTCGTGGCGGGCTACTCGCTCGTCCTCTGTTCTCGGCTCCAGTTGTGAGGCTGAGATCTACGCCGGGGCCATGGCTGCACAGGAGCTTCGCTGGCTCACCTACCTGCTGACTGACCTTGGAGAGCCGCCTCGTTCTCCTCCAGTGCTGTACGTAGATAACAAGGCCATGCTGGCCTTGTGTCGAGAGCAGCGCTTGGAGCACAGAACGAAGCACATTGCTCTCCGTTACTTTCTTGCTCGTGAGCTGCAGCAGCGTGGTCAGTTGCGACTTGTGTACGTGGCCTCTGAGGCCAACACTGCTGATGTGTTCACCAAGGCACTTGCGCCTTGTGACCATCAGCGCTTCTGCACTCAGCTGGGTCTTGTACCTGTCTTGCCTCACTTGCTCTCCTCTTGACCTTGCTTGTACTGTCACATATATATACCTACTCTTGCTTGTCTAGCTCTATATATATATGTGCACTCCTGCATGTGAACTGGCCTTGTGGCCTTGTCGTTGTGCTCGGACTGTGTGGTGACTTTGTGATCCACCCTGAGCTTGCTGTGCTTTGCGTGACTGGTCTTGTGACCCCTTGTTCTCCCCCACTTTGCCTATGGGGGTGTGTCAGAACATATATATAGCTTATGCTGTTGTGTAGGCTATAGTGGGGTATCCCATAGGGGGTACAACCCAATTAGGGTTTCCTATATGTACTCACTTCATTCATAGTTCATTCATTCTTGTTCAAATCTTCTCAGTCCCTTCCGCAGCTGCAGCTGGCAGCAGTTGAAATCGAATCGTTTGTCGTGGGCGGGTCGAATTGGGCGATTTGTCGCTAGTAGAGTTGGAAGTCCCGTCCCGAAATCCTCTGGCCGTGAAATCGGGGTGTGGCGAAAATGTCGTCGATGAATACGATTGATGGCGAATTTGAATACGAGAGTCAGTGACGGTCGTCGCAGATGTAACCAATATCGAATGTCACTCCGAAAATGTTGTCGAGCACGATCCAGCGTCAGATGATGTCAGCACCTCCGGCGGTTTTGTCCAGACTCGTCGAGCAATTTGTCGGAATGCGCCGAGGTCTCCTGGGCAGGGATGAAAAATTGCAGCTGTCTCTCCCCCCCCTTCACTGTTACTGCCGCCTTCTTCAGTTCGTCGTAAGTCGTTCGTCCCCCTTGAAAACTCCGTGTAGTTCTCGCGGTGTTGCCCCATGTCGTTGTCGCGCGCTTAACCGAACGCCACAACTCCTCCGAAACTGTCGGCGCTCTTGGCCATAAAACCGGTAAGTCCCCACGTAAAACTCCGAAATAGTCGCTCGAATCAAGCCCCGTAAATCCGCAGCTGCAGTTGCAGTTCGCCTCTGAAAATCTCGGACGTACCATAGCCGCCCACCCGGTCACCATCAGTTTCCGTCGGTTACCCGACCCCAGCATGTGGGTTCAATCGAGAACCGGGGACTGCCTTGGGCTATTCCGAGACCGAATTTCACGGAACCTAGTGGCATCAACGCCGTTGACTTCGTCGTTGAAACTGCTCCCGCCGATGCTGCTTAACAAAATACCACGTTTCTCCCACCAGCGCTTTGCAGATGTTTCACCGCATCGCTCGTCGCCGGTCGATAAGGTCCCGAAGCTACGACTGCTCCCACACTCCCTTTTTTCTGAAGAATTTCCCGAGGTGTGCGTTTAAACACCGGGGGTCCTAGGTCTCCTTGCCGCTGTGTTTCTTGCCAGGCTACTTCGATAAGTGCCCTTCAGGCGAAGTCCCCCAACGGCTCAACCGCACTCCAAGAAGCGAAGAAATACCCGCAGCTTCATATTTTTTTGTCGTTTCACCCCCCGACATTTCCGCTTCCCGCCGTTCACCCAGCGTCCGCTTTTGTCGGATGGGGTATAGTCGGTGTTGCCCGCGCGAACCCGTCTACGGTGGAGGGGAAAAAACTATCGGAGTCGGGGACCCTTATTTAAAAGGAACTGTCGCCCAACCGTTTTGCAGCCCACCGCAAACGTCGCGCCACTAAAACTCCACAGCTCCCGGTCCCTGCTTCGCCGCTGCGACGTCACCTCGTGTAGACGCCCGGGTCAGGAGAAACCAGCGAGCTGCACCAATGTTGTCCGTGCGGCGCCCCGATTTTTTCGCGTGCTGTTTCACCCAGCCCGCTTTTGTCGGAGCAGAAAAGTGCCGCAACTCCCTTTTTTGTCTTTTCTGTAGAGCTGTCGAACGGGCACCAAACCAGATGCTTTTAACCAGCGCAGGGTAGGCTCGTGTTCACCCCCGTTATTCATCCGAATAAGGTCGGCTGCATGAGTCGGAACCAGTAATTGGTGGGGATGGTGAGGTTCGGGCGTAGTAGGGCCACAGATCGGTTCCACCGGCTTTTATCTGCTCCCCACGATGTTCTTCAACCCCCGCTTAGCCGTTGGGCAGTCTCTTTTCGCGTGTCCCGGCGGCCTGCACCACACTCCGAAATTGTCGGGGTAGCACCTTGAACACCGTTTAATCGTGGGCTGCTGCGGCTGTCCCCGAAATCGGCTTCCTTGAACGGGGAAACCGATCTCGAAACTGTCGAACAGCTGGCAAGCAACTCCAGGCACGCAGCAACAAACGAGTATTTTTCGGGTGTTCAGTCCCGATATGCCCTCGTGCCTGCGCCCCACTACTACTAAGTGCGATTTAGCCACGTCGTTGTCTGTTGCAGCCCGTAAGTGTCGGCGGGTCCAAAGTTCTCGTCTGTCCACAAGCACTTCTGCCGAAAATCGTCGACGACTCGCCCGCCAGTACGGTAAGCGCCGTACTATCCGGTCGGACGGGATGAAACTCAACCCCCGCTTAATTCGGGCGGCTTGAGCGTCTATCTCTCCCAGCCGTCGGGATCCTCTGACGCAAAACTCCATTTGCGCCTGGCGAGTTCTTCGAGCTGCCCTTTTCTTCACAGTCGAAACCTCCGAAAATCTCGCGCGCACGTTGACGAACAACCACGCCAACTGCCGCACCAGACGACGACTCCGAAATCTTCGTGCAGATGCCGACGCAGGACAGCTGCCACACGAAAATCAACTCCGAAATCGTCGGAACGCAGCGGAAATAACTCATGTTAAATGTCGCGACAGCTACAGCTGCCCGTTGCCCGGGGGGAGGGAGGCCACGGTCGATCGCGACCGTTCAAGGCAAGGATCCGGCGGTACTAAGGAGTGCCCCGTAAAAACATAGCCGCGAGGAGCAACTAACTCGTTCTTCTGGCTGGCCTACGCAACTCCTGGACCCCAAGACATCCTTCCTCGTCCCCCCCCCCCCCCCCCCCCCCCGAGGGGTATTACACTCTAAAAAGCGGGGTAGGCTAGGAAAGTAGCTCTGATACCAGGTGTTATGAATGAACTTGTAGAGTGCGCAGTAAAACGAATAACGAGAATGAGAATTACAGAATTACTGAATCACGATACAATGGAAGTGACGAGGCCTAAATAGGGGAAGTCCTAGCAAGGCGGGGAGGTTCGGGAAAGGATGGCTCGGTGATGGTTGCGATTGGTGCGGAGGCGACTCGAGAGTGGTTCGGTGCGACGAAATAGGAAGGACAGGTTCGTCGCGTGACCCTCGGGATGGCCTCGATAACGAGTGCTGTCAGAATGTTATTGTTCTCTAGCCTGCAGTGGGGTACTCTATAGCGAGTACAACCCCTTAGGGTTTCCTATATGTATCCTGCTGCTTTCTAGTGAACACCCTCCTTTGCTTATTCTCTCTTGCCTAGCTAGGGCTTACCTAGCTAAGGCTCCTACTTGTGCTTACTATCTCAATATGGTATCAGAGGATCTACGCTCCTGGCCTGTGGGCCCACCTAACTGCTTCCGCTGCTACTCTGTATGTTGCACGCCCCGTGGCGTGCGACGGATTTCTCTTCCCGCCGCGCGCTCGGAGCGTGCGGCGGTTTTCTGCCCGCCGTGCGCCCCGGGGCGTGCGGCGGTTCTCTGCCCGCCGTGCGCCCCGAGGCGCGCGGCGGCCTTCTGCCCCGTCGGTCCGCGCGTCGCCCCCGGGGGGCGCTTCGACGGGCGACGGGGACCAGCCCGTCGTCCCCCGTCGCCCGTCCTGGCCAGCGCGGGCTGCGCTAGCCCCGAGCGCGGCCCGTACGGGCTGCGCCCGGCCCGCGCGCGGCCCGTACGGGCTGCGCCAGGCCCGCGCGCGGCCCGTACGGGCTGCGCCAGGCCCGCGCGCGGCTCGGGCCGCCTGCGCGCGGTTCGTCGGGCTGTGCCAGGCCCGTGGGCGGCCCGTTCCTCTCTGTCCCTGAGCTGTTCGCTGTCCCCCGTGCTTCTGACGGTGCCCCACCCCTGCTGCTGCCCGTTCTCCTGAATTAGGGTTTGGGGGTGAGGAGTTTGGGGGTGGCGGTTGTGTGTTACTCCCCTTGCTCCTCCTCCTCCCTGGTCTCCCACTGCTGCAGCTGCCGCTGAGGGGGGTGGGTGTGTGGGAGCCTAGGGTTTAGGGTTTAAGGGGGGTGCCGTGGGAGTGGAGCTAGGGTTCAGCAGGGGGTTTGTGTCGAGGGTGTGGGGCAGTTGGAGGAGGTTGTGTGAACGTAGCTGTCGTGTCGCCTGCAGCGCCTGTAGTCCGTCGCCCTTGCTTCGGTAGCCAGTGAGCCTGTTGCACCAGTCGCCAGTGGGTCCGTTGCTCCTGCCGCTTGTCTATAGCCGCGGAGCCAGTCACTCCAGTAGTCCGTCGCCCTTGCTTCGGTAGCCACTGAGTCAGCCGCTCCTGTGCCCGTGCCTCTGCAGCTTCAGTCGTTGCCTCGCATCTTCTCTCCCTCCACAGTTCCTCCTCCTCCTCACTTGCCCGCTGTGATTAACTCTAGCTTTGCTTACTATTGTGAACTCCTGCTATACCTGCTCTAGGACTACTTGCTCTGCTGATTATACCCCACTTTGACTATGGGGGTGTGTCAGAATGTTATTGTTCTCTAGCCTGCAGTGGGGTACTCTATAGCGATTACAACCCCTTAGGGTTTCCTATATGTATCCTGCTGCTTTCTAGTGAACACCCTCCTTCGCTTATTCTCTCTTGCCTAGCTAGGGCTTACCTAGCTAAGGCTCCTACTTGTGCTTACTATCTCAACAAGTGCCTCAGTAAGGATTTGTAAATCCTTACATGTACACTTTGGGCCAAGGCGCCCCAACCAGTTTTGGTTGGGCGCGTCCCAACCCCACTCTGCCACAATTGGCGGGGGGAACCAGGCCCCCCAATAATTGGCAGCCACCTCCAAAACATTATTGGTGGCTACTCCCATTGGCTGACCAATAATGTTGCGGGTACCCAACCTAGGTCTCCCACTTCTCATCTCTTATATGTACCCACCATCTTTCTAATCAAACCAACTCTTGAGTTCACCTATCATCCCAACTATGGGATTCTCACATGGTATCGAGCTGTTTTGGCTAACGCCAACTTCCCCCTCCCTAGGAACCTCCAGCCATCATGCTGACCTAGGAGATCCTCGGACCCATGCCACCTTCATGGTCTTTGCCCTACCAGCCTGCTCCCCTCCCTCAGGCTTTCCCCCGTGGCATTTGAGGCGCTTGTACGCGCCGACCACCGCGACGAACGCGCCGACCAGCGGGACGTCCGCGCCGACCAGCGCGACGAACGCGCCGACCAGTGGGACGCCCGCGCCGACCAGCGCGACGAACGCGCCGACCAGCGGGACGTCCGCGCCGACCAGCGCGACGAACGCGCCGACCAGCGGGACGTCCGCGCCGACCAGCGCGACGACCGCGCCGACCAGCGGGACGTCCGCGCCGACCAGCGCGACGACCGCGCCGACCAGCGGGACGTCCGCGCCGACCAGCGCGACGAACGCGCCGACCAGCGGGACGTCCGCGCCGACCAGCGCGACGAACGCGCCGACCAGCGGGACGCCCGCGCCGACCAGCGCGACGAACGCGCCGACCAGCGGGACGTCCGCGCCGACCAGCGCGACGACCGCGCCGACCAACGGGACGTCCGCGCCGACCAGCGGGACGAACGCGCCGCCCGTCAATCCCGCTCCCGAGGGCATTCCGCCCCTCAATCCGGCTCCCGAGGGCCTTTCGCCCGTCAATCCGGCTCCCGAGGGCATTCCGCCCGTCAATCCCGCTCCCGAGGGCATTCCGCCCCTCAATCCCGCTCCCGAGGGCCTTTCGCCCGTCAATCCGGCTCCCGAGGGCATTCCGCCCGTCAATCCGGCTCCCGAGGGCATTCCGCCCGTCAATCCCGCTCCCGAGGGCATTCCGCCCGTCAATCCCGCTCCCGAGGGCATTCCGCCCGTCAATCCCGCTCCCGAGGGCATTCCGCCCGTTAATCCCGCTCCCGAGGGCATTCCGCCCGTTACTCCCGCTCCCGAGGGCATTTTGCTCGTCAATCCCGCTCCCATCATTCTTCTCCACGCTTACGCCCACCTTCTCCCTCTCCTCCTCCACCTAAGGGCCATCCAGCCCTCCTCACCCTTCCCCCTCGCGTCCTCCTCCTAAGGGCCATCCAGCCCTCCTCACCCTTCCCCCTCGCGTCCTCCTCCTAAGGGCCATCCAGCCCTCCTCACCCTTCCCCCTCGCGTCCTCCTCCTAAGGGCCATCCAGCCCTCCTCACCCTTCCCCCTCGCGTCCTCCTCCTAAGAGCCATCCAGCCCTCCTCACCCTTCCCCCCTCGCGTCCTCCACCTAAGGGCCATCCAGCCCTCCTCACCCTTCCCCCGTCGCGTCCTCCTCCTAAGGGCCATCCAGCCCTCCTCACCCTTCCCCCCTCGCGTCCTCCTCCTAAGGGCCATCCAGCCCTCCTCACCCTTCCCCCCTCGCGTCCTCCTCCTAAGGGCCATCCAGCCCTCCTCATCCTTCCCCCCTCGCGTCCACATCCTAAGGGCCATCCAGCCCTCCTCACCCTCCCCCCTCGCGTCCTCCTCCTAAGGGCCATCCAGCCCTCCTCACCCTTGCCCCCTCGCGTCCTCCTCCTAAGGGCCATCCAGCCCTCCTCACCCTTGCCCCCTCGCGTCCTCCTCCTAAGGGCCATCCAGCCCTCCTCACCCTTCCCCCCTCGCGTCCTCCTCCTAAGGGCCATCCAGCCCTCCTCCCCTTCCCCCTCGCGTCCTCCTCCTAAGGGCCATCCCGCCCTCCTCCCCCTTCCCCCCTCGCGTCCTCCTCCTAAGGGCCATCCAACCCTCCTCCCCTTCCCCCTCGCTTCCTCCTCCTAAGGGCCATCCCGCCCTCCTCCCCTTCCCCCTCGCGTCCTCCTCCTAAGGGCCATTCGGCCCTCCTCCCCTTCCCCCTCGCGTCCTCCTCGTAAGGGCCATCCAGCCCTCCTCCCCCTTCCCCCTCGCGTCCTCCTCCTAAGGGCCATCCCGCCCTCCTCCCCCTTCCCCCTCGCGTCCTCCTCCTAAGGGCCATCCGGCCCTCCTCCCCTTCCCCCTCGCTTCCTCCTCCTAAGGGCCATCCCGCCCTCCTCCCCTTCCCCCTCGCTTCCTCCTCCTAAGGGCCATCCGGCCCTCCTCCCCTTCCCCCTCGCTTCCTCCTCCTAAGGGCCATCCGGCCCTCCTCCCCTTCCCCCTCGATTCCTCCTCCTAAGGGCCATCCGGCCCTCCTCCCCTTCCCCCTCGCTTCCTCCTCCTAAGGGCCATCCGGCCCTCCTCCCCTTCCCCCTCGCTTCCTCCTCCTAAGGGCCATCCCGCCCTCCTCCCCTTCCCCCTCGCGTCCTCCTCCTAAGGGCCATTCGGCCCTCCTCCCCTTCCCCCTCGGTTCCTCCTCCTAAGGGCCATCCAGCCCTCCTCCCCTCCCCCCTCGCGTCCTCCTCCTAAGGGCCATCCCGCCCTCCTCCCCTTCCCCCTCGCTTCCTCCTCCTAAGGGCCATTCGGCCCTCCTCCCCTTCCCCCTCGCGTCCTCCTCCTAAGGGCCATCCCGCCCTCCTCACCATTCCCCCTCGCGTCCTCCTCCTAAGCGCCATCCAGCCCTCCTCACCCTTCCCCCCTCGCGTCCTCCACCTAAGGGCCATCCAGCCCTCCTCACCTTCCCCCTCGCGTCCTCCTCCTAAGGGCCATCCAGCCCTCCTCACCCTTCCCCCTCGCGTCCTCCTCCTAAGGGCCATCCAGCCCTCCTCACCCTTCCCCCCTCGCGTCCTCCTCCTAAGGGCCATCCAGCCCTCCTCACCCTTCCCCCCTCGCGTCCTCCTCCTAAGGGCCATCCAGCCCTCCTCACCCTTGCCCCCTCGCGTCCTCCTCCTAAGGGCCATCCAGCCCTCCTCACCCTTGCCCCCTCGCGTCCTCCTCCTAAGGGCCATCCAGCCCTCCTCACCCTTGCCCCCTCGCGTCCTCCTCCTAAGGGCCATCCAGCCCTCCTCACCCTTGCCCCCTCGCGTCCTCCTCCTAAGGGCCATCCAGCCCTCCTCACCCTTCCCCCCTCGCGTCCTCCTCCTAAGGGCCATCCAGCCCTCCTCCCCCTTCCCCCCTCGCGTCCTCCTCCTAAGGGCCATCCAGCCCTCCTCCCCTTCCCCCTCGCGTCCTCCTCCTAAGGGCCATCCAACCCTCCTCCCCCTTCCCCCCTCGCGTCCTCCTCCTAAGGGCCATCCAACCCTCCTCCCCTTCCCCCTCGCGTCCTCCTCCTAAGGGCCATTCGGCCCTCCTCCCCCTTGCCCCTCGCGTCCTCCTCCTAAGGGCCATCCAGCCCTCCTCCCCCTTCCCCCTTCGCGTCCTCCTCCTAAGGGCCATCCAGCCCTCCTCACCCTTCCCCCCTCGCGTCCTCCTCCTAAGGGCCATCCAGCCCTCCTCACCCTTCCCCCCTCGCGTCCTCCTCCTAAGGGCCATCCAGCCCTCCTCACCCTTGCCCCCTCGCGTCCTCCTCCTAAGGGCCATCCAGCCCTCCTCACCCTTGCCCCCTCGCGTCCTCCTCCTAAGGGCCATCCAGCCCTCCTCACCCTTGCCCCCTCGCGTCCTCCTCCTAAGGGCCATCCAGCCCTCCTCACCCTTGCCCCCTCGCGTCCTCCTCCTAAGGGCCATCCAGCCCTCCTCACCCTTCCCCCCTCGCGTCCTCCTCCTAAGGGCCATCCAGCCCTCCTCCCCCTTCCCCCCTCGCGTCCTCCTCCTAAGGGCCATCCAGCCCTCCTCCCCTTCCCCCTCGCGTCCTCCTCCTAAGGGCCATCCAACCCTCCTCCCCCTTCCCCCCTCGCGTCCTCCTCCTAAGGGCCATCCAACCCTCCTCCCCTTCCCCCTCGCGTCCTCCTCCTAAGGGCCATCCCGCCCTCCTCCCCTTCCCCCTCGCGTCCTCCTCCTAAGGGCCATTCGGCCCTCCTCCCCTTCCCCCTCGCGTCCTCCTCCTAAGGGCCATCCCGCCCTCCTCACCATTCCCCCTCGCGTCCTTCTCCTAAGCGCCATCCAGCCCTCCTCACCCTTCCCCCCTCGCGTCCTCCACCTAAGGGCCATCCAGCCCTCCTCACCCTTCCCCCTCGCGTCCTCCTCCTAAGGGCCATCCAGCCCTCCTCACCCTTCCCCCTCGCGTCCTCCTCCTAAGGGCCATCCAGCCCTCCTCACCCTTCCCCCCTCGCGTCCTCCTCCTAAGGGCCATCCAGCCCTCCTCACCCTTCCCCCCTCGCGTCCTCCTCCTAAGGGCCATCCAGCCCTCCTCACCCTTGCCCCCTCGCGTCCTCCTCCTAAGGGCCATCCAGCCCTCCTCACCCTTGCCCCCTCGCGTCCTCCTCCTAAGGGCCATCCAGCCCTCCTCACCCTTGCCCCCTCGCGTCCTCCTCCTAAGGGCCATCCAGCCCTCCTCACCCTTGCCCCCTCGCGTCCTCCTCCTAAGGGCCATCCAGCCCTCCTCACCCTTCCCCCCTCGCGTCCTCCTCCTAAGGGCCATCCAGCCCTCCTCACCCTTCCCCCCTCGCGTCCTCCTCCTAAGGGCCATCCAGCCCTCCTCCCCCTTCCCCCCTCGCGTCCTCCTCCTAAGGGCCATCCAGCCCTCCTCCCCTTCCCCCTCGCGTCCTCCTCCTAAGGGCCATCCAACCCTCCTCCCCCTTCCCCCCTCGCGTCCTCCTCCTAAGGGCCATCCAACCCTCCTCCCCTTCCCCCTCGCGTCCTCCTCCTAAGGGCCATCCCGCCCTCCTCCCCTTCCCCCTCGCGTCCTCCTCCTAAGGGCCATTCGGCCCTCCTCCCCTTCCCCCTCGCGTCCTCCTCCTAAGGGCCATCCAGCCCTCCTCCCCCTTCCCCCCTCGCGTCCTCCTCCTAAGGGCCATCCCGCCCTCCTCCCCTTCCCCCTCGCGTCCTCCTCCTAAGGGCCATCCAGCCCTCCTCCCCTTCCCCCTCGCTTCCTCCTCCTAAGGGCCATCCCGCCCTCCTCCCCTTCCCCCTCGCTTCCTCCTCCTAAGGGCCATCCCGCCCTCCTCCCATTCCCCCTCGCGTCCTCCTCCTAAGGGCCATCCCGCCCTCCTCCCCTTCCCCCTCGCGTCCTCCTCCTAAGGGCCATCCCGCCCTCCTCCCCTTCCCCCTCGCGTCCTCCTCCTAAGGGCCATCCAGCCCTCCTCCCCTTCCCCCTCGCTTCCTCCTCCTAAGGGCCATCCCGCCCTCCTCCCCTTCCCCCTCGCTTCCTCCTCCTAAGGGCCATCCCGCCCTCCTCCCCTTCCCCCTCGCGTCCTCCTCCTAAGGGCCATCCCGCCCTCCTCCCCTTCCCCCTCGCGTCCTCCTCCTAAGGGCCATCCCGCCCTCCTCCCCTTCCCCCTCGCGTCCTCCTCCTAAGGGCCATTCGGCCCTCCTCCCCTTCCCCCTCGCGTCCTCCTCCTAAGGGCCATCCAGCCCTCCTCCCCCTTCCCCCTCGCGTCCTCCTCCTAAGGGCCATCCAGCCCTCCTCCCCCTTCCCCCCCTCGCGTCCTCCTCCTAAGGGCCATCCCGCCCTCCTCCCCTTCCCCCTCGCGTCCTCCTCCTAAGGGCCATCCAGCCCTCCTCCCCTTCCCCCTCGCTTCCTCCTCCTAAGGGCCATCCAGCCCTCCTCCCCTTCCCCCTCGCTTCCTCCTCCTAAGGGCCATCCCGCCCTCCTCCCCTTCCCCCTCGCGTCCTCCTCCTAAGGGCCATCCCGCCCTCCTCCCCTTCCCCCTCGCGTCCTCCTCCTAAGGGCCATCCCGCCCTCCTCCCCCTTCCCCCTCGCGTCCTCCTCCTAAGGGCCATCCCGCCCTCCTCCCGTTCCCCCTCGCGTCCTCCTCCTAAGGGCCATCCGGCCCTCCTCCCGTTCCCCCTCGCGTCCTCCTCCTAAGGGCCATCCGGCCCTCCTCCCCTTCCCCCTCGCGTCCTCCTCCTAAGGGCCATTCGGCCCTCCTCCCCCTTGCCCCTCGCGTCCTCCTCCTAAGGGCCATCCAGCCCTCCTCCCCCTTCCCCCTTCGCGTCCTCCTCCTAAGGGCCATCCAGCCCTCCTCCCCTTCCCCCTCGCGTCCTCCTCCTAAGGGCCATCCAGCCCTCCTCCCCTTCCCCCTCGCGTCCTCCTCCTAAGTGTTACGAATAGTAATACTTGAATATTACTGTGCACTCCTCACCGCATCAAAGAGAAGCACGCAGTATCGCGAATGAACGCGAAGCGTCAGACGGTTGGAATCGACTCGAAGCGTCAGACAGTTGGGACGCATCTGGACCGTCGGAGCAGACATCATCAGGCAGCTGCAGGCAGGATGGTTTCAGCGGGAACAGTTTCGTAACTGTTCGCGCCGCACGGTTGGGAATGTATTTGAATAAGGGAATGTACCCCTTAGAGTACATGGCTAGCTAGGTCGTTTCATCTCCCCTGTACTCATATTTATATTTGCTGTATTTGCATGTTTTAAATCATCTCAAAGCATTTTACATTCACTCTGCTATTGAGGTCAAGGGCCCACCAACATCACTTCTCTGCGTGCGAACCTTCCTGAGTAGATCCTAGGCCACGATCAACTTGTGATCGCAGCATGGTATCAGAGCAAGTGACACTAGCGGCTGGGGAGACAACGGCGGAACCTGGGCCAACGCGAGCGGCGGATGGGGCGCCGCAACTAGCGCCGACAATAGCGGCTGGGGTACTTTCCGCGAAGAACGAAAGGGGGGAGAGGATGAAGCTGAGGAAACTGAGGCAACACCTGCAGTCGTTCCTCTTGGTCGTCCCCTGCGTCACATTCCACTCGCACCACCTCCTCCTGACAACCCCCCGCGTCGCAATCCATGGGACACCATCATCTGGGGCAACGAGCCGTCAACCCCGCGTCGCACCGTCTACGGACCCGCCCCTGAGCCACGCGAACCAACCTTCGTCCCTGGAACCATCCCCGGGACCAACATTCTGCTCTCTGAGATTCGCGACAGAGAGTTCTTGGCGCTGATGCTGACTACCGCGCCAGAAGAAGAAGAAGCAGAGGGAGTAGCAGCAGAACTTGCTCCTGTACCTGACGAAGACCCTGAGGAAGCGCGCGCGCGCTACATGCGCACCTCCGGCTTTCGTGCTGACGATACTCTCTGGCACCAGCGCCTCGGACACCCTTCACGCACGCGCGACGCTGAAAAACTGCATCGACGCAGGCGTCTTCGCTCCTGGCGCACTCCTGCGCCCTGATGGCTCCGAAGTGAGAGGCGCGACACATCCGCGCAACTGCACCGTCTGCCCCGAAGCTGCGCTGAGCCACCAACCGTTCCCGCTGCTCGAACCTAGAACAAACCGCTACCCCAAGCTGCACAAGGTGTACAACGATTTCCTGAACGTGGGGCATTGCGGAGTCGAGGACGAAATGTACACGCTCACCTTCATCGACGCTGGAACGCGCTACGTGTGGGTCGTGAACGTGGAGTCACGCGACAGAGCCTACGAGGTGTTTCGCCTCTGGCTGGCGCACGCGGAGCGACAGTCTGGGAAGAAGCTGAAAACCTGGCAATCTGACGGCGCGGCAGAATTCAGGAGCAACCAGATGCAAACCTACCTCACGCAAAAGGGGATCGAGCACCACATTTCTCTCCCGTACGCACACCAGCAGCAGGGCGTAGCTGAGCGGACGAACCGCACGCTAATGACGAAGGTGCGCGCGCTGATGAAGCAGTCGAAATTGCCGCCGATCTACTGGACCTACGCGATGCACCACGCCGTGCGGGTGCACAACCTACTTTCGACCACCGCCATCACCGGCAATATGTCCCCGCACGTCAAATGGACCGGGACCAAAGGAGATACCTCCATGTTGCGCGTATGGGGGTGCATGGTTCAATACCGCCCGCCGACTTCAACCATCGGCAAATTCGCCAGCCGCGCGCGCTGGGGGATCCATCTCGGCATCAGTCACGAGTACAAGGCGTGGATCGTGCTGGACCTCCTCAGTCAGAAAATCGCTCACGCTCGCGACGTCATCTTCTACGAGCGCCTCTTCCTCGACCAGTTCCGCCGCGACGAAGAAACGAACGCGAACCGCGTCTACGCGAACGATGGGCACAGCTATGCAACGCCCGAAGACGAAGCCGCTGCAGCAATCTTGGAGCAGGACACGAGGGGCGAGTTCGTGTGGGAAGAACGACGCAGCAGCGACGACGACGACGACGATTCCTCGAGAGGAGGAATGTGAGAGTACGACGGCTTATGCCAGCTATGCTTGCTTGCCTTTACTTTATTATGCTATTTCTAGCATAGGATAATTATATGCATGCATGAATTGCTTGATTTCCTAGGCTAGGTGCTTTCCTATATTTTATTATAGTTATAGCACCGAGCTAGGTTGCGTGCACCGAATTCTGGCTTTTCAGTTGCCACCAAATTGCCTTCTACCGAATTCGGGAAGGATCTGTTCGGGACGCTTCGCGACCCGCGGAACCTTCGCGTAACACCTGGTTACGGGGCCTTGTGTCGAGCCTATATATAGCCTCGTGTTGTACCCAGGTGATCATTCAATTCGATTCAATTCACATTCTCTTTTCTGAGCTCGATCCTAGATCCTCACACTTGGTAATCAGAGCCCATTTACACGCGAAGTTCTTTCGACCGCTACAAACCAGTCTTCAAAAAAACCGCGGGGGCGACGCAGTTAAACATCGATTTCGGGTACGTAAAACCGGTTCCGTGTTTTTTCGCTCCCCCTCGATTCGGTTTTTCGGACGCGTTGATGTCAGGCATGGAAGGCCAAGGCGACAACTACGCGACCACGAGCGACATCGCGAGCCTCCGCACCGACATGGAGCAGACGCAGGCGACGCTTCGTCGACTCGAGGCTTTTCTGACAAGCCAACCAGGGTTCGCCACCGCAGCAGCAGCGACCGCAGCGACTGCAGCACCGACAACTCCAGCAGCAGTGGCGACACCGACATTTCACGGACCGATGGCACCACTGTCGCCGAACCTCGAAGCAGCACGACCGAGGCTCCCTGAGGCGTTCGATCCAAGCGCGAAGGGATCCGACGTCCGGCGATTTGTGGCCATGTCAGATTTATATGACATAGCTACTGTAGGCTATAGTGGGGTAGCACATATGGGGTACAGTTTTCTAGGGTTTACATTTGTACCCAACTTTCCCTTAGTCAATTCATTCCTCGTTTCTTCTCATGGTATCGAGCAGGTTCCCTAGTGGGAACGATTCCTAGGGCCCACCACCACGAATTTTTTTTTTCCTGCCCGGAGCGCGCTTCGCTCCGGTCCGAGTCGCGCCCTGTGTGCTCTCCCTACCGTCGCGCCCTCGCTAGGCCCCTCACGGCCCCGTCGCGTCGCCCTTAGCGGCCCTCTCACGGCTCCCTAGCGCCGCCCTTACGGCTCGTCGCGCCGCCCTTACGGCCCGTCGCGCCGCCCTTACGGCCCGTCGCGCCCGTCGCGCCGCCCTTACGGCCCCTCGTGCCGCCCTTACGGCTCCTAACGCCGCCCTTACGGCCCAGCGAGCCGCCCCTTACGGCCCCTTACGGCCCCTCACGCTACCCTTACGGGCCCTCCCACGGCCCCTTCGGCCCCTCCCGACGCCCGTCGGCCCCCTTACGGCCCCTCGAGCCGCCTTCCGCGGCCTCCTCACGGCCCGTCGCCGCCCTCGGCGGCCCCTCGTGGCGCCCTTCACGGCCTCTCCGCCGCCCTTCGCGGCCCCTAGCGGCCGGCAGCCGCCGTCCCTGAGGCAACTGCCGTAGCCGTCTCTGCAGCAGCAGTCGCCACAGCTTCTGCGACTGCTGCCGCGGTCGTCACCAGCCACACCAGCCGCCGAGCCGCCCAGCAGCCGAGCACCCGAGCCGCCGAGCCGCCCTGCAGCCGAGCCGCCGAGCCGCCCGAGCCGCCCAGCAGCCGCGCAGCCGAGCTGCCGAGCCGCCCAGCAGCCGAGTCGCCGAGCCGCCGAGCCGCCGAGCCGCCGAGCAGCCGACCGCCGAGCCGCCCGGGCCGCCCAGTCGCCGCGCCGCCCGAGCCGCCCGAGCCGCCCGAGCCGCCGAGCCGCCCGAGCTGCCGAGTCGCCGAGCCGCAGTCCTACCGAGCCGCCGAGCCGCCCGAGCCGCCCTGTCCGGTAAGCGCAGCGCCTCTATCACTGCACTGCCCTTACCCTACTGTTCGCACTGCTAGTCTACTGCTGTCATGGCTACCCCTAGTGTCCTCGCCTTTGACGCTGAGGGTCGGGCCATTGACTTTGAAGTCTGGGTAGATGACCTGCAGCTTTTCTTACAGTGCGATAGGGCAGACGGTCTCTCCCTCTTTGACCTCACCTCTGGTGCCTCTCCTGCCCCTGCTGCTGATGCCGACGCCACTGTTCGCTCACAGTGGGCCACACGCGATGCTGCTGCACGTCTTGCTGTGCGTCGCCACCTGCCTACCTCTGAGCGTGCACACTTTAGCCAGTACAAGAGTGCTCAGACCTTGTACGACGCTGTAGTTGCGCGCTACTCCTCCCCTGCCACTGCTGCACTGAGCCGCCTCATGCTCCCTTACCTCTTCCCTGACCTTGCTGCCTTTCCCACAGTCGCTGACCTCATTACGCACCTCCGCACTAGTGACACTCGCTACCGCGCTGCGCTTCCTGCTGAGTTCTGCGCCAAGAACCCCCCCCCCATGTACATCACCCTCTACTACATAGTCACCCGGCTCCCTGACTCCCTTCGCGTAGTCAGGGACCACTTCCTCTCAGTTTGCCCCACCACTCTCACCGTTGACCTCCTCGAGAAGGCCCTCCTAGCAGCAGAGAAGAGCATAGTCGCTGTAGGAGCCTCTCGTGGTGACCCTCGCACCCCCGTCTTTGAGGGGTGTTCCCCCTCCCCCCTTTTGCCCTCTGTTGCCTCTGCTGCTGCGGCCGACCTCGTTGGTTTCGAGTCGGTCGGCGCTGCGTCTGCCCCGAGCGGGAGACGCCGCCCCGGCAAGGGCAAGGGGGGCAAGGGTGCTGGAGGGGCTGGCGGGGGTGGCGGAGGTGGCGGTGGAGGCAGTGGAGGGGGTGGGGGTGGTGGTGGGAGTGGTGGCGGGGGTGGAGGTGTCGGTGGAGGCAGTGGAGGCGGAGGCGGCGGCGGCGGTGGCGGTGGGAGCGGAGGTGGCGGAGGTGGCGGCGATGGAGGAGGCGGCGGCGGAGGAGGTGGAGCTGGTCGGGGTGGCGCTGCGCAGAGGGTCGGCTCCGGTGGTGGTCAGCGCCAGCAGCAGCAGCAGCAGCGGCAGCAGCGCACTCGTGACATCCCCCCCCCTCAGCAGCTCCGTGAGTGGTACGCTGCACGCCAGCGGGGTGGGGGTACTGGTCCGTGCACCTACGTCCTACGCACCGGCGACCGCGCGGGTGAGCAGCGCGGGGGTGCGCACTCCACCCAGCGCTGCTTTGGCCGCCTGACGGACGCTTGGTGTCACCAGTTCCCTGAGGCCACTGAGATCCCCCGCTGGGGCGAGCTGTCTAGGGCGGGTGTAGCTGTCTTTGACCTTGACTTTGATGCTATTCTTGCTGCCATGTATGCTGTGACTATTAGTGATGAGGGTGACTGTTACCGGTGTTTTCCGCCCGACCCGGGCATTGAGACTGCTGCTCTAGGTACTGGTGAGGCTGCTGCTCTAGGTGCTAGCGAGGCTGCTGCTCTAGGTGCTCGTGTGTCTGCTCCCTCAGGTGCTGGTGAGTCTGCTCTCTCAGGTACTGCGTCGGCTTCGGCCTCCCACACCTTCACCCTTGACTCGGGGGCTTCTCGCTCCTTCTTTCGAGACCGCACCACACTCATGCCGCTTGGCCGGCCAGTTGCAGTCTCTCTGGCAGACCCCTCTGGGGGTCCTGTCCTTGCTCACTTCTCCACTGTCCTCCCGTGTCCGGCGGCCCCCTCTGGCACTCTGTCTGGTCTTTACCTCCCCTCGTTCTCTACGAACTTGGTGAGTGGTGCTGACCTACAGGATGCGGGGGCTCACCAGTTCACTCCTGCGAGTCAGCGGGTGACCCACTGCACGGACGCTCGGACAGGCCGACACCTGGCCACGTTTACACGTCGGCCGGGGTCGAGCCTGTACACACTGACCACTGCGTCTCCTCCAGTCACTGCGTCTGGTCAGGTAGCTGCGTCGGGTCAGGTGTTTGCTGCAGCGTCCAGGTCTGGTCCTGAGTCTGCCCCCTGTTCGTGTCGCCTCCTGTCGCACGAGACTCTCCTCTGGCACCACCGCCTTGGTCACCCCTCCCTGCTTCGTCTCCGAGGCATGGCCTCCCGTGTCCTTGTCTCTGGTCTTCCCCGGTCCCTCCCTCCCCTTCCTCCGGGGCCAGGCCCTACCTGCGTCCCTTGTGTCGAGGGGCGGCAGCGGGCTGCCCCTCACTCCTCCCAGTTTCCTCCGACAGAGGCCCCGCTGCAGACGCTTCACATGGACGTGTGGGGCCCGGCCCGCGTCCGTGGACAGGGTCACGAGCGCTACTTCCTGCTGGTGGTTGACGACTACTCGTGTTACACCACAGTCTTCCCCTTGCGCAGCAAGGGTGATGTCACTGAGGTGTTGATCGACTGGATCCGCGCAGCTCGTCTCCAGCTCAGGCAGAGCTTCGGCTCGGACTTTTCTGTTCTGCGTCTGCACTCTGACAGAGGTGGAGAGTTCTCCTCTGGCCTTCTGCGAGCCTACTGTCGTGCACGAGGCATCCGCCAGACCTTCACGCTTCCGGACTCTCCACAGCAAAATAGGATTGCTGAGCGCCGC
Source organism: Closterium sp. Naga37s-1 (assembly GCA_947471745.1). Taxonomy (NCBI): domain Eukaryota; kingdom Viridiplantae; phylum Streptophyta; class Zygnematophyceae; order Desmidiales; family Closteriaceae; genus Closterium; species Closterium sp. Naga37s-1. Next base: position 356,764 of record CANJKZ010000556.1, read on the forward strand.
ATTGGCATGGTCATGGACGTCGCCCGTACGTCCATGATGCATGCGGCTGCACCCCATTTTCTGTGGCCGTTTGCGGTTCGGTACGCGGCGCATCAGATCAACCTTCACCCCAGGGTCTCCATGCCGGAGACCTCCCCAGCTTTGCTGTGGACGGGGAAGGTTGGCGATGCGTCTGCGTTCCGTGTCTGGGGATCTCGGGCGTTTGTCCGCGACTTGTCTGCGGACAAGCTGTCCCCTCGTGCTGCTCCTTGCGTCTTCCTTGGCTTCCCCCCTGACGCGCCAGGGTGGCAGTTCTACCACCCCACCTCTCGCCGTGTTCTGTCCTCCCAGGACGTCACGTTTGACGAGTCGGTCCCCTACTACCGCCTCTTCCCCTACCGCACTCCGTCCCTCCCCCCGCCACCGCTCTTCCTTGTGCCAGGTCCCCTCCCGGTAGACCCCCTCCCCCCTCAGGGTCCTGCCCCTTCAGGTGTGTCCCAGGTAGACGCCGTCGAGCCTGTCGAGGTTACTGGTGACTCTGGTGCTGCTGAGGGTGCTGAGCCTGGGGGTGCTGACTCTGGGGGTGCTGAGCGTGTGGGTGCTACGCCTGGGGGTGCTGAGCCTGAGGGTGCTACTCCTGGGGGTGCTGAGCCTGGGGGTGCTGAGCCTGGGGGTGCTGAGCCTGGGGGTGCTACGCCTGGAGGTGCTGAGCCTGGGGGTGCGGAGCCTGAGGGAGCTGGGCCTGCTCGTGTGGCGTCTGGCGGTGCTGAGCCTGGAGGTTCTCCGGGTGCTTCGTCTCGGCGGGAGCCACTCTCTCCACAGGAGCTGCGCGAGTGGTTTGCCCGGCGCTGGAGGCGTGCTGCTGGAGCTGGAGGTTCTTCGGCTGCTGAGGGTGCTGGTGCCGCGGGTCCCGGAGGTGCTCGTACTGGGAGTACTGGAGCTGCTGGGCCTGCGGGTACGACTGGAGCTGGAGCTGCTGAGGGTGTTGGCGCTGAGGCTGCTGCTGTCGGTCCTGGAGGCGGTCCTGCTGGGGGTGCTACTGGTGCTGCTGGAGGTACTCGAGCTGGAGGTGCTGCTGGCGCTGGTGCTGCCGCTGGGGGTACTGGTGCTGTCCCTGCCGTGTCTAGAGTCGCCGCGCGGCCTCGGCCGAACTTCGTTCCGCTCCTTCAGCAGGTTCTTGGTCTCCCGCCTTCTACTGGTCCTCCTCCTCCCTTAGAGTGTCCACAGCCTGTCCCGTCACAGTTACAGTTACAGCCGGCCTCCCCACTGCCCGCTCCTTCTCCCTACACTGGTCCTACTGGAGGTCTGGCTGAGCGTCGTGAGCCTGCGTCTCGCCCTGCGTCGCCTGTCCGTCCTGCTCGCTCTAGTGGTCGTGGTTCGCGTCAGCGTCCTCCTCCTGTCCCTGGCACGCACCGGATGTCTCTGCGTCCGTCCACTGCTCCTCTGCGTGCCCCTTTGCCTTCTCCTCCTGAGTCCTCTCTTCCTGCTCTTCCCGACCCGGAGTCGGACTCTCTTCGTGCTGCCAGTCCTACTGTCACGCGTCTCCTTACTACTGTCGTCACTGACCCTTCCTTTGAGTCCACTGCTGCGTCTGCCCTAGTTGCTGAGCTCGTCGACTTTGCTGCTCGCTGTCGTCTAGACTACGCTGCTAGTCTTGTCGTTGAGTCTGAGTCTGTCTGTCCTCCGTCCGTCGGGGGTGAGTGTGCCCTTGGCACGGACGTCCTTGAGGACAGGCAGGAGGAGTTCCAGTGTTTGGCTGCTGCTTCACCTCATCTCGTGTCCGTACTGCTTACCCCTGAGGGAGACCCGGATGCACTTGACATCCCGACTCCGCGCTCTTACGCGGAGGCGATAGAGGGTCCCTACTCCTCTCAGTGGCAGGCAGCTATGGACACAGAGATGGCTTCCTGGAAGTCCACAGGCACCTACGTTGACGAGGTTCCCCCGCCTGGGGCGAACATCGTCAGTGGCATGTGGATTTTCAGGGTGAAGCGACCGCCGGGTTCTCCGCCTGTCTTCAAGGCGCGTTACGTGGCTCGTGGCTTCAGTCAGCGGCAGGGAGTTGACTACTTTCAGACCTTCTCTCCCACCCCGAAGATGACCACTCTTCGGGTACTGCTGCACATAGCTGCTCACCGCGACTACGAGCTGCACTCTCTTGACTTCAGCACTGCTTTCTTGCAGGGCAGCCTGCACGAGGAGATCTGGCTGCGTCGCCCACCTGGCTTCACTGGGTCTTTTCCTCCTGGCACCCAGTGGAGCCTCCGGCGACCAGTCTACGGTCTCCGCCAGGCACCGCGTGAGTGGCACGACACACTGAGGACTACACTTGCGGCTCTTGGGTTTGCTCCCTCTACTGCCGACCCGTCGCTGTTTCTGCGCACCGACACTTCTTTGCCGCCGTTCTACATCCTCGTGTACGTCGACGACTTGGTCTTTGCCACAGCTGACACTGCTGGACTCGCCCACGTGAAGTCCGAGCTGCAGAAGAGACACACGTGCACAGACCTGGGTGAACTGCGCAGCTACCTTGGCTTGCAGATCACCCGGGACAGAGCACGCCGCACCATTACCCTGACTCAGTCACACATGGTGCAGCAGGTCCTTCAGCGCTTCGGCTTCACGTACTCCTCGCCTCAGGCCACTCCTCTGCCTACTCGCCACTCGCTCTCAGCTCTGTCTTCGGATGAGTCCGTAGAGTCGAGTGGCCCGTACCCAGAGCTTGTTGGCTGCCTCATGTACCTGATGACCTGCACACGACCTGACCTCGCATACCCTCTTAGCATTCTCGCACGCTATGTTGCTCCTGGGAGACACAGACCGGAGCACATGGCTGCAGCGAAGAGGGTGTTGCGTTACTTGTGCAGTACGTCGGGCATGGGGCTTGTGCTTGGAGGGCAGAGTCCAGTGGTCCTCACTGGGCACGCAGACGCTTCTTGGGCTGACGACCAGGCTACGCAGCGGTCGTCACAGGGTTACACCTTCAGCCTTGGTTCCGGCTCTGTTTCGTGGCGGGCTACCCGCTCGTCTTCTGTTCTCGGCTCCAGTTGTGAGGCTGAGATCTACGCCGGGGCCATGGCTGCACAGGAGCTTCGCTGGCTCACCTACCTGCTGACTGACCTCGGAGAGCCGCCTCGTTCTCCTCCAGTGCTGTACGTAGACAACAAGGCCATGCTGGCCTTGTGTCGAGAGCAGAGACTGGAGCACAGAACGAAGCACATTGCTCTCCGCTACTTCCTTGCTTGTGAGCTACAGCAGCGTGGTCAGCTGCGGCTTGCGTACGTGGCCTCTCAGGCCAACACTGCTGATATCTTCACCAAGGCACTTGCGCCTTGTGATCATCAGCGCTTCTGTACTCAGCTGGGTCTTGTGCCTACCTTGCCTCACTTTCTCACCCCTTGACCTTGTTTGTACTGTTGCATATATATATACACCTGCTCTTGCTTGTCTAGCCTTGTATATATATGTAATCCTGCATGTGAACTGGCCTTGTGGCCTTGAACTTGTGCTCGGAATGTGTGGTGACTTGGTGATCCACCCTGAGCTTGCTTTGCTTTGCTTGACTGGTCTTGTGACCCCTTGTTCTCCCCACTTTGCCTATGGGGGTGTGTCAGATTTATATGACATAGCTACTGTAGGCTATAGTGGGGTAGCACATATGGGGTACAGTTTTCTAGGGTTTGCATTTGTACCCAACTTTCCCTTAGTCAATTCATTCCTCGTTTCTTCTCAGGCCACCCTCGAAATTTACTTCGAGGCCATTGGCTGTTCGACCCCGCAACACGACGCAGCAAGGTTTCGGCTCGCAGCGACACTGTTACGTGGACCGGCTCTCGAATGGATTTACTACACCGACGTAGCCCGCGGGGAGAAAACGTGGCAGCAGTTTCGGGCAGATTTAATCGAGCGTTTCGAACCAATTAATACGACCTACATGGCGCGGCAGCAGATACACCGACACAAGCAATACAGTAGTGTAGCACAGTACACGCAGCAGATGGAGTTACTGTTCAACCGCATCACCGACCTGACCGAAGGCGAAAAAATCCAGGCGTACACCGAAGGGTTAAAAATGGAGATTCGGCGGCAGGTGATTGCGGCGAATTACAACAGCTACAGGGACATCGTGCGTGCTGCCGAGCGATACGACGCGCTGACTCGAGGTCAACCCGAAACACGACGCTTCACGCCAAACCGTACATTCGGCACGGAGCGATCGGCACCCCCCATGTTCACCGAACCGATGGATATCGACAAATACGACGCGAAGCAGCAACCGACAAAATGCGAATTTTGCGGCGCAGCAGGGCATCAGTTTTTGTCGTGCTACAAAATGAAGAAAGCACGTGCGGCACTCCGGGACGGAAACAGTGGAGCACCCCCGAAGTCAAAAAACGGGAATCGCCAGTAGCCGCGGATCGACCTGGCGATTGCGTAAAGACCCGAAAAGCAGGAAAAGGCGACGACGTGGCGACTTCGGAGCGGGCGAAAAAAGGAGAAAATGATGGCGCGAATCAAAAACGTCACGACCGGCCGGCATCAGGGGAAATCGCCGAGGCGAATGGAGGCTCCGCGAAAAAAGAGTCTGCACCGACCGGGAAACTCCAGCCGAACACCCACGAAAGTAAGAATTCGTTAAAAGTATCCTATAAAGATACTCTAACGAAGAATATTGCTTCTCGTGATTTTCAAGCCTTTGAAAAAATCAGGGGAGGTTTAGAGGCTAAGAAAAAGCCTTTAGAAATCATTCAAGTACCTGAGAAGTTGGGCAAAGTACTACGGAGCGTAGAAAAAGGTCGTGCGTTCCGGAGTTAATATTCTCTCCTCGCAGCACAGTGTTAAGGCTCCCCGTTGCCCACAGGTGAAGCCTACACAGCTGCCAAGGCTTAGAGGAGGCATCCAGGCTCAGGAGAAAATATACAAGCCTCGGAAAAATCCTCCCACCCCCCAGGTGAAGTTGGAAAGTGCTGAGTCGGGTATAGGAAAAAGGGAAGGTATTAAGTTTGATGTACCCTATGATCCTATTAATGAGACCCTCTTTGGCTACTCAGCGCAGCAGAAACCACTACTCCTCGAGGTGTTATGCAATGGACGACGCCTCCAGGCACTGGTGGACAGCGGTGCATCTCACTCGGTGTGTGACCGCGGAGCATTGGAGAAAATTGGAGAGAAGGCGGAGGAGACCCAGTTTTCAGCAACCATGGTGGACGGTACGAAACTTCCTATCCACGGCGAAGCATCACTGCAGCTGCATATAGGTGCGTTGAGGTGGAAGCCGAAGCTACCAGTCACCAACATCAAAGGGTTAGACTTTATCTTGGGGCGAGATTTTCTGAAGCGGTTCAACCCCGAGATCGATTGGATCAACAGCAAGGTGTGCATCTACAACAACGGGAAGCGGATAGCACTACGAAGCTGGACGGATACAGGGGACGTACCTGAGACGACACTGGCACGGTTCGAACAGACAGTGAACGAGAGTAACACGGGTTACCTAGCACTGGTCATGGCAGCAGCAGAGGAGGAGAAGCCGAGTTCCGAGCTCCCTGCAGCAGTGAAGGAGGTCTTGGAGCAGTACAAAGATATAATGCCCGACGACCTACCTGCAGGCGTACCTCCAGCACACACCCACGAGCATGAGATCGTGGAGGAACCAGGTGCGAAACCCGTCTCACGTGCACCATACCAACTAGTCCGACCGAACTAACAGACATGAAGAAACAGATAGAGTATCTACTGGACAGACAACTGATCCGCCCATCCACCTCTCCCTACGGTGCACCTGTTCTCTTCACTCCAAAACCAGACGGCAGCTTACGGATGTGCATCGACTACCGCGCACTGAACAAACAGACAGTTAAAAACAAATACCCCATACCGCGCATCGACGACTTACTGGACCAACTGCGTGGTGCAACAGTCTTCTCGAAGCTGGACCTACGGTCGGGTTACTGGCAGATCAAGATGGCGGACAACTCGATCCACAAGACGGCGTTCCTTACTCGATACGGCTCCTACGAATACTTGGTGATGCCGTTCGGACTCTGCAACGCACCAGCAACGTTCCAGGCGGAAATGAACCATATTCTACGGTCCCTGCTGGACGAGTGCGTAGTGGTGTACCTGGACGATATCCTCATCTACTCCAAGAACATGAAAGAGCACGTGGAGCATCTGCGGAAGGTGTTCGAGATCCTGCGGAAAAACAAGTTCTACGTGAAGCTGTCGAAGAGCGACTTCGCCCTGAAGAAGGTGCAGTTTCTCGGGCACATGGTGAGTGCCGAGGGCGTACACGTGGACCCGCGGAAGATCGAAGCCGTCAAGAAGTGGAAAGTTCCGGAGAACGTGAAGGAGTTGCAGCAGTTCCTAGGATTCGCCAACTACTACAACAGGTTCGTGCCACAGTACGCTAAGATTGCAGCGCCACTGACCGACCTACTGAAAAAGGATACGCCCTTCAAATGGGATACTCCGCATCAGCAAGCCATGGAACAGCTACAGACAGCACTGACCACAGCCCCAGTACTCATCCTACCAGACCCCGAGAAGGACTACGTAGTTGAAGCAGACGCTAGTGACCAGGCAGTCGGAGCAGTACTGATGCAGGATCACGGGAACGGTTTACAGCCTATCGCCTACCTCAGTAAGAAACTGCACGGAGCAGAACTAAACTACCCCATCCACGACAAGGAAGCCCTAGCTATAGTCGTAGCCTTCAAGGCGTGGAGGTGTTACCTCGAGGGAGCCAAGACCACAGTCTATACTGACCACTGCAGCCTCAAATACCTGAAGTCGCAGCCTACGCTCTTACGACGACAGGTACGGTGGGTGGATTTCTTGGAGACCCACTTCCACTACGACATCATCTACAAGCCCGGGCTACACAACAAAGCAGACGCGTTGAGCCGCCCAGGTCATGTAGCAGGCATCCAGCTCGACGGGATGAACCCTCTGCTCAAAGGTCTATTCCAACATGGGTACTCCGTGGACGGCGAGATAGCAACGGCAGAGAAACAGAAACTGTTACAGTGGGAGAAAGGCTTAGCTGTAAGGAAGGGTTCAGGAAAGATTTGGGTACCGAATTACGCCCCGCTACGGCAGATCCTATTGGAGGAGTTCCACGACGTACCATACGCGGGACATTTCGGGAGCAACAAGACGTTAGCGGGAATAGCGAAGTATTACTACTGGCCCCGGATGGCAGCAGATGTGCAGCAGTTCGTCACCTCCTGCGACACGTGCCAGCGGATGAAGAGCAGCAAGCAGAAGAAAGCAGGGTTACTTCAGCCTCTACTCGTACCGGAGCAGCCATGGCAGGTCGTTAGTCTCGACTTCATCACAGGACTTCCCTCGACCTCACGGGGACATGATTCCATCCTCGTAGTCATCGATAAGTTCTCCAAAATGGGGCACTTCCTACCAACCAACGCCACCGCCACAGCAGAAGCAACTACTCGCCTCTTCTTCGACCGCATCATCACCATCCACGGCATCCCCGCTACACTCATCTCAGACAGAGACCCAAAATTCACCAGTAAGTTTTGGAAGGAGCTCATGGGATTATTGGGGACTAAACTTGCGATGTCCTCAGCATACCACCCACAGACTGACGGACAGACAGAGCGACTCAATCAAGTGGTTGAACAGTTACTGCGCACAGCTTGCAAGGACGACGTCAGCCACTGGGACACACAGTTACCGACCCTACAATTCGCTTACAACAACGCGTCACATGCGGCCACAAGGAAAACTCCTTTCTTCCTGTGTTACGGACGGGAACCACTCACACCACAGCAGCCTACCACACCGGCACACGTCCAAGCCGCACATGACTTCGTCACCACCATGCAGCAGCTATGGGAGAAGACTCAGCGACGACTCACCACGATGCAGACCTCCCAGAAGCAGTATGCCGATCGTCAGCGACGTGATCACTCAGTAGCAGTCGGAGATCAGGTGCTTCTTGACACGCGCAACTTGAACCTGTCTCACCTCCCATCCAAACTCCGGCCTCGCTTCTGTGGTCCTTTTCTCGTTGAGGCACAGGTGACACCAGTTACATTCCGCTTGCGCTTACCAGATATGTGGAAGCTTCACAATGCTTTCCATGTGCAGCTACTGAAACCCTACAAGGACCCCAACCAACAGTTCCAGGGACGGCAGCTACCGCCACCTCCACCTGTTCTTGTGCAGGACGAAACCGAGTACGAGATTGAGCGCGTCCTCTCTCATCGGCGCCGCGGCGGCAGGACCCTCGAGTTCCTGATACGCTGGAAGGGATACGACCCCACTGAGGACAGTTGGGTTGCAGAAGCTGATATGGGCAACGCACGCCGTGCTCTCAAGGACTATCTTGTCAAGCAGGGTGTATCTCACGCCACCCAGCTTTGAGGGGGGGACGTGTGAGAGTACGACGGCTTATGCAAGCTATGCTTGCTTGCCTTTACTTTATTATGCTATTTTTAGCATAGGATAATTATATGCATGCATGAATTGCTTGATTTCCTAGGCTAGGTGCTTTCCTATATTTTATTATAGTTATAGCACCGAGCTAGGTTGCGTGCACCGAATTCTGGCTTTTCGGTTGCCACCAAATTGCCTTCTACCGAATTCGGGAAGGATCTGTTCGGGACGCTTCGCGACCCGCGGAACCTTCGCGTAACACCTGGTTACGGGGCCTTGTGTCGAGCCTATATATAGCCTCGTGTTGTACCCAGGTGATCATTCAATTCGATTCAATTCACATTCTCTTTTCTGAGCTCGATCCTAGATCCTCACAAGGAATGGGCGCAGCAGGCGGAAGCGGAACAGGCGGAAGCGGCAGAGGCACAGCACCATCAGCGCCTCCTGAACCAGAAAGCGATGACGACGACGTACAGGAAGTCATCCCGCAACGTCGCCACGACAGCACTATCTCAGGACTGCAGCTGCTCGGACTTCACACCGCAACTTCGAAGGCGCCACGTGTCATCGAGCCCCGAAATCCGCGCGAAGCTCTTTCTGGACCACACAGCAAGGAATGGCGCGAAGCAATGGACGCAGAGATCAAGGCGCTGGAGTCACGAGACACCTGGGTGCTAGTCGACCGCGCGGCGATCAAAGGCGCAAGAATCCTCTCGGGGAAGTGGGTCTTCCGCGTGAAAACCGCAGCGGACGGAACGATCGAGTGCTTCAAGGCGCGTTGGGTGGTTCGCGGCTACGATCAGAGGCATGGCATCGACTTCGACCAGACGTTCGCCCCAGTTAGCCGCCATACCTCCGTTCGAATCCTGCTCGCCATTGCAGCTGCAAGGCACCTACCACTCCGCCAGATCGACGTGAAGAACGCGTTCCTGTACGCGTTAGTGGACGCCGTGATCTACGTGGAGCAGCCGCACACCTACGGCAAAGGGGACTCGCGCGTGTGCCAACTGCGCAAGTCACTCTACGGGATCAAACAGGCTCCGAGGCTGTGGCAGCAGTACCTGCACAACATCCTGCTTGAAATCGGATTCAAGCAGATGCCGCACGATCCAGGTATGTATCGCTGCGAATTCTGCGGGGAATACATTCTCCTCACGGTGTACGTCGACGACCTGCTTTACACAGGCTCAAACAACGAGCTTCTCGAGCAGTTCGAGAAGGCCTTGGCGGGGCGCGTCGACATCACGTGCAACTACGAGGTGAAGCAGTTTCTAGGCCTCAACATCTCCTACGCGCCTGAGGCCATTCATCTCTCAGCGGCTAAGTACGCAGAGGAGTTAGGGAAGCGGTTCAACATTCCACCTGCACCTCTCTCAACTCCCTACCGAACTCCCGGACCGAACCACAAACCCGACAACAAACCCCTATCCCCTGCTGGGATTCAGACGTACCAGCAGCAGTTGGGATGCCTCCTCTTTGCCTCTGTCACCTGCAGGCCAGACCTCTCGTACATCGCCAGTCAGCTGGCGCAGTATTCACGCAAACCAACGGCTGAGAATCTTCTGGATCTGCAGCGCGCCCTTCAGTTCTTCGTTTCAACGCCCAAGATTGGGCTGTGCTACTCAACTGCACCAACTCCATCCTTCAACCTCATCGGCTATGTGGACGCCGATCACGCAGCAGACCCCGATAATCGACGGTCCAGGACTGGCTTCCTGTTCCGACTCGAGCCAACGGGACCAATCTCCTGGAACTCGCAGAAGCAGGAGCTGGTTGCCCTGTCGTCAGCCGAAGCGGAATTCATCGCAGCAACCGCAGCAGTTCGCGAAGGCCTCTACTTGCAGGAACTCCTGCAAGAGGCGAAAATTCCAGCTTCGCCCACATTTCGCCTTCACTGCGACAACCAGAGCGCGATTCGCATCGTGAACAAACCTGGTTTCGTCAACCGCACCAAGCACATTGCACTGCGGTACTTCTTCGTGAAGGATGAGGTGGACAAGGGCAAGGTCAACTTGACCTACTGCCCGACCGGTGACATGGCAGCAGACTTCCTCACGAAGCGACTGCCACGCCAGCAGTATCAGCACTGCTCCGAACTCAGCGGCGTGGTCAAGCAGGTCAAGTCGAGCTACGGCCAGGAGTGAAGGGGGGTGTTACGAATAGTAATACTTGAATATTACTGTGCACTCCTCACCGCATCAAAGAGAAGCACGCAGTATCGCGAATGAACGCGAAGCGTCAGACGGTTGGAATCGACTCGAAGCGTCAGACAGTTGGGACGCATCTGGACCGTCGGAGCAGACAGCATCAGGCAGCTGCAGGCAGGATGGTTTCAGCGGGAACAGTTTCGTAATTGTTCGCACCGCACGGTTGGGAATGTATTTGAATAAGGGAATGTACCCCTTAGAGTACATGGCTAGCTAGGTCGTTTCATCTCCCCTGCACTCATATTCATATTTGCTGTATTTGCATGTTTTAAATCATCTCAAAGCATTTTACATTCACTCTGCTATTGAGGTCAAGGGCCCACCAACATCACTTCTCTGCGTGCGAACCTTCCTGAGTAGATCCTAGGCCACGATCAACTTGTGATCGCAGCACTAAGGGCCATCCAGCCCTCCTCCCCTTCCCCCTCGCTTCCTCCTCCTAAGGGCCATCCAGCCCTCCTTTCCCTTCCCCCTCGCTTCCTCCTCCTAAGGGCCATTCGGCCCTCCTCCCCTTCCCCCTCGCTTCCTCCTCCTAAGGGCCATCCAGCCCTCCTCTCCTTCCCCCTCGCTTCCTCCTCCTAAGGGCCATCCAGCCCTCCTCCCCCTTCCCCCTCGCTGCCGCCGCCGTCTCCCTTCGCCGCCGCAGCCCGCCCGCTGCAGCTGCCGTCTCCCTTCGCCGCCGCAGCCCGCCCGCTGCAGCCGCCGTCTCCCTTCGCCGCCGCAGCCCCTCCTTCGGCTGGCGTGCCGCATCATCCGCCGCAGCCCCTCCTTCGGCTGGCGTGCCGCATCATCCGCCGCAGCCCCTCCTTCGGCTGGCGTGCCGCATCATCCGCCGCAGCCCCTCCTTCGGCTGGCGTGCCGCATCATCCGCCGCAGCCCCTCCTTCGGCTGGCTTGCCTCCTCACCTGCAGCAGCCCCCCCTCCCGGCTGGCGTGCGACCTCACCGCCGCAGCACCTTGGGCTGGCTTGCCTCCTCACCTGCAGCAGCCCCCCCTCCCGGCTGGCGTGCGACCTCACCGCCGCAGCACCTTGGGCTGGCTTGCCTCCTCACCTGCAGCAGCCCCCCCTCCCGGCTGGCGTGCGACCTCACCGCCGCAGCACCTTGGGCTGGCTTGCCTCCTCACCTGCAGCAGCCCCCCCTCCCGGCTGGCGTGCGACCTCACCGCCGCAGCACCTTGGGCTGGCTTGCCTCCTCACCTGCAGCAGCCCCCCCTCCCGGCTGGCGTGCGACCTCACCGCCGCAGCACCTTGGGCTGGCTTGCCTCCTCACCTGCAGCAGCCCCCCCTCCCGGCTGGCGTGCGACCTCACCGCCGCAGCACCTTGGGCTGGCTTGCCTCCTCACCTGCAGCAGCCCCCCTCCCGGCTTGTCAATTCAGGGGTTGTGCACATTTAAACCCTTCTTCTGCTAAGGGGTTGTGTTAGATTATAGCATCAGTTGGGTTGTAAATGTGCAAGTGTAACACCCAAACATGGGTGTACACTTTGGGCCAAGGCGCCCCAACCAGTTTTGGTTGGGCGCGTCCCAACCCCACTCTGCCACAATTGGCGGGGGGAACCAGGCCCCCCAATAATTGTCAGCCACCTCCAAAACATTATTGGTGGCTACTCCCATTGGCTAACCAATAATGTTGCGGGTACCCAACCTAGGTCTCCCACTTCTCATCTCTTATATGTACCCACCATCTTTCTAATCAAACCAACTCTTGAGTTCACCTATCATCCCAACTATGGGATTCTCACAGCGAAAACTAGCCGATCTGAATGAGAACGAGGTGAGAACTAGGAGCGAAAAGGAGAAAGGGAGGTGCGAAATGCGGAGGGAGAGGTGGAGGCAGCAGTTTGGGTGGGAGCGTGGCAATGCGCAAGCGAGAGTTGCGTTCGCATACCCAACTCGGGGAGGATGAGGAGGATGACGAGGAGGATGAGGAGGATGACGAGGGGGGTGCGTAGAAAGCCGTTGCGATGAATACTTTCGAGCGCGAAAATGCGAAAAATGGAATGCGATCGTCCGAGTCAGCAGCGCCTAAGCCAAATGGCCGGTCGAAGTCAAATCAGGATGCTAAAATGAGTTACGTGGGTTGCCTATCGACCCCAAACACTGCCAACTAAGCTCAGATATTCCTTGGGGGGTCACTAAGCCATCGTGAGGGCCAAAAGAGCGCGAAAGGAGGTGGCTCGAAGGGGTAATATCCGCGGCGGGCCGAAGCGCGGCGAATATTAGTGGCGAGAAGAGGAGGAGAAAGAAGCAATGGCGTGGTGGTGGCAGATCTGGTGTAGGGGATGAGCGTTGGAGCGGATTCAGTTCGGTGCCTCGAGGTACACCACAAGAGACTCTTCGGTGAAACTATTACATAAATTATCTGGTGTTTCCATCTTAGGGACACCATTTGACTGGAAATCTAGTTTATGCAAAAGAAATGTATATCTGATAAGGTAATGGTTATTTCAACCGTGAATCACTGAGTTGAAATATGCGAAATGCCGGAATGTCACCGTATGACTATCTGACACAAAGGTGCATTATGAGATTACCATGGATAATGTATTGCTATACCTCTTCCGAGCTGAGCTCGTTTGTTTATTGTAGATAACTTAACTTGCATGGCAATTGTCAGCTAATTCTCACTACGCACTAGAGATAAATCAATTATGCAAATGCCACAAATTACAGAGAAATACATACAGCAGTGCCGTCTCAAGAGAGGTCAGGTGCACAACAAACAGGCTTGGTCGGTATGCGCGCCTGTTGTGCAGGTACCATATACGACTAAAACGCTTATATTTGCCACACTTCATAGATCCACAAGGTTAAAACCTGGTAGGGGAATGGGGAATGGTATATGTCAAAGGAAATGGAAAATATATAGTATTCACTGTATTTCTACAGAGAAAATAATGCGTTGGTCGGTTTGGTCAGTATTCACGCTTGTGTGCAGGTACAAAGCGGAGCTGGATCTTTGAAATCTCCAAAATTATGTGGATCGAAAAGGTTAAAACCTAGTGTTGTTGAAGTAGAAGGCCTAATCTAGTAGATTGGCAAGAAAATGGTACTAACTGCATCTCTCCAAACATAAGTAATGCGCTGGTTAGTTTGGTCGATTTACGTGCATGTAGTGCAGGTAATATGTACGACTTGATTGCCTATATCCGCCAAATTTCATAGCTCCCAAAGGTTAAAACATTGTAGGGGGTGGGGAATGGTATAATTTAAATTAAATGGGAAAATATATGATATTCACTGCATCTTTACAGAGAGAAAATTGCTTTGGTCGGTTTGGTCAGTATGCACGTTTGTGTGCAGGTACAAGGCGGAGCTGGAATTCTGAAAACTCCCAAATTATGAGGATCCGAAAGGTTATAAATTAGTGGTGTTGAAGTAGAAGGGCTAATATAGTAGACTAGCAAGGGTACTTATTGCATCTCTACAAGCATAAGTAATGCGCTTGTCAGTTTGGTCGGTGTGCGCGACTAAAATGCAGGTACCATGTACGACTGGAGTGCCTATATCAGCCAAATTACATAGATCCCAAATGTTAAAACATGGTATAGGGGTGGGGAATGGTATGGTTCATACGAGATGGGAAAATATATGATATTCATTGTATTTCTACAGAGAAAATAATGCGTTGGTCGGTTCGGTCAGTATGCACGCTTGTGTGGTGGTACAAGGCGGAGCTGGAACTCTGAAATCTCCCAAATTATATGGATCCAAAAGGTTAAAACCTAGTGGTGTTGAAGTAGGAGGCCTAATCTAGTGGACTGACAAGAAAATTGTACTAACTGCATCTCTACAAACATAAGTAATGCGCTTGTCAGTTTAGTCGATATGCGCGCTTGTAGTGCAGGTACCATGTACGATTGGAATGCATATATATGCCAAATTACATGGATCTTAAAGGTTAAAACCCGGTATGGGGGTGGGGAATGGTGTATTTTAAAGGAAATGGGAAAATATATGGTATTCACTGTATTTCTACAGTGAAAATAATGCGTTGGTCGGTTCGGTCAATATGCACGCTTGTGTGTAGATACAAGGCAGAGCTGGAACTCTCAGATCTCCCAAATTTTGTGGATAAAAAAGGTTATAACTTAGTGGTGTCGAAGTAGAAGGCCTAATCAGATGTCAGAATTAACAAGAGTGAAGTGCACTAGGAAAGGGGTGGGTACAAGTAGGAAAACCTAAAACTGTTGTACCCCATAGGAACTACCTCACTACAGCCTAAACAGACTATAGCATATAAGTTTGACACACCCCCATAGGCAAAGTGGGGGAGAGCAAGGGGTCACAAGACCAGTCAAGAAAAGCAAAGCAAGCCCAGGGTGAATCACAACGTCACCACGCATTCTGAGCACAAGTAGGTGGCCACAAGGCGAGTTCACAAGCAGAGTTATATAACATAGAACAAACAGGATAGTGATCAAAACCTAGCAAGTGAAAGCATGCAGGTATAGATATATAGATCACAGTACAAGCAAAGTCAAGAAGTGAGCAAGTGAGGCAAGGTAGGCACAAGGCCTAGAACAGTACAGAAACGCTGATGATCACAAGGCTAAAGTGCCTTGGTGAAGATATCAGCAGTGTTGGCCCGAGAGGCCACGTAAGCAAGACGAAGCTGACCACGCTACTGCAACTCTCGAGCAAGAAAGTAGCGAAGAGCAATGTGCTTCGTTCTGTGCTCCAGTCTGTGCTCCTGACACAAGGCCAGCATGGCCTTGTTGTCGACGTACAGAACTGGAGGAGAACGAGGCGCCTCTCCCAAGTCGGTCAGCAGGTAGGTGAGCCAGCGTAACTCCTGTGCAGCCATGGCCCCTGCGTAGATCTCAGCCTCACCACTGGAGCTGAGAACAGAAGATGAGTGGGTAGACCGCCACGAAACAGAACCGGAGCCAAGGCTGAAGGTGTAACCCTGTGACGACCGCTGCGTAGCCAAGTCGTCAACCCAAGAAACGTCTGCGTGACCAGTGAGGACAACTCGAGCCCGTCCTCCAAGCACGAGCCCCATGCCCAACGTACTGCACAAGTAGCGCATCACCCTCTTAGTAGCCTTCTAGTGCTCTGGTCGGTGTCTCCCGGGCGCAACGTAGCGTGCCAGGATGCTAAGAGGGTAAGCAAGGTCAGGTCGAGTGCAGGTCATCAGGTATATGAGGCAGCCCACAAGCTCTGGATACGGGCCACTCGGCTCTACGGACTCATCCAAAGGCAGAGCTGAGAGCGAGTGACCTGTAGGCAGAGGAGTGGGCTGTGGCGAGGAGTACTGGAAGTCGAAGCGCTGAAGGACCAGTTGCACCATGTGTGACTGAGTCAAGGTAATGGTGCGCCGTGCTCTGTCCCGGGTGATCTGCAAGCCAAGATAGCTGCGCAGCTCACCCAGGTCTGTGCACGTGTGTCTCTTCTGCAGCTCCGACTTCACGTGGGCCAGTCCAGTAGTGTCATCAGTGGCAAAGACCAAGTCGTCGACGTACACGAGGGTGTAGAACGGCGGCAGCGAAGTGTCGGTGCGTAGAAACAGCGACGGGTCAGCAGTAGAAGGAGCAAATCCAAGAGCCGCAAGAGTCGTCCTCAGTGTGTCGTGCCACTCACGAGGCGCATGGCGGAGACCGTAGACTGGCCGCCGGAGGCTCCACTGGGTACCCGGAGGAAACGACCCAGTGAAGCCAGGTGGGCGGCGCAGCCAGATCTTCTCGTGCAGGCTGCCCTATAGGAAAGCATTGCTGAAGTCAAGAGAGTGAAGCTCGTAGTCACGCTGAGCAGCGACGTGCAGCAGAACCCGAAGAGTGGTCATCTTCGGGGTCGGGGAGAAGGTCTGAAAGAAGTCAACTCCCTGTCGCTGACTGAAGCCTCGAGCAACGTAACACGCCTTGAAGACAGGCGGAGAACCCGGCGGCCGCTTCACCCTGAAAATCCACATGTCACTGACGATGTTCGCCCCAGGAGGGGAAACCTCGTCAACGTAGGTGCCTGTGGACTTCCAGGATGCCATCTCTGCGTCCATGGCTGACTGCCACTGAGAGGAGTAGAGACCCTCTATCGCCTCCGCGTAAGAGCGCGGGGTCGGGATGTCTGGTGCATCCGGGTCTCCCTCATGTGCAATCAGCATGGACACGAGATGAGGTACAGCGGTTGCAAAGCACTCAAAGTCCTCCTGCCTGTCCTCAAGGACGTCCGTGCCAAGAGCACACTCACCCCCGACGAACGGAGGACAGACAGACTCAGACTCAGCAACAAGACTCGCGGAGTAGTCTAGACGACAGTGAGCAGCAAAGTCGACCAGCTCAGCAACTAAGGCAGACGCAGCAGTGGACTCAAAGGTAGGGTCAGTGACAACCGTGGCCAGGAGACGCGTGACAGTAGGACTAGCAGCACGAAGAGAGTCAGACTCAGGGTCCGGACCGTCAGCAAGGGAGGACGCATGAGGAGACGGTAGAGGGACACGCTGAGGAGCAGTGGACGGACGAAGTGCCATCTGGTACGTGCCGGCGACAGGAGGAGGACGCGGACGCAGAACACGACGACTAGCGCGAGCAGTGCGAACGAGCGACGCAGGACGAGACGCAGGCTCACGACGCTCAGCAAGACCTCCGGTCGGACCAGCGTAAGGAGAGGGAGCAGGCAGTGGGGAGGCGGGCTGTAACTGCAACTATGACTGGGCAGGCGGTGGACACTCTAAGGAAGGAGCATGACTAGGAGAAGGCGGGAGACCAAGAACCTGCTGAAGGAGCGGAACGAAGTACGGCCGCGGCCGCGCAGGGCCTTCAGAACCAGCAGAGACAGCACCAGCACCCCCAGCGTCAGCTCCAACTCCTGCAGCACCACCAGCAGCTCCAGCAGCGCCAACTCCAGTACCCCCGGGAGCACCAGCTCCAGCAGCACCGACAGCTCCAGCACCTCCAGCAGGACGAGCGCCAGCGCCTCCAGCTCCAGCCCCTGCAGCACCACTAGCTCCAGCACCAGCAGCACCACCACCTCCAGCAGCTCCAGTAGTACCTCTAGCCCCAGCAGCTCCAGTACCGCCAGTACGAGCACATCCAGGACCAGTGGCTCCAGCACCTCCAGCGCCAACCCCAGGGTCGGCAGCAACACCAGCACCAGTAGCTCCAGCGCTCTCAGCTCTAGCCCCAGCAGCACCCCCAGCTCCCACAGCACCACGTCGGCGGCGGCATTACCGAGAGTACCACTCACGCAGCTGCTGTGAAGAGGGAGTGCCCCCAGGCGTAGTACGGTCAGGCGCAGTACCCCCAGGCGCAGTACCCTCAGGCGCAGTGCCTCCAGTCGCAGTACCCCCAGGCTCAGTACCTCCAGTCTCAGCACCCCCAGTCCCAGCACCCCCAGGCTCAACACCCCCAGTCTCAGCACCCCCACGCTCAGCACCCCCAGTCGTAGCACCCCCAAGCTCAGCACCTCCAGGCTCAACACGCTCAGGCTCAGTACCTCGCGCAGGACCAGAATCGACAGCTACCTCGACAGGCTCGACCGGGTCTACCTGGGAAACACCTGAGGGAGCAGGACCCGCGGGAGGGAGGGGGTCTACCGAAGCAGCACCTGGCATGGGGAAGAGCGGCAGAGGGGGGAGCGGGGCAGTGCGGTAAGGGAAGAGACGGTAAAAGGGGACCGACTCATCAAGCGTGACGTCCTGAGAGGGCAGGACACGGCGCGAGGTGGGGTGGCAAAACTGCCAGCCAGGCGCGTCAGGGACAAAGCCAAGGAAGACACAAGGAACGGCGCGGGAGGAGAGTTTGTCCGCGGACGTATCGCAGACCCGGAACATCGACGCATCGCCAGCCTCTCCCGTCCAACGCAGTGTCGGCGAGGTCTTCTGAGCGGAGACACGGGGCCAGAGGTTGAGCTGATGCGCGGCGTACCGGACCGCAAACGGCCACAGAAAATGTGGGGCAGCCGCATGGATCAAGGAGGTACGAGCGACCTCCATGACCAAGCCAATGCGGCGCTCAGCAACCCCATTCTGCTGCGGAGAGGCCGAAAGCGTGAATGTCTGCTCAATGCCCTCCTCCTGACAGAAGGCTCTCAAGAGGTTGGAGGAAAACTCACCACCTCTATCAGAGTGCAGTCGCAGGACGGGAAGGTCCGTGCGAAAGCGCCTCTCCAGCTGAAGACGGGTAGCGCGGATCCAAGGGATCAAGACATCAGGGACCTCACCCTTGGTGCACAAGGGGAAGACCGTGGCGTAATTCGTGTAGTCGTCAACTACCAGCAGAAAGTAGCGCTCTCCGCCCTGTCCACGGACGCGGGCTGGGCCCCACACGTCCATGTGGAGAGTCTGCAAAGGAGCCTCCGTCGGGGGGAACTCAGAGGAGTGAGGGGCGGCGCGCTGCCGCCCCTCGACACAAGGAAGGCAGGGAGGGGCAGGGGAGGGTGGCATGGGAGGCAGTGACCTGGGAAGACCAGAGACAAGGTAACGGGAGTGCATGCCACGAAGGCGCTGCATCGAAGGGTGACCAAGGCGGTGGTGCCAGAGGACCGTCCGGTGCGACAAGGTGCGACACGAGCAAGGGGCCGACAACTGACCTGACGCAGACGCAGACACAGCTACCTGAGGGGACTCAGCGGTCAGTGTGTACAGGTCCGACCCCGGCTGCCGAGTGAAGGTAGCCATGTGACGACTCGTCTGAGCACAAGTGCAGTGTGTCACACGCTCATATGCAGGGGTGAACTGGTGAACACCCGCGTCCTGGAGTGCAGAACCCGCCACCAAGTTCATAGAGAATGAGGGGAGGTAAAGACCCGACAGTGTGCCGGACGGGACAGAAGGACAAGGGAGGACAGTGGTGGAGGTCGCAAGGACCGGACCCCCGGAGGGGTCAGCAAGGGAGACAGCAACAGGCCTAGGGAGCTGCGCGAGGGCAGTGCGGTCGCGAAAGAAACAGCGGGAAGCACCTGAGTCCAGTGTGAAGGTGTGCAGTACCTCAGTAGACGCAGTACCAGTAGGCGCAAACTCATTAGCACCTGAAGTAGCGGACTCACCAACACCTAGAGCAGCAACCTCACCAGGACTTGGGGCAGCAAACGCACTAGCACCTAGAGCGGCAGCCTCACTGGTCTCAATGCCCGGGTCGGGCGGGACACACAAGTAACAGTCACCCTCAGCACTAATAGTCAATGCATACATGGCACCAAGGATAGCATCAAAGTCAAGAGCAAAGATATCAACGTTCTTTTTAAGCAGATCAGCCCAGCGGGGCAGCTCGGAGGCGTCAGGGAACTGTGCACGCCAGGCGTCGTCGAGACGGGAGAAGCAGCGCTGCTGCGTGTGGGGCCGCCCACACGTCTGACCAGCGCGGTCACCTGTGCGGATGACATATGGGCAGGGACCTCCACCCCCAGACCCCCCATGCTGAGAGTACCACTCACGAAGCTGCTGGGGCGACGCGGTCTCGCCGAGACGCTGCTGCTGGCGCTGGACACCGCCAGAACCTCCACGCTGCGCCGGTCCACCCCGACCACCACCTCCGCTGCCGCCACCACGCCCACTGCCGCCACCACCACCGCCTCCACCCCGGCCTCCTCCACCACCGCTGCTGCCACCACCCTCTCCGCCGCCACTGACCCCCCAGCCCCTCCACCACCCCCACCACCGCCACCGCCCCCACCGCCTCCACCGCCTCCACCACTGCCTCCCCCGCCGTCACCGCCACCCCCCTTGCCCCTGCCGCCCTTACGCCTCCCACTAGGAGCAGACGCAGCCCCGACTTCCTCAGCTCCAAGGTAGTCGACAGCAGCAGCAGAGGCGACAGAGGGGAGAAGGGGGGAAGGGGAACACCACTCAAAGAAAGGCGTGCGGGGGTCGCCGCGAGAGGCACCTACAGCTACTATGCTAGCCTTAGCTGCAAGAAGGTGCTTCTCGAGCAGGTCAACAGTGAGCTCGGTGGGGCTTGGGCGAGAAAGTGGTCCTTGACTGCGCGAAGAGAGTCAGGGAGACGGGCGACGAGGTGGTAGAGAGTGAGGTACATCGGGGGGGGGGGGGGTTCTTGGCAAGAAACTCAGCAGGAAGGGCGGCACGGTAGCGAGTGTCACTAGTGCGGAGGTGAGTAATGAGGTTAGCGACTGTCTGAAAGGCGGACAGATCGTGGAAAAGATAGGGCAGCGAGAGACGGCCGATCGTAGCAGAGGCAGGCGAGGAGTAGCGCGTGACTGCAGCATCGTACAGCGCCTTAGCAGTCTTGTGCTGGCCAAAATGCGCGTGCCCATCTAACGGCAGGTGGCTGCGAATGGCTAGGCGAGCATGAGCGTCACGAGTCTGCCACTGTGAGTGAGCCGTACTGTCAGCACTCTTAGCAGGTGCAGGAGCGGATCCGGTCGCGTGATCATACAGCGAGATATCGTCCTTAGCAGTGATCTGTAGGAACAGGTGCAGGTCGTCTAGCCAAGCATCAAACTGAATCGGACGGCCCTCAGCATCGAAAGAGAGAACGGTGGGACTAGCCATGGGGGCAGCAGTAGCAGTAGCAGCAGTAGTAGCAGGAACAGCAGTAGCAGCAAAAACAGGGGCAGCAGTAGCTGCAGGTGAGGCAGCGCGGCACAGCAGGGCAGCGCGGCTCGGTAGGGCTGCGCGGCTCGGGCAGGGCGGCGCGGCTCGAGCAGGGTGGCGCGGCACGGCTCGGGGAGGCAGGGCGGCGCGACGGCGGGCCTGCGCGCGGTTGTGCTGCTGCGCGCAGGCTGCGGCTGCGCGCGGGCTGCAGCTGCGCGTAGGCGGTGGCTGTGCGCGGGCAGCGTGCGACGCGCGGGCTGCAGCGGCCGTCGTGCGAGCAGCCGCGGCGCGCGGGCTGCGGGCTGCGTGCGGGCGGCGGCTGCGCGAGGCGGCAGCCTGCGTGCGGGGCTGCGCCGCGCAGGACGGCGAGCAGGGCGGGCTGGCAGGCAGCTCGCGGGCTACGCGTGGGGCCGCACGAGGCCGTTGTGGGCTGCGCGCGGGCGGCGCTGGCTGCGCGGGCGGCTAGCGGGCTGCGCGCACGGCCAGCGGGCTGCGCGCGGGTGGCTAGCGGGCTGCACGCGGGCGGCTAGCAAACTGCGCGCGCGCAGTTAGTGGACGGCGCATGGGCAGCGCGAGGGGCAGGGCGCACGAGGGCGCACGAGCAGAGAGAGGCGCACGAGGGCGCGAGGAAGGCAGGGCGCACGAGGGCGCTTCTAGCGGAACGGTGTGCCCGTACGAGTAAGCGGTCCTAGGTGCCTAACATAGGCTCGTAATACCATGTCAGAATGAACAAGAGTGAAGTGCACTAGGAAAGGGGTGGGTACAAGTAGGAAAACCTAAAAATGTTGTACCCCATAGGAACTACCCCACTACAGCCTAAACAGACTATAGCATATAAGTTTGGCAGTAGACTGACAAGAAGATGGTGCTAACTGCATCTCTACAGTCATAAGTAATGCGTGCTCGAAGTGCAGGTACCATGTACGACGGGAATGCATATAGCTTCCAAATTACATAGATACCAAAGGTTAATATCTAGTATGGGGGTGGAAAGTGGTATAATTTAAATGAAAAGGGAAAATAGACGATATTCAATTTGTTTCTATAGAGAAAATAATGCGTTGGTCGGTTCTGTCAGTATGCACGCTTGTGTGCAGGTACAAGGCTTGGAACTCTGAAATCTCCCAAATTGTGTGGATCAAAAGGGTTAAAACCTAGTGTTGTTGAAGTAGGAGGCCTAATCTAGTGGACTGGCAAGAAAACAGTGCTAACTGCATCTCAATTAACATAAGTAATACGCTTGTCAGTTGGTCGATATGCGTGCCTGTAGTGAAGGTACCATATACGACTAGAATGCATATATATGCCAAATTATATAAATCACAAACGTTAAAAACTGGTATGGGGGTGAGGAATGGTGTAATTTAAAGGAAATGAGAAATTATATGGTATTGACTGCGTTTCTAGAGAGAAACTAATGCGTTGGTCGGTTCTGTTAGTATGCACGCTTGTGTGTAGGTACAAGGCGGATCTGGAACTCCAAAATCTCCAAAATTATGTGGATTAGAAAGTTTAAAACCTAGTGGTGTTGAAGTAGAAGGCCTAGTCTAGTGGAATTGTAAGAAAATGGTGCTAACTACATCTCTACAAACATAAGTAATGCGCATGTCAGTATGGTCGATATGCGTGCCCGTAGTGCAGGTACCATGTATGACTGGAATGCCTATATATGCCAGATTACATGGATTCCAAAGGTTAAAACCTGGTATGCGGGTGGGGAATGGTGTAATTTAAAGGAAATGGGAAATTATATGGTATTCACTGCGTTTCTAGAGAGAAAATAATGCGTTGGTCGGTTCTGTTAGTATGCACGCTTGTGTGTAGGTACAAGGCGGATCTGGAACTCTGAAATCTCCCAAATTATGTGGATTAGAAAGTATAAAACCTAGTGGTGTTGAAGTAGAAGGCCTAGTCTAGTGGAATTGTAAGAAAATTGTACTAAATGCATCTCTACAAACATAAGTAATGCGCATGTCAGTATGGTCGATATGCGTGCCCGTAGTGCAGGTACCATGTATGACTGGAATGCCTATATATGCCAGATTACATGGATTCCAAAGGTTAAAACCTGGTATGGGGGTGGGGAATGGTGTAATTTAAAGGAAATGGGAAATTATATGGTATTCACTGTATTTCTACAGAGAAAATAATGCGTTGGTCGGTTCGGTCAGTATGCACGCTTGTGTGCCGGTACAAGGCAGAGCTGGAACTCTGAAATCTCCCAAATTATATGGATCCGAAATGTTAAAACGTAGTGGTGTTGAAGTAGGAGGCCTAATCTAGTGTACTGACAAGAAAATTGTACTAAATGCATCTCTACAAACATAAGTAATGCGCTTGTCAGTTGAGTTGATATGCGCGCTTGTAGTGCAGGTACCATGTACGATTGGAATGCATATATATGCCAAATTACATGGATCTTAAAGGTTAAAACCCGGTATGGGGGTGGGGAATGGTGTATTGTGAAGGAAATGGGAAAATATATGGTATTCACTGTATTTCTACAGTGAAAATAATGCGTTGGTCGGTTCGGTCAGTATGCACGCTTGTGTGTAGATACAAGGCGGAGCTAGAACTCTCATATCTCCCAAATAATGTGGATAAAAAAGGTTATAACTTAGTGGTGTTGAAGTAGAAGGCCTAATCTAGTAGACTGGCAAGAAAATGGTACTAACTGCATCTCTACAGTCATAAGTAATGCGCTTGTCAGTATGGTCGATATGAGTGCTCGAAGTGCAGGTACCATGTACGACGGGAATGCATATAGCTATTAAATTACATAGATACCAAAGGTTAATATCTAGTATGGGGGTGGAAAATGGTATAATTTAAATGAAAAGGGAAAATAGATGATATTCAATGTGTTTCTATAGATAAAATAATGCGTTGGTCGGTTCTGTCAGTACCGTATGGCCCCGGATATAAGCGCATGCCTATGTTAAGCACATGCGCTTGTATCTGGAGCAATGCGCTTATGGCCGATCCTCAATTATAAGCGCACCCCTTGTAAAATCGTGACTTATTATAAGCGCACCCTTTTATTTAAAAAATAAAGTATCATTAATTGTTTTTACCTACCTAGCCTACATGTTCTAAACTTTCCATTAAATTAGACAATCACATACAAGGGTGGTCTCTGCTGTCCTGCACTACACACCTTTCAACCTGCCTAGTCAACCCTACTGCCTATTCTTCCTCCTCGTCCGACTCGGGCTCCGTGGAGTTGTTGCCCCAGAACCCATCTGCCTGGATGTCGTCGTCCACCTCCACTTCATGGGGCAACTGGCCTCTCCGGTGCGCCAGCACCAGTTTGTCTTCGCTCCCATCAAGGGCTTGCTGATGCCGCATGTGAGGAAGGCTTTCTTGATGAGGTCGGCGGGCACCGCCTTCCACGCCCATGAAATCCACTTGAGCACCACCTCCGGAGCTAGTTTCTTGATGTTCCCTGCATCACACGGAGTGGGGCGGGGAAAACATGAGACAAGTAAACAGGCATACAAGCTCAAGATTTGCAGACGGGAGCACATGTCGTCACTCACCTGCCGGGGTCAGGATGTTTATGCCATCCTCCTCAAACCAATTCTGGTACTGCTGTCGAATGCTTGCTTTGAAGCTCTTATTGATCGACACATCGAGGGGCTGCATGTCTGCCGTGCATCCCGCCGGAATGATCGCAGGCACGATGTTGAGCGCCGCGAATCTCTCCTTGACTTCTGGTGTCAGGTGACCGCGATAGGAGTCGAGCACCAGCATGGCGCTACGACTCTGCAGGCCGATTTTCGGCTTCAGGAACGGCACCACGCCCGTGTTGAGCCACTCGATGACGCCAGCGGCCTCCATCCACCCGTTTGTTTGGCAGCCGACCACAACATCTGCATGCAAGGAAAAAGAAACGGTTGACGACTCAGGTAGTAACGGTAACATCTGCACACGCTAGGCCCTTGTTCTTGCTATTTTGCACACGCTAGGCCCTTGTTCTTGCAATTTTGCACACGCTAGGCCCTTGTTCTTGCAAATTTGCACACGCTAGGCCCTTGTTCTTGCTATTTTGCACACGCTAGGCCCTTGTTCTTGCTATTTTGCATACGCTGGGCCCTTGTTCTTGCAATTTTGCACACGCTAGGCCCTTGTTCTTGCTTTTTTGCACACGCTAGGCCCTTGTTCTTGCTATTTTGCACACGCTAGGCCCTTGTTCTTGAAATTCGGCACACGTTAGGCCCTTGTTCTTGAAATTTTGCACACGCTAGGCCCTTGTTCCTGCAATTTTGCACACGCTAGGCCCTTGTTCTTGCTAATTTGCACACGCTAGGCCCTTGTTCTTGCTATTTTGCACTCGCTAGGCCCCTTGCAATTTTGCACACGCTAGGCCCTTGTTCTTGAAATTTTGCACATGCTAGGCCCTTGTTCTTGCAATTTTGCACACGCTAGGCCCTTGTTCTTGTTTTTTTGCACACGCTAGGCCCTTGTTCTTGCTATTTTGCACACGCTAGGCTCTTGTTCTTGAAATTTTGCACACGCTAGGCCCTTGTTCCTGCAATTTTGCATACGCTAGGCCCTTGTTCTTGCTATTTTGCACACGCTAGGCCCTTGTTCTTGCTTTTTTGCAATCGCTAGGCCCTTGTTCTTGCAATTTTGCACATGCTAGGCCCTTGTTCTTGCAATTTTGCACTCGCTAGGCCCTTGTTCTTGCAAGTTTGCACACGCTACAACCCTGTTCTTGAAATTTTGCACACGCTAGGCCCTTGTTCTTGCAATTTGGCACACGCTAGGCCCTTGTTCTTGCTATTTTGCACACGCTAGGCCCTTGTTCTTGCTATTTTGCACATGCAAGGCCCTTGTTCTTGCTGTTTTGCACACGCTAGGCCCTTGTTCTTGCAATTTTGCACACCTTGGGCCCTTGTTCTGTAAATTTTGCACACGCTAGGCCCTTGTTCTTGCAATTTTGCATATGCTAGGCCCTTGTTCTTGCAATTTTGCACTCGCTAGGCCCTTGTTCTTGCAATTTTGCACTCGCTAGGCCCTTGTTCTTCCAATTTTGCACTCGCTAGGCCCTTGTTCTTGCAATTTTGCACACGCTAGGCCCTTGTTCTTGAAATTTTGCACACGCTAGGCCCTTGTTCTTGCTATTTTGCACATGCTAGTCCCTTGTTCTTGCTATTTTGCACACGCTAGGCCCTTGTTCTTGCAATTTTGCACATGCTAGGCCCTTGTTCTTGCAATTTTGCACTCGATAGGCCCTTGTCTTTGCAATTTTGCACACACTAGGCCTTTGTTCTTGAAAATTTGAACACGCTAGGCCCTTGTTCTTGCTATTTTGCACACGCTAGGCCCTTGTTCTTGCAATTTTGCATATGCTAGGCCCTTGTTCTTGCAATTTTGCACACGCTAGGCCCTTGTTCTTGCTATTTTGCACACGCTAGGCCCTTGTTCTTGCTATTTTGCACACGCTAGGCCCTTGTTCTTGAACTTTTGCACACGCTAGGCCCTTGTTCTTGCTATTTTGCACACGCTAGGCCCTTGTTCTTGCTGTTTTGCACACGCTAGGCCCTTGTTCTTGCTATTTTGCACACGCTAGGCCCTTGTTCTTGAAATTTTGCACATGCTAGGCCCTTGTTCTTGCAATTTTGCATATGCTAGGCCCTTTTTCTTTCAATTTTGCACTTGCTAGGCCCTTGTTCTTGCAATTTTGCACTCGCTAGGCCCTTGTTCTTGCAATTTTGCACGCACTAGGCCCTTGTTCTTGCTATTTTGCACACGCTAGGCCCGTGTTCTTGAAATTTTGCACACACTTGGCACTTGTTCTTGCAATTGTGCACACGTTTGGCCCTTGTTCTTGAATGTTTGCACACGCTAGGCCATTGTTCTTGAAAATTTGCACACGCTAGGTCCTTGTTCTTGCAATTTTGCATATGCTAGGCCCTTGTTCTTGATATTTTGCACACGCTAGGACCTTGTTCTTGAAATTTTGCACATGCTAGGCCCTTGTTCTTGCAATTTTGCAAACGCTAGGCCCTTGTTCTTGCTTTTTTGCACACGCTAGGCCCTTGTTCTTGCTATTTTGCACACGCTAGGCCCTTGTTCTTGCAATTTTGCATATGCTAGGCCCTTGTTCTTGCAAATTTGCACACGCTAGGCCCTTGTTCTTGCAATTTTGCACACGCAAGGCCCTTGTTCTTGCAATTTTGCACACGCTAGGCCCTTGTTCTTGAACTTTTGCACACGCTAGGCCCTTGTTCTTGCTATTTTGCACAGGCTAGGCCCTTGTTCTTGCTGTTTTGCACACGCTAGGCCCTTGTTCTTGCAATTTTGCACACGCTGGGCCTTTGTTCTTGAAATTTTGCACATGCTAGGCCCTTGTTCTTGCAATTTTGCATATGCTAGGCCCTTGTTCTTGCAATTTTGCACTCGCTAGGCCCTTGTTCTTGCAATTTTGCACTCGCTAGGCCCTTGTTCTTGCAATTTTGCACACGCTAGGCCCTTGTTCTTGCAATTTTGCACACGCTAGGCCCTTGTTCTTGAAATTTTGCACATGCTAGGCCCTTGTTCTTGCAATTTTGCAAACGCTAGGCCCTTGTTCTTGCTTTTTTGCACACGCTAGGCCCTTGTTCTTGCTATTTTGCACACGCTAGGCCCTTGTTCTTGCAATTTTGCATATGCTAGGCCCTTGTTCTTGCAAATTTGCACACGCTAGGCCCTTGTTCTTGCAATTTTGCACACGCAAGGCACTTGTTCTTGCAATTTTGCACACGCTAGGCCCTTGTTCTTGCTATTTTGCACTCGCTAGGCCCTTGTCTTTGCAATTTTGCACACGCTAGGCCTTTGTTCTTGAAAAATTGCACACGCTAGGCCCTTGTTCTTGCTATTTTGCACACGCTAGGCCCTTGTTCTTGAAATTTTGCACATGCTAGGCCCTTGTTCTTGCAATTTTGCATATGCTAGGCCCTTTTTCTTTCAATTTTGCACTTGCTAGGCCCTTGTTCTTGCAATTTTGCACTCGCTAGGCCCTTGTTCTTGCAATTTTGCACACACTAGGCCCTTGTTCTTGCTATTTTGCACACGCTAGGCCCGTGTTCTTGAAATTTTGCACACACTTGGCACTTGTTCTTGCAATTGTGCACACGTTTGGCCCTTGTTCTTGAATGTTTGCACACGCTAGGCCATTGTTCTTGAAAATTTGCACACGCTAGGTCCTTGTTCTTGCAATTTTGCATATGCTAGGCCCTTGTTCTTGATATTTTGCACACGCTAGGACCTTGTTCTTGAAATTTTGCACATGCTAGGCCCTTGTTCTTGCAATTTTGCAAACGCTAGGCCCTTTTCTTGCTTTTTTGCACACGCTAGGCCCTTGTTCTTGCTATTTTGCACACGCTAGGCCCTTGTTCTTGCAATTTTGCATATGCTAGGCCCTTGTTCTTGCAAATTTGCACACGCTAGGCCCTTGTTCTTGCAATTTTGCACACGCAAGGCCCTTGTTCTTGCAATTTTGCACACGCTAGGCCCTTGTTCTTGAACTTTTGCACACGCTAGGCCCTTGTTCTTGCTATTTTGCACAGGCTAGGCCCTTGTTCTTGCTGTTTTGCACACGCTAGGCCCTGGTTCTTGCAATTTTGCACACGCTGGGCCTTTGTTCTTGAAATTTTGCACATGCTAGGCCCTTGTTCTTGCAATTTTGCATATGCTAGGCCCTTGTTCTTGCAATTTTGCACTCGCTAGGCCCTTGTTCTTTCAATTTTGCACTCGCTAGGCCCTTGTTCTTGCAATTTTGCACACGCTAGGCCCTTGTTCTTGCAATTTTGCACACGCTAGGCCCTTGTTCTTGAAATTTTGCACATGCTAGGCCCTTGTTCTTGCAATTTTGCAAACGCTAGGCCCTTGTTCTTGCTTTTTTGCACACGCTAGGCCCTTGTTCTTGCTATTTTGCACACGCTAGGCCCTTGTTCTTGCAATTTTGCATATGCTAGGCCCTTGTTCTTGCAAATTTGCACACGCTAGGCCCTTGTTCTTGCAATTTTGCACACGCAAGGCACTTGTTCTTGCAATTTTGCACACGCTAGGCCCTTGTTCTTGCTATTTTGCACACGCTAGGCCCTTGTTCTTGAAATTTTGCACACGTTAGGCCCTTGTTCTTGAACTTTTGCACACGCTAGGCCCTTGTTCCTGCAATTTTGCACATGCTAGGCCCTTGTTCTTGCTATTTTGCACACGCTAGGCCCTTGTTCTTGCAATTTTGCACACGCTAGGCCCTTGTTCTTGCAATTTTGCACTCGCTAGGCCCTTGTTCTTGCAATTTTGCACACACTAGGCCCTTGTTCTTGCTATTTTGCACACGCTAGGCCCTTGTTCTTGAAATTTTGCACACACTTGGCACTTGTTCTTGCAATTGTGCACACGTTTGGCCCTTGTTCTTGAATGTTTGCACACGCTAGGCCATTGTTCTTGAAAATTTGCACACGCTAGGTCCTTGTTCTTGCAATTTTGCATATGCTAGGCCCTTGTTCTTGATATTTTGCACACGCTAGGCCCTTGTTCTTGCTATTTTGCACAGGCTAGGCCCTTGTTCTTGCTGTTTTGCACACGCTAGGCCCTGGTTCTTGCAATTTTGCACACGCTGGGCCTTTGTTCTTGAAATTTTGCACATGCTAGGCCCTTGTTCTTGCAATTTTGCATATGCTAGGCCCTTGTTCTTGCAATTTTGCACTCGCTAGGCCCTTGTTCTTTCAATTTTGCACTCGCTAGGCCCTTGTTCTTGCAATTTTGCACACGCTAGGCCCTTGTTCTTGCTATTTTGCACACGCTAGGCCCTTGTTCTTGAAATTTTGCACATGCTAGGCCCTTGTTCTTGCAATTTTGCATATGCTAGGCCCTTTTTCTTTCAATTTTGCACTTGCTAGGCCCTTGTTCTTGCAATTTTGCACTCGCTAGGCCCTTGTTCTTGCAATTTTGCACACACTAGGCCCTTGTTCTTGCTATTTTGCACACGCTAGGCCCGTGTTCTTGAAATTTTGCACACACTTGGCACTTGTTCTTGCAATTGTGCACACGTTTGGCCCTTGTTCTTGAATGTTTGCACACGCTAGGCCATTGTTCTTGAAAATTTGCACACGCTAGGTCCTTGTTCTTGCAATTTTGCATATGCTAGGCCCTTGTTCTTGATATTTTGCACACGCTAGGACCTTGTTCTTGAAATTTTGCACATGCTAGGCCCTTGTTCTTGCAATTTTGCACACGCTAGGCCCTTGTTCTTGCAATTTTGCATATGCTAGGCCCTTGTTCTTGCAAATTTGCACACGCTAGGCCCTTGTTCTTGCAATTTTGCACACGCAAGGCACTTGTTCTTGCAATTTTGCACACGCTAGGCCCTTGTTCTTGCTATTTTGCACACGCTAGGCCCTTGTTCTTGAAATTTTGCACACGTTAGGCCCTTGTTCTTGAACTTTTGCACACGCTAGGCCCTTGTTCCTGCAATTTTGCACATGCTAGGCCCTTGTTCTTGCTATTTTGCACACGCTAGGCCCTTGTTCTAGCAATTTTGCACACGCTAGGCCCTTGTTCTTGCAATTTTGCACTCGCTAGGCCCTTGTTCTTGCAATTTTGCACACACTAGGCCCTTGTTCTTGCTATTTTGCACACGCTAGGCCCTTGTTCTTGAAATTTTGCACACACTTGGCACTTGTTCTTGCAATTGTGCACACGTTTGGCCCTTGTTCTTGAATGTTTGCACACGCTAGGCCATTGTTCTTGAAAATTTGCACACGCTAGGTCCTTGTTCTTGCAATTTTGCATATGCTAGGCCCTTGTTCTTGATATTTTGCACACGCTAGGACCTTGTTCTTGAAATTTTGCACATGCTAGGCCCTTGTTCTTGCAATTTTGCAAACGCTAGGCCCTTGTTCTTGCTTTTTTGCACACGCTAGGCCCTTGTTCTTGCTATTTTGCACACGCTAGGCCCTTGTTCTTGCAATTTTGCATATGCTAGGCCCTTGTTCTTGCAAATTTGCACACGCTAGGCCCTTGTTCTTGCAATTTTGCACACGCAAGGCCCTTGTTCTTGCAATTTTGCACACGCAAGGCACTTGTTCTTGCAATTTTGCACACGCTAGGCCCTTGTTCTTGCTATTTTGCACACGCTAGGCCCTTGTTCTTGAAATTTTGCACACGTTAGGCCCTTGTTCTTGAACTTTTGCACACGCTAGGCCCTTGTTCCTGCAATTTTGCACATGCTAGGCCCTTGTTCTTGCTATTTTGCACACGCTAGGCCCTTGTTCTAGCAATTTTGCACACGCTAGGCCCTTGTTCTTGCAATTTTGCACTCGCTAGGCCCTTGTTCTTGCAATTTTGCACACACTAGGCCCTTGTTCTTGCTATTTTGCACACGCTAGGCCCTTGTTCTTGAAATTTTGCACACACTTGGCACTTGTTCTTGCAATTGTGCACACGTTTGGCCCTTGTTCTTGAATGTTTGCACACGCTAGGCCATTGTTCTTGAAAATTTGCACACGCTAGGTCCTTGTTCTTGCAATTTTGCATATGCTAGGCCCTTGTTCTTGATATTTTGCACACGCTAGGACCTTGTTCTTGAAATTTTGCACATGCTAGGCCCTTGTTCTTGCAATTTTGCAAACGCTAGGCCCTTGTTCTTGCTTTTTTGCACACGCTAGGCCCTTGTTCTTGCTATTTTGCACACGCTAGGCCCTTGTTCTTGCAATTTTGCATATGCTAGGCCCTTGTTCTTGCAAATTTGCACACGCTAGGCCCTTGTTCTTGCAATTTTGCACACGCAAGGCACTTGTTCTTGCAATTTTGCACACGCTAGGCCCTTGTTCTTGCTATTTTGCACACGCTAGGCCCTTGTTCTTGAAATTTTGCACACGTTAGGCCCTTGTTCTTGAACTTTTGCACACGCTAGGCCCTTGTTCCTGCAATTTTGCACATGCTAGGCCCTTGTTCTTGCTATTTTGCACACGCTAGGCCCTTGTTCTAGCAATTTTGCACACGCTAGGCCCTTGTTCTTGCAATTTTGCACTCGCTAGGCCCTTGTTCTTGCAATTTTGCACACACTAGGCCCTTGTTCTTGCTATTTTGCACACGCTAGGCCCTTGTTCTTGAAATTTTGCACACACTTGGCACTTGTTCTTGCAATTGTGCACACGTTTGGCCCTTGTTCTTGAATGTTTGCACACGCTAGGCCATTGTTCTTGAAAATTTGCACACGCTAGGTCCTTGTTCTTGCAATTTTGCATATGCTAGGCCCTTGTTCTTGATATTTTGCACACGCTAGGACCTTGTTCTTGAAATTTTGCACATGCTAGGCCCTTGTTCTTGCAATTTTGCAAACGCTAGGCCCTTGTTCTTGCTTTTTTGCACACGCTAGGCCCTTGTTCTTGCTATTTTGCACACGCTAGGCCCTTGTTCTTGCAATTTTGCATATGCTAGGCCCTTGTTCTTGCAAATTTGCACACGCTAGGCCCTTGTTCTTGCAATTTTGCACACGCAAGGCCCTTGTTCTTGCAATTTTGCACACGCTAGGCCCTTGTTCTTGAACTTTTGCACACGCTAGGCCCTTGTTCTTGCTATTTTGCACAGGCTAGGCCCTTGTTCTTGCTGTTTTGCACACGCTAGGCCCTTGTTCTTGCAATTTTGCACACGCTGGGCCTTTGTTCTTGAAATTTTGCACATGCTAGGCCCTTGTTCTTGCAATTTTGCATATGCTAGGCCCTTGTTCTTGCAATTTTGCACTCGCTAGGCCCTTGTTCTTGCAATTTTGCACTCGCTAGGCCCTTGTTCTTGCAATTTTGCACACGCTAGGCCCTTGTTCTTGCAATTTTGCACACGCTAGGCCCTTGTTCTTGAAATTTTGCACATGCTAGGCCCTTGTTCTTGCAATTTTGCAAACGCTAGGCCCTTGTTCTTGCTTTTTTGCACACGCTAGGCCCTTGTTCTTGCTATTTTGCACACGCTAGGCCCTTGTTCTTGCAATTTTGCATATGCTAGGCCCTTGTTCTTGCAAATTTGCACACGCTAGGCCCTTGTTCTTGCAATTTTGCACACGCAAGGCACTTGTTCTTGCAATTTTGCACACGCTAGGCCCTTGTTCTTGCTATTTTGCACACGCTAGGCCCTTGTTCTTGAAATTTTGCACACGTTAGGCCCTTGTTCTTGAACTTTTGCACACGCTAGGCCCTTGTTCCTGCAATTTTGCAGACGCTAGGCCCTTGTTCTTGCTATTTTGCACACGCTAGGCCCTTGTTCTTGCAATTTTGCACTCGCTAGGCCCTTGTTCTTGCAATTTTGCACTCGCTAGGCCCTTGTCTTTGCAATTTTGCACACGCTAGGCCTTTGTTCTTGAAAATTTGCACACGCTAGGCCCTTGTTCTTGCAATTTTGCACTCCCTAGGCCCTTGTTCTTGAAATTTTGCACACGCTAGGACCTTGTTCTTGCAATTTTGCACACGCTAGGCCCTTGTTCTTAAAATTTGCACATGCTAGGCCTTTGTTCTTGCAATTTTGCACACGCTAGGCCCTTGTTCTTGCTTTTTTGCACACGCTAGGCCCTTGTTCTTGCTATTTTGCACACGCTGGGCCTTTGTTCTTGAAATTTTGCACATGCTAGGCCCTTGTTCTTGCAATTTTGCATATGCTAGGCCCTTGTTCTTGCAATTTTGCACTCGCTAGGCCCTTGTTCTTGCAATTTTGCACTCGCTAGGCCCTTGTTCTTGCAATTTTGCACACGCTAGGCCCTTGTTCTTGCAATTTTGCACACGCTAGGCCCTTGTTCTTGAAATTTTGCACATGCTAGGCCCTTGTTCTTGCAATTTTGCAAACGCTAGGCCCTTGTTCTTGCTTTTTTGCACACGCTAGGCCCTTGTTCTTGCTATTTTGCACACGCTAGGCCCTTGTTCTTGCAATTTTGCATATGCTAGGCCCTTGTTCTTGCAAATTTGCACACGCTAGGCCCTTGTTCTTGCAATTTTGTACACGCAAGGCACTTGTTCTTGCAATTTTGCACACGCTAGGCCCTTGTTCTTGCTATTTTGCACACGCTAGGCCCTTGTTCTTGAAATTTTGCACACGTTAGGCCCTTGTTCTTGAACTTTTGCACACGCTAGGCCCTTGTTCCTGCAATTTTGCAGACGCTAGGCCCTTGTTCTTGCTATTTTGCACACGCTAGGCCCTTGTTCTTGCAATTTTGCACTCGCTAGGCCCTTGTTCTTGCAATTTTGCACTCGCTAGGCCCTTGTTCTTGCAATTTTGCACTCGCTAGGCCCTTGTCTTTGCAATTTTGCACACGCTAGGCCCTTGTTCTTGCAATTTTGCACACGCTAGGCCCTTGTTCTTGAAATTTTGCACATGCTAGGCCCTTGTTCTTGCAATTTTGCAAACGCTAGGCCCTTGTTCTTGCTTTTTTGCACACGCTAGGCCCTTGTTCTTGCTATTTTGCACACGCTAGGCCCTTGTTCTTGCAATTTTGCATATGCTAGGCCCTTGTTCTTGCAAATTTGCACACGCTAGGCCCTTGTTCTTGCAATTTTGTACACGCAAGGCACTTGTTCTTGCAATTTTGCACACGCTAGGCCCTTGTTCTTGCTATTTTGCACACGCTAGGCCTTTGTTCTTGAAATTTTGCACACGCTAGGCCATTGTTCCTGCAATTTTGCACACGCTAGGCCCTTGTTCTTGCTATTTTGCACACGCTAGGCGCTTGTTCTTGCTATTTTGCACTTGCTAGGCCCTTGTTCTTGCAATTTTGCACACGCTACGCCCTTGTTCTTGCAATTTTGCACTCGCTAGGCCCTTGTTCTTGCAATTTTGCACACGCTAGGCCCTTGTTCTTGCAATTTTGCACTCGCTAGGCCCTTGTTCTTGCAAGTTTGCACACGCTACAACCTTGTTCTTGAAATTTTGCACACGCTAGGCCCTTGTTCTTGCAATTTGGCACACGCTAGGTCATTATTCTTGCTATTTTGCACACGCTAGGCCCTTGTTCTTGCAATTTTGCACATGCTAGGCCCTTGTTCTTGCAATTTTGCACACGCTAGGCCCTTGTTCTTGCTATTTTGCACTCGCTAGGCCCTTGTTCTTGAACTTTTGCACACGCTAGGCCCTTGTTCTTGCTATTTTGCACACGCTAGGCCCTTGTTCTTGCTGTTTTGCACATGCTAGGCCCTTGTTCTTGCAATTTTGCACACGCTGGGCCCTTGTTCTTGAAATTTTGGACACGCTAGGCCCTTGTTCTTGCAATTTTGCATATGCTAGGCCCTTGTTCTTGCAATTGTGCACACGCTAGGCCCTTGTTCTTGAAATTTTGCACACGCTAGGACCTTGTTCTTGCAATTTTGCACACGCTAGGCCCTTGTTCTTGAAATTTTGCACATGCTAGGCCCTTGTTCTTGCAATTTTGCACACGCTAGGCCCTTGTTCTTGTTTTTTTGCACACGCTAGGCCCTTGTTCTTACTATTTTGCACACGCTAGGCCCTTGTTCTTGAAATTCTGCACACGTTAAGCCCTTGTTCTTGAAATTTTGCACACGCTAGGCCCTTGTTCCTGCAATTTTGCATACGCTAGGCCCTTGTTCTTGCTATTTTGCACACGCTAGGCCCTTGTTCTTTCTGTTTTGCACACGCTAGGCCCTTGTTCTTGCTATTTTGCACATGCTAGGCCCTTGTTCTTTCTGTTTTGCACACGCTAGGCCCTTGTTCTTGCAATTTTGCACACGCTGGGCCTTTGTTCTTGAAATTTTGCACATGCTAGGCCCATGTTCTTGCAATTTTGCATATGCTAGGCCCTTGTTCTTGCAATTTTGCACTCGCTAGGCCCTTGTTCTTGCAATTTTGCACTCGCTAGGCTCTTGTTCTTGCAATTTTGCACACGCTAGGCCCTTGTTCTTGCTATTTTGCATACGCTAGGCCCTTGTTCTTGAAATTTTGCACACACTAGGCACTTGTTCTTGCAATTTTGCACACGTTTGGCCCTTGTTCTTGCTATTTTTCACACGCTAGGCCATTGTTCTTGAAAATTTGCACACGCTACGCCCTTGTTCTTGCAATTTTGCACTCGCTAGGCCCTTGTTCTTGCCTTTTTGCACACGCTAGGCCCTTGTTCTTGCAATTTTGCATATGCTAGGCCCTTGTTCTTGCAATTTTGCACACGCTAGGCCCTTGTTCTTGCTATTTTGCACACGCTAGGCCCTTGTTCTTGCTATTTTGCACACGCTAGGCCCTTGTTCTTGAACTTTTGCACACGCTAGGCCCTTGTTCTTGCTATTTTGCACACGCTAGGCCCTTGTTCTTGTTAGAGACTAAGGACGGAGTCTATGAAGATTAGGTGCCTAAATTTCTCAAAATCGTTGGTCCCTATTTCTGGATAGAATAGTTGCGCTCACAAGAAACGCCGTCGACGAAAAGTGCACAGTCTAAACTTCACTAAACTCATATATGTTGTAGCCCTACTCCGTGGCTACAATTCCCAAGTTGTAACGTATCAAGAGGTGAAGTAAATCTCGACTTATCAATTTCGGCGCACAGGGGGGTATGCTGCCATAAGAACTTAACTCAATCACAAAGTTCACACAAGTTCACACAAGAGAAATAGAGTAGCACTAAACCAGGTGGAAGGGATAAGGAGGACGAGAGGGAAGGTCCCAAGAGAGTCCCCAACCAAGGAAACCCCATGCCATACAATTCCCTTCCCCATAGGCAACCCAACTTTGACCTTTGTCACTATCCCAACCTCCACAATCCACCTCAACCCAACTTGGCCACACTTGCCAACCTGGTTTGGTTTCTCCCAACCATTTGGCAGCAACTACAGTAGAAAAGACGAATTTCCCAACCCCCAAAAGTCTGTACCCCATATTGAGTCAACCCCACAACTTCCCATAGTCACCACAACCAAATATCAAAAGCATACGAACTCCAACGTTCGTAACTTTCTAGTTCGTGCTCCGATTGAAGCGATACTTGGTTCCTCGGAAAGCTCTTGAGCAGAGGAGTCACTTCAGATATCTGCTCAAGCCAAATAACATTCACACACACACTCAGAAAAACCAAACCGCACAAAAAAAAATTCTTGCACACACTCACAACACGCATGCAACGCACGAACATATGATGGGAGGCAGACAGACGTGAATGCGAATGGTAGCATCACTCAACAGTTCTTGCTGTTTTGCACATGCTAGGCCCTTGTTCTTGCTATTTTGCACACGCTAGGCCCTTGTTCTTGAAATTTTGCACATGCTAGGCCCTTGTTCTTGCAATTTTGCATATGCTAGGCCCTTTTTCTTGCAGTTTTGCACTCGCTAGGCCCTTGTTCTTGCAATTTTGCACTCGCTAGGCCCTTGTTCTTGCAATTTTGCACACACTAGGCCCTTGTTCTTGCTATTTTGCACACACTTGGCACTTGTTCTTGCAATTGTGCACACGTTTGGCCCTTGTTCTTGAATGTTTGCACACGCTAGGCCATTGTTCTTGAAAATTTGCACACGCTAGGCCCTTGTTCTTGCAATTTTGCATATGCTAGGCCCTTGTTCTTGATATTTTGCACATGCTAGGACCTTGTTCTTGAAATTTTGCACATGCTAGGCCCTTGTTCTTGCAATTTTGCAAACGCTAGGCCCTTGTTCTTCCTTTTTTGCACACGCTAGGCCCTTGTTCTTGCTATTTTGCACATGCTAGGCCCTTGTTCTTGCAATTTTGCATATGCTAGGCCCTTGTTCTTGCAAATTTGCACACGCTAGGCCCTTGTTCTTGCAATTTTGCACACACAAGGCCCTTGTTCTTGCAATTTTGCACACGCTAGGCCCTTGTTCTTGAACTTTTGCACACACTAGGCCCTTGTTCTTGCTATTTTGCACAGGCTAGGCCCTTGTTCTTGCTGTTTTGCACACGCTAGGCCCTTGTTCTTGCAATTTTGCACACGCTGGGCCTTTGTTCTTGAAATTTTGCACATGCTAGGCCCTTGTTCTTGCAATTTTGCATATGCTAGGCCCTTGTTCTTGCAATTTTGCACTTGCTAGGCCCTTGTTCTTGCAATTTTGCACTCGCTAGGCCCTTGTTCTTGCAATTTTGCACACGCTAGGCCCTTGTTCTTGCAATTTTGCACACGCTAGGCCCTTGTTCTTGAAATTTTGCACATGCTAGGCCCTTGTTCTTGCAATTTTGCAAATGCTAGGCCCTTGTTCTTGCTTTTTTGCACACGCTAGGCCCTTGTTCTTGCTATTTTGCACACGCTAGGCCCTTGTTCTTGCAATTTTGCATATGCTAGGCCCTTGTTCTTGCAAATTTGCACACGCTAGGCCCTTGTTCTTGCAATTTTGCACACGCAAGGCCCTTGTTCTTGCTATTTTGCACACGCTAGGCCCTTGTTCTTGAACTTTTGCACACGCTAGGCCCTTGTTCTTGCTATTTTGCACACGCTAGGCCCTTGTTCTTTCTGTTTTGCACACGCTAGGCCCTTGTTCTTGCAATTTTGCACACGCTGGGCCTTTGTTCTTGAAATTTTGCACATGCTAGGCCCTTGTTCTTGCAATTTTGCATATGCTAGGCCCTTGTTCTTGCAATTTTGCACTCGCTAGGCCCTTGTTCTTGCAATTTTGCACTCGCTAGGCTCTTGTTCTTGCAATTTTGCACACGCTAGGCCCTTGTTCTTGCTATTTTGCACACGCTAGGCCCTTGTTCTTGAAATTTTGCACACACTAGGCACTTGTTCTTGCAATTTTGCACACGTTTGGCCTTTGTTCTTGCTATTTTGCACACGCGAGGCCATTGTTCTTGAAAAGTTGCACACGCTACGCCCTTGTTCTTGCAATTTTGCACTCGCTAGGCCCTTGTTCTTGCCTTTTTGCACACGCTAGGCCCTTGTTCTTGCTATTTTGCACACGTTAGGCCCTTGTTCCTGCAATTTTGCACACGCTAGGCACTTGTTCTTGCAATTGTGCACACGCTAGGCCCTTGTTCTTGCTATTTTGCACACGCTAGGCACTTGTTCTTGAAATTTTGCACACGTTAGGCCCTTGTTCTTGAAATTTTGCATACGCTAGGCCCTTGTTCTTGCAATTTTGCACACGCTAGGCCCTTGTTCTTGCTATTTTGCACACGCTAGGCCCTTGTTCTTGCTATTTTGCACTTGCTAGGCCCTTGTTCTTGCAAATTTAAACATGCTAGGCCCTTCTTCATGCAATTTTGCACTCGTTAGGCCCTTGTTCTTGCAATTTTGCACTCGCTAGGCCCTTGTTCTTGCAATTTTGCACACGCTAGGCCCTTGTTCTTGAAATTTTGCACATGATGGGCCCTTGTTCTTGCTTTTCTGCACACGCTAGGCCCTTGTTCTTGCTATTTTGCACTCGCTAGGTCCTTGTTCTTGCTATTTTGCACACGCTAGGCCCTTGTTCTTGCAATTTTGCACACGCTAGGCCCTTGTTTTTGCTATTTTGCAGAAGCTAGGCCCTTGTTCTTGAACGTTTGCACACGCTAGGCCCTTGTTCTTGCTATTTTGCACATGGTAGGCCCTTGTTCTTGCTGTTTTGCACACGCTAGGCCCTTGTTCTTGCAATTTTGCACACGCTGGGCCCTTGTTCTTGAAATTTTGGACAGGCTAGGCCCTTGTTCTTGCAATTTTGCATATGCTAGGCCCTTGTTCTTGCAATTTTGCACACGCTAGGCCCTTGTTCTTGAAATATTGCACACGCTAGGACCTTGTTCTTGCAATTTTGCACTCGCTAGGCCCTTGTTCTTGCCTTTTTGCACACGCTAGGCCCTTGTTCTTGCAATTTTGCATATGCTAGGCCCTTGTTCTTGCAATTTTGCACACGCTAGGCCCTTGTTCTTGCTATTTTGCACACGCTAGGCCCTTGTTCTTGCTATTTTGCACACGCTAGGCCCTTGTTCTTGAACTTTTGCACACGCTAGGCCCTTGTTCTTGCTATTTTGCACACGCTAGGCCCTTGTTCTTGCTGTTTTGCACATGCTAGGCCCTTGTTCTTGCTATTTTGCACACGCTAGGCCCTTGTTCTTGAAATTTTGCACATGATAGGCCCTTGTTCTTGCAATTTTGCATATGCTAGGCCCTTTTTCTTGCAATTTTCCACTCGCTAGGCCCTTGTTCTTGCAATTTTGCACTCGCTAGGCCCTTGTTCTTGCAATTTTGCACACACTAGGCCCTTGTTCTTGCTATTTTGCACACGCTAGGACCTTGTTCTTGAAATTTTGCACACACTTGGCACTTGTTCTTGCAATTGTGCACACGTTTGGCCCTTGTTCTTGAATGTTTGCACACGCTAGGCCATTGTTCTTGAAAATTTGCACACGCTAGGCCCTTGTTCTTGCAATTTTGCATATGCTAGGCCCTTGTTCTTGATATTTTGCACACGCTAGGACTTTGTTCTTGAAATTTTGCACATGCTAGGCCCTTGTTCTTGCAATTTTGCAAACGCTAGGCCCTTGTTCTTGCTTTTTTGCACACGCTAGGCCCTTGTTCTTGCTATTTTGCACACGCTAGGCCCTTGTTCTTGCAATTTTGCATATGCTAGGCCCTTGTTCTTGCAAATTTGCACACGCTAGGCCCTTGTTCTTGCAATTTTGCACACGCAAGGCCCTTGTTCTTGCAATTTTGCAAACGCTAGGCCCTTGTTCTTGAACTTTTGCACACACTAGGCCCTTGTTCTTGCTATTTTGCACAGGCTAGGCCCTTGTTCTTGCTGTTTTGCACACGCTAGGCCCTTGTTCTTGCAATTTTGCACACGCTGGGCCTTTGTTCTTGAACTTTTGCACATGCTAGGCCCTTGTTCTTGCAATTTTGCATATGCTAGGCCCTTGTTCTTGCAATTTTGCACTCGCTAGGCCCTTGTTCTTGCAATTTTGCACTCGCTAGGCCCTTGTTCTTGCAATTTTGCACACGCTAGGCCCTTGTTCTTGCAATTTTGCACACGCTAGGCCCTTGTTCTTGAAATTTTGCACATGCTAGGCCCTTGTTCTTGCAATTTTGCAAACGCTAGGCCCTTGTTCTTGCTTTTTTGCACACGCTAGGCCCTTGTTCTTGCTATTTTGCACACGCTAGGCCCTTGTTCTTGCAATTTTGCATATGCTAGGCCCTTGTTCTTGCAAATTTGCACACGCTAGGCCCTTGTTCTTGCAATTTTGCACACGCAAGGCCCTTGTTCTTGCTATTTTGCACACGCTAGGCCCTTGTTCTTGAACTTTTGCACACGCTAGGCCCTTGTTCTTGCTATTTTGCACACGCTAGGCCCTTGTTCTTTCTGTTTTGCACACGCTAGGCCCTTGTTCTTGCAATTTTGCACACGCTGGGCCTTTGTTCTTGAAATTTTGCACATGCTAGGCCCTTGTTCTTGCAATTTTGCATATGCTAGGCCCTTGTTCTTGCAATTTTGCACTCGCTAGGCCCTTGTTCTTGCAATTTTGCACTCGCTAGGCTCTTGTTCTTGCAATTTTGCACAAGCTAGGCCCTTGTTCTTGCTATTTTGCACACGCTAGGCCCTTGTTCTTGAAATTTTGCACACACTAGGCACTTGTTCTTGCAATTTTGCACACGTTTGGCCCTTGTTCTTGCTATTTTGCACACGCTAGGCCATTGTTCTTGAAAATTTGCACACGCTACGCCCTTGTTCTTGCAATTTTGCACTCGCTAGGCCCTTGTTCTTGCATTTTTGCACACGCTAGGCCCTTGTTCTTGCTATTTTGCACACGTTAGGCCCTTGTTCCTGCAATTTTGCACACGCTAGGCACTTGTTCTTGCAATTTTGCACACGCTAGGCCCTTGTTCTTGCTATTTTGCACACGCTAGGCACTTGTTCTTGAAATTTTGCACACGTT
The DNA here is from genome assembly GCA_947471745.1 of Closterium sp. Naga37s-1. Lineage (NCBI taxonomy): Eukaryota > Viridiplantae > Streptophyta > Zygnematophyceae > Desmidiales > Closteriaceae > Closterium > Closterium sp. Naga37s-1. The sequence goes on from CANJKZ010000556.1 coordinate 398,664, forward strand.
AGGCCCTTGTTCTTGAAATTTTGCATACGCTAGGCCCTTGTTCTTGCAATTTTGCACACGCTAGGCCCTTGTTCTTGCTATTTTGCACACGCTAGGCCCTTGTTCTTGCTATTTTGCACTTTCTAGGCCCTTGTTCTTGCAAATTTAAACATGCTAGGCCCTTCTTCATGCAATTTTGCACTCGTTAGGCCCTTGTTCTTGCAATTTTGCACTCGCTAGGCCCTTGTTCTTGCAATTTTGCACACGCTAGGCCCTTGTTCTTGCTATTTTGCACATGCTAGGCCCTTGTTCTTGCTTTCTGCACACGCTAGGCCCTTGTTCTTGCTATTTTGCACTCGCTAGGTCCTTGTTCTTGCTATTTTGCACACGCTAGGCCCTTGTTCTTGCAATTTTGCACACGCTAGGCCCTTGTTTTTGCTATTTTGCAGAAGCTAGGCCCTTGTTCTTGAACGTTTGCACACGCTAGGCCCTTGTTCTTGCTATTTTGCACATGTTAGGCCCTTGTTCTTGCTGTTTTGCACACGCTAGGCCCTTGTTCTTGCAATTTTGCACACGCTGGGCCCTTGTTCTTGAAATTTTGGACAGGCTAGGCCCTTGTTCTTGCAATTTTGCATATGCTAGGCCCTTGTTCTTGCAATTTTGCACACGCTAGGCCCTTGTTCTTGAAATTTTGCACACGCTAGGACCTTGTTCTTGCAATTTTGCACACGCTAGGCCCTTGTTCTTGAAATTTTGCAAATGCAAGGCCCTTTTTCTTGCAATTTTGCACACGCTAGGCCCTTGTTCTTGTTTTTTTGCACACGCTAGGCCCTTGTTCTTGCTCTTTTGCACACGCTAGGCCCTTGTTCTTGAAATTCTGCACACGTTAGGCCCTTGTTCTTGAAATTTTGCACACGCTAGGCCCTTGTTCCAGCAATTTTGCATACGCTAGGCCCTTGTTCTTGCTATTTTGCACACGCTAGGCCCTTGTTCTTGCTATTTTGCAATCGCTAGGCCCTTGTTCTTGCTATTTTGCACACGCTAGGCCCTTGTTCTTGCAATTTTGCACACGCTAGGCCCTTGTTCTTGCTTTTCTGCACCCGCTAGGCCCTTGTTCTTGCTATTTTGCACTCGCTAGGCCCTTGTTCTTGCTATTTTGCACACGCTAGGCCCTTGTTCTAGCTATTTTGCACACGCTAGGCCCTTGTTCTAGCAATTTTCACTCGCTAGGCCCTTGTTTTTGCAATTTTGCACATGCTAGGCCCTTGTTCTTGCAATTTTGCACATGCTAGGCCCTTGTTCTTGCAATTTTGCACTCGATAGGCCCTTGTCTTTGCAATTTTGCACACGCTAGGCCTTTGTTCTTGAAAATTTGAACACGCTAGGCCCTTGTTCTTGCTATTTTGCACACGCTAGGCCCTTGTTCTTGCAATTTTGCACAGGCTAGGCCCTTGTTCTTGCTTTTCTGCACACGCTAGGCCCTTGTTCTTGCTATTTTTCACTCGCTAGGCCCTTGTTCTTGCTATTTTGCACACGCTAGGCCCTTGTTCTTGCAATTTTGCACACGCTAGGCCCTTGTTCTAGCAATTTTCACTCGCTAGGCCCTTGTTTTTGCAATTTTGCACATGCTAGGCCCTTGTTCTTGCAATTTTGCACATGCTAGGCCCTTGTTCTTGAAATTTTGCACTCGATAGGCCCTTGTCTTTGCAATTTTGCACACGCTAGGCCTTTGTTCTTGAAAATTTGAACACGCTAGGCCCTTGTTCTTGCTATTTTGCACACGCTAGGCCCTTGTTCTTGCAATTTTGCACACGCTAGGCCCTTGTTCTTGCAATTTTGCACACGCTAGGCCCTTGTTCTAGCAATTTTCACTCGCTAGGCCCTTGTTTTTGCAATTTTGCACACGCTAGGCCCTTGTTCTTGCAATTTTGCACATGCTAGGCCCTTGTTCTTGCAATTTTGCACTCGATAGGCCCTTGTCTTTGCAAATTTGCACACGCTAGGCCTTTGTTCTTGAAAATTTGAACACGCTAGGCCCTTGTTCTTGCTATTTTGCACACGCTAGGCCCTTGTTCTTGCAATTTTGCACACGCTAGGCCCTTGTTTTTGCTTTTCTGCACACGCTAGGCCCTTTTTTTTGCTATTTTGCACTCGCTAGGCCCTTCTTCTTGCTATTTTGCACACGCTAGGCCCTTGTTCTTGCAATTTTGCACACGCTAGGCCCTTGTTCTAGCAATTTTCACTCGCTAGGCCCTTGTTTTTGCAATTTTGCACACGCTAGGCCCTTGTTCTTGCAATTTTGCACATGCTAGGCCCTTGTTCTTGCAATTTTGCACTCGATAGGCCCTTGTCTTTGCAATTTTGCACACGCTAGGCCTTTGTTCTTGAAAATTTGAACACGCTAGGCCCTTGTTCTTGCTATTTTGCACATGCTAGGCCCTTGTTCTTGCAATTTTGCACACGCTAGGCCCTTGTTCTTGCTTTTCTGCACACGCTAGGCCCTTGTTCTTGCTATTTTGCACTCGCTAGGCCCTTGTTCTTGCTATTTTGCACACGCTAGGCCCTTGTTCTTGCAAGTTTGCACACGCTAGGCCCTTGTTCTAGCAATTTTCACTCACTAGGCCCTTGTTTTTGCAATTTTGCACGTGCTAGGCCCTTTTTCTTGAAAATTTACACACGCTAGGCCCTTTTTCTTGCTATTTTGCACACGCTAGGCCCTTGTTCTTGCAATTTTGCACACGCTAGGCCCTTGTTCTTGCAATTTTGCACACGCTAGGCTCTTGTTCTTGCTATTTTGCACACGCTAGGCCCTTGTTCTTGCAATTTTGCACACGCTAGGCCCTTGTTCTTGCTTTTCTGCACACGCTAGGCCCTTGTTCTTGCTATTTTGCACTCGCTAGGCCCTTGTTCTTGCTATTTTGCACACGCTAGGCCCTTGTTCTTGCAATTTTGCACACGCTAGGCCCTTATTCTAGCAATTTTCACTCGCTAGGCCCTTGTTTTTGCAATTTTGCACACGCTAGGCCCTTGTTCTTGCAATTTTGCACATGCTAGGCCCTTGTTCTTGCAATTTTGCACTCGATAGGCCCTTGTCTTTGCAATTTTGCACACGCTAGGCCTTTGTTCTTGAAAATTTGAACACGCTAGGCCCTTGTTCTTGCTATTTTGCACACGCTAGGCCCTTGTTCTTGCAATTTTGCACACGCTAGGCCCTTGTTCTTGCTTTTCTGCACACGCTAGGCCCTTGTTCTTGCTATTTTGCACTCGGTAGGCCCTTGTTCTTGCTATTTTGCACACGCTAGGCCCTTGTTTTTGCAATTTTGCACATGCTAGGCCCTTTTTCTTGAAAATTTACACACGCTAGGCTTTTTTTCTTGCTATTTTGCACACGCTAGGCCCTTGTTCTTGCAATTTTGCACACGCTAGGCCCTTGTTCTTGCAATTTTGCACACGCTAGGCTCTTGTTCTTGCTTTTTTGCACACGCTAGGCCCTTGTTCTTGCTATTTTGCACACGCTAGGCCCTTGTTCTTTCGAGTTTGCACATGCTAGGCCCTTGTTCTTGCAAATTTGCATACGCTATGCCCTTGATCTTGCTATTTTGCACACGCTGGGCCCTTGTTCTTGCTATTTTGCACACGCTAGGCCCTTGTTCTTGCTATTTTGCACACGCTAGGCCCTTGTTCTTGCACTTTTGCACACACTAGGCCCTTGTTCTTACAATTTTGCACACGCTAGGCCCTTGTTCTTGCTATTTTTCACACGCTGGGCCCTTGTTCTTGCTATTTTGCACACGCTGGGCCCTTGTTCTTGCTATTTTGCACTCGCTAGGCCCTTGTTCTTGCTATTTTGCACATGCTAGGCCCTTGTTGTTGCTATTTTGCACACGCTAGGCCCTTGTTCTTGCAATTTTGCACACGCTAGGCCTTTGTTCTTGCAATTTTGCACTCGCTAGGCCCTTATTTTTGCAATTTTGCACACGCTAGGCCCTTTTTGTTGAAAATTTACACACGCTAGGCCCTTGTTCTTGCAATTTTTCACTCGCTAGGCCCTTGTTCTTGAAATTTTGCACACGCTAGGCCCTTGTTCTTGCAATTTTGCACACGCTAGGCCCTTGTTCTTGCTATTTTGCACACTTTAGGCCCGTGTTCGTGCAATTTTGCACTCGCTAGGCCTTTGCTCTTGCAAATTTGCACACGCTAGGCCCTTGTTTTTGCTATTGCTATTTTGCACATGCTAGGCCCTTGTTCTTGCTATTTTGCACACGCTAGGCCCTTGTTCTTGCAATTTTGCACACGCTAGGCCCTTGTTCTTGCAAGTTTGCACACCCTAGGCCCTTGTTCTGGCTATTTTGCACACGCTAGGCCCTTGTTCTTGCACTTTTGCACTCGCTAGGCCCTTGTTCTTGAAATTTTGCACACGCTAGGCCCTTGTTCTTGCAATTTTGCACTTGCTAGGCCCTTGTTCTTGCTATTTTGCACACGCTAGGCCCTTGTTCTTGCAATTTTGCACACGATAGGCCCTTGTTCTTGCACTTTTGCACACACTAGGCCCTTGTTCTTACAATTTTGCACACGCTAGGCCCTTGTTCTTGCAACTTTGCACAAGCTAGGCCCTTGTTCTTGAAATTTTGCACACACTAGGCCCTTGTTCTTGCAATTTTGCACATGCTAGGCCCTTGTTCTTGCTATTTTGCACACGCTGGGCCCTTGTTCTTGCAATTTTGCACTCGCTAGGCCCTTGTTCTTGCAATTTTGCACACGCTAGGCCCTTGTTCTTGCTTTTTTGCACACGCTAGGCCCTTGTTCTTGCTATTTTGCACACGCTAGGCCCTTGTTCTTGCAATTTTGCACACGCTAGGCCCTTGTTCTTGCTATTTTGCACACGCTAGGCCCTTTTTCTTGCAATTTTGCACACGCTAGGCCCTTGTTCTTGCAATTTTGCACACGCTAGGCCCTTGTTCTTGCTATTTTGCACACGCTAGGCCCTTGTTCTTGCTATTTTGCACACGCTAGGCCCTTGTTCTTGCAATTTTGCACACGCTAGGCCCTTGTTCTTGAAATTTTGTACACGCTAGGCCCTTGTTCTTGCAATTTTGCACACGCTAGGCCCTTGTTCTTGCTATTTTGCACACGCTAGGCCCTTGTTCTTCCAATTTTGCACACGCTAGGCCCTTGTTCTTTCGATTTTGCACACGCTAGGCCCTTGGTCTTGCAATTTTGCATACGCTATGCCCTTGTTCTTGCTATTTTGCACACGCTGGGCCCTTGTTCTTGCAATTTTGCACACGCTAGGCCCTTGTTCTTGCTATTTTGCACACGCTAGGCCCTTGTTGTTGCAATTTTGCACACGCTAGGCCCTTGTTCTTGCACTTTTGCACTCGCTAGGCCCTTGTTCTTGAAATTTTGCACACGCTAGGCCCTTGTTCTTGCAATTTTGCACTTGCTAGGCCCTTGTTCTTGCTATTTTGCACACGCTAGGCCCTTGTTCTTGCAATTTTGCACACGGTAGGCCCTTGTTCTTGCACTTTTGCACACACTAGGCCCTTGTTCTTACAATTTTGCACACGCTAGGCCCTTGTTCTTGCAACTTTGCACAAGCTAGGCCCTTGTTCTTGAAATTTTGCACACACTAGGCCCTTGTTCTTGCAATTTTGCACATGCTAGGCCCTTGTTCTTGCTATTTTGCACACGCTGGGCCCTTGTTCTTGCTATTTTGCACTCGCTAGGCCCTTGTTCTTGCAATTTTGCACACGCTAGGCCCTTGTTCTTGCACTTTTGCACTCGCTAGGCCCTTGTTCTTGAAATTTTGCACACGCTAGGCCCTTGTTCTTGCAATTTTGCACACGCTAGGCCCTTGTTCTTGCTATTTTGCACACGCTAGGCCCTTGTTGTTGCAATTTTGCACATGGTAGGCCCTTGTTCTTGCACTTTTGCACACACTAGGCCCTTGTTCTTGCTATTTTGCACACGCTGGGCCCTTGTTCTTGCAATTTTGCACTTGCTAGGCCTTTGATCTTGCTATTTTGCACACGCTAGGCCCTTGTTCTTGCTATTTTGCACACGCTAGGCTGTTGTTCTTGCAATTTTGCACACGCTAGGCCCTTGTTCTTGCAAATTTGGACACGCTGGGCCCTTGTTCTTGAAATTTTGCACACGCTAGGCCCTTGTTCTTGCTATTTTGCACACGCTAGGCCCTTGTTCTTGCTATTTTGCACACGCTAGGCCCTTGTTCTTGCAATTTTGCACACGCTAGGCCCTTGTTCTTGCAATTTTGCACTCGCTAGGCCCTTGTTCTTGAAATTTTGCACATGCTAGGCCCTTGTTCTTGAAATTTTGCACACGCTAGGCCTTTGTTGTTGCTATTTTGCACACGCTAGGCCCTTGTTGTTGCAATTTTGCACACGGTAGGCCCTTGTTCTTGCAATTTTGCACACGCTAGGCCCTTGTTCTTGCTATTTTGCACACGCTGGGCCCTTGTTGTTGCAATTTTGCACACGCTAGGCCCTTGTTCTTGCAATTTTGCACACGCTAGGCCCTTGTTCTTGCTATTTTGCACACGCTAGGCCCTTGTTCTTGCAATTTTGCTCATGATAGGCCCTTGTTCTTGCACTTTTGCACTCGCTAGGCCCTTGTTCTTGCTGTTTTGCACACGCTGGGCCCTTGTTCTTGCAATTTTGCACACGCTAGGCCCTTGTTCTTGCAATTTTGCACACGCTAGGCCCTTGTTCTTGCTGTTTTGCACACGCTAGGCCCTTGTTCTTGCAATGTTGCACACGCTAGGCCCTTGTTCTTGCAAATTTGCACTCGCTAGGCCCTTGTTCTTGCTATTTTGCACACGCTAGGCCCTTGTTCTTGCAATTTTGCACACGCTAGGCCCTTGTTTATGCAATTTTGCACACGCTAGGCCCTTGTTCTTGCTATTTTGCACATGCTAGGCCCTTGTTCTTGCTATTTTGCACACGCTAGGCCCTTGTTCTTGCAATTTTGCACATGCTAGGCCCATGTTCTTGCAATTTTGCACTCGCTAGGCCCTTGTTCTTGAATTGCACACGCTAGGCCCTTCTTCTTGAAAATTTACACACGCTAGGCCCTTGTTCTTGCAATTTTGCACTCGCTAGGCCCTTGTTCTTGAATTTTTGCACACGCTAGGCCCTTGTTCTTGCAATTTTGCACACGCTGGGCCTTTGTTCTTGCAATATTGCACACGCTGGGCCCTTGTTCTTGCAATTCTGCACACGCTAGGCCCTTGTTCTTGCTATTTTGCACACGCTAGGCCCTTGTTCTTGCTATTTTGCACACGCTATGCCCTTGTTCTTGCTATTTTGCACACGCTAGGCCCTTGTTCTTGCAATTTTACACATGCTAGGCCCTTGTTCTTGCTATTTTGCACACGCTAGGCCCTTGTTGTTGCAATTTTGCACACGCTAGGCCCTTGTTCTTGCACTTTTGCACTCGCTAGGCCCTTGTTCTTGAAATTTTGCACACGCTAGGCCCTTGTTCTTGCAATTTTGCACTTGCTAGGCCCTTGTTCTTGCTATTTTGCACACGCTAGGCCCTTGTTCTTGCAATTTTGCACACGGTAGGCCCTTGTTCTTGCACTTTTGCACACACTAGGCCCTTGTTCTTACAATTTTGCACACGCTAGGCCCTTGTTCTTGCAACTTTGCACAAGCTAGGCCCTTGTTCTTGAAATTTTGCACACACTAGGCCCTTGTTCTTGCAATTTTGCACATGCTAGGCCCTTGTTCTTGCTATTTTGCACACGCTGGGCCCTTGTTCTTGCTATTTTGCACTCGCTAGGCCCTTGTTCTTGCAATTTTGCACACGCTAGGCCCTTGTTCTTGCACTTTTGCACTCGCTAGGCCCTTGTTCTTGAAATTTTGCACACGCTAGGCCCTTGTTCTTGCAATTTTGCACACGCTAGGCCCTTGTTCTTGCTATTTTGCACACGCTAGGCCCTTGTTGTTGCAATTTTGCACATGGTAGGCCCTTGTTCTTGCACTTTTGCACACACTAGGCCCTTGTTCTTGCTATTTTGCACACGCTGGGCCCTTGTTCTTGCAATTTTGCACTTGCTAGGCCTTTGATCTTGCTATTTTGCACACGCTAGGCCCTTGTTCTTGCTATTTTGCACACGCTAGGCTGTTGTTCTTGCAATTTTGCACACGCTAGGCCCTTGTTCTTGCAAATTTGGACACGCTGGGCCCTTGTTCTTGAAATTTTGCACACGCTAGGCCCTTGTTCTTGCTATTTTGCACACGCTAGGCCCTTGTTCTTGCTATTTTGCACACGCTAGGCCCTTGTTCTTGCAATTTTGCACACGCTAGGCCCTTGTTCTTGCAATTTTGCACTCGCTAGGCCCTTGTTCTTGAAATTTTGCACATGCTAGGCCCTTGTTCTTGAAATTTTGCACACGCTAGGCCTTTGTTGTTGCTATTTTGCACACGCTAGGCCCTTGTTGTTGCAATTTTGCACACGGTAGGCCCTTGTTCTTGCAATTTTGCACACGCTAGGCCCTTGTTCTTGCTATTTTGCACACGCTGGGCCCTTGTTGTTGCAATTTTGCACACGCTAGGCCCTTGTTCTTGCAATTTTGCACACGCTAGGCCCTTGTTCTTGCTATTTTGCACACGCTAGGCCCTTGTTCTTGCAATTTTGCTCATGATAGGCCCTTGTTCTTGCACTTTTGCACTCGCTAGGCCCTTGTTCTTGCTGTTTTGCACACGCTGGGCCCTTGTTCTTGCAATTTTGCACACGCTAGGCCCTTGTTCTTGCAATTTTGCACACGCTAGGCCCTTGTTCTTGCTATTTTGCACACGCTAGGCCCTTGTTCTTGCAATGTTGCACACGCTAGGCCCTTGTTCTTGCAAATTTGCACTCGCTAGGCCCTTGTTCTTGCTATTTTGCACACGCTAGGCCCTTGTTCTTGCAATTTTGCACACGCTAGGCCCTTGTTTATGCAATTTTGCACACGCTAGGCCCTTGTTCTTGCTATTTTGCACATGCTAGGCCCTTGTTCTTGCTATTTTGCACACGCTAGGCCCTTGTTCTTGCAATTTTGCACATGCTAGGCCCATGTTCTTGCAATTTTGCACTCGCTAGGCCCTTGTTCTTGAATTGCACACGCTAGGCCCTTCTTCTTGAAAATTTACACACGCTAGGCCCTTGTTCTTGCAATTTTGCACTCGCTAGGCCCTTGTTCTTGAATTTTTGCACACGCTAGGCCCTTGTTCTTGCAATTTTGCACACGCTGGGCCTTTGTTCTTGCAATATTGCACACGCTGGGCCCTTGTTCTTGCAATTCTGCACACGCTAGGCCCTTGTTCTTGCTATTTTGCACACGCTAGGCCCTTGTTCTTGCTATTTTGCACACGCTACGCCCTTGTTCTTGCTATTTTGCACACGCTAGGCCCTTGTTCTTGCAATTTTACACATGCTAGGCCCTTGTTCTTGCTATTTTGCACACGCTAGGCCCTTGTTGTTGCAATTTTGCACACGCTAGGCCCTTGTTCTTGCACTTTTGCACTCGCTAGGCCCTTGTTCTTGAAATTTTGCACACGCTAGGCCCTTGTTCTTGCAATTTTGCACTTGCTAGGCCCTTGTTCTTGCTATTTTGCACACGCTAGGCCCTTGTTCTTGCAATTTTGCACACGGTAGGCCCTTGTTCTTGCACTTTTGCACACACTAGGCCCTTGTTCTTACAATTTTGCACACGCTAGGCCCTTGTTCTTGCAACTTTGCACAAGCTAGGCCCTTGTTCTTGAAATTTTGCACACACTAGGCCCTTGTTCTTGCAATTTTGCACATGCTAGGCCCTTGTTCTTGCTATTTTGCACACGCTGGGCCCTTGTTCTTGCTATTTTGCACTCGCTAGGCCCTTGTTCTTGCAATTTTGCACACGCTAGGCCCTTGTTCTTGCACTTTTGCACTCGCTAGGCCCTTGTTCTTGAAATTTTGCACACGCTAGGCCCTTGTTCTTGCAATTTTGCACACGCTAGGCCCTTGTTCTTGCTATTTTGCACACGCTAGGCCCTTGTTGTTGCAATTTTGCACATGGTAGGCCCTTGTTCTTGCACTTTTGCACACACTAGGCCCTTGTTCTTGCTATTTTGCACACGCTGGGCCCTTGTTCTTGCAATTTTGCACTTGCTAGGCCTTTGATCTTGCTATTTTGCACACGCTAGGCCCTTGTTCTTGCTATTTTGCACACGCTAGGCTGTTGTTCTTGCAATTTTGCACACGCTAGGCCCTTGTTCTTGCAAATTTGGACACGCTGGGCCCTTGTTCTTGAAATTTTGCACACGCTAGGCCCTTGTTCTTGCTATTTTGCACACGCTAGGCCCTTGTTCTTGCTATTTTGCACACGCTAGGCCCTTGTTCTTGCAATTTTGCACACGCTAGGCCCTTGTTCTTGCAATTTTGCACTCGCTAGGCCCTTGTTCTTGAAATTTTGCACATGCTAGGCCCATGTTCTTGAAATTTTGCACACGCTAGGCCTTTGTTGTTGCTATTTTGCACACGCTAGGCCCTTGTTGTTGCAATTTTGCACACGGTAGGCCCTTGTTCTTGCAATTTTGCACACGCTAGGCCCTTGTTCTTGCTATTTTGCACACGCTGGGCCCTTCTTGTTGCAATTTTGCACACGCTAGGCCCTTGTTCTTGCAATTTTGCACACGCTAGGCCCTTGTTCTTGCTATTTTGCACACGCTAGGCCCTTGTTCTTGCAATTTTGCTCATGATAGGCCCTTGTTCTTGCACTTTTGCACTCGCTAGGCCCTTGTTCTTGCTGTTTTGCACACGCTGGGCCCTTGTTCTTGCAATTTTGCACACGCTAGGCCCTTGTTCTTGCAATTTTGCACACGCTAGGCCCTTGTTCTTGCTATTTTGCACACGCTAGGCCCTTGTTCTTGCAATGTTGCACACGCTAGGCCCTTGTTCTTGCAAATTTGCACTCGCTAGGCCCTTGTTCTTGCTATTTTGCACACGCTAGGCCCTTGTTCTTGCAATTTTGCACACGCTAGGCCCTTGTTTATGCAATTTTGCACACGCTAGGCCCTTGTTCTTGCTATTTTGCACATGCTAGGCCCTTGTTCTTGCTATTTTGCACACGCTAGGCCCTTGTTCTTGCAATTTTGCACATGCTAGGCCCATGTTCTTGCAATTTTGCACTCGCTAGGCCCTTGTTCTTGAATTGCACACGCTAGGCCCTTCTTCTTGAAAATTTACACACGCTAGGCCCTTGTTCTTGCAATTTTGCACTCGCTAGGCCCTTGTTCTTGAATTTTTGCACACGCTAGGCCCTTGTTCTTGCAATTTTGCACACGCTGGGCCTTTGTTCTTGCAATATTGCACACGCTGGGCCCTTGTTCTTGCAATTCTGCACACGCTAGGCCCTTGTTCTTGCAATTTTGCACACGCTAGGCCCTTGTTCTTGCTATTTTGCACACGCTAGGCCCTTGTTCTTGCAATTTTGCACTCGCTAGGCCCTTGTTCTTGCAATTTTGCACTCGCTGGGCCCTTGTTCTTGCAATTTTGCACACGCTAGGCCCTTGTTCTTGAAATTTTGCACACGCTAGGCCCTTGTTCTTGCTATTTTGCACTTGCTAGGCCCTTGTGCTTGAAATTTTGCACACGGTAGGCCCTTGTTCGTGCAATTTTGCACTCGCTAGGCCATTGTTCTTGCAATTTTACACTCGCTAGGCACTTGTTCTTGCTATTTTGCATACGCTAGGCCCTTGTTCTTGCTATTTTGCACACGCTAGGTCCTTGTTCTTGCAATTTTGCACTCGCTAGGCCCTTGTTCTTGAAATTTTGCATATGCTAGGCCCTTGTTCTTGCAATTTTGCACACACTAGGCCCATGTTCTTGCAATTTTGCACACACTAGGCCCTTGTTCTTGCTATTTTGCACACGCTAGGCCCTTTTCTCGCTATTTTGCACACGCTAGGCCCTTGTTCTTGCTATTTTACACACGCTAGGCCCTTGGTCTTGCAATTTTGCACATGCTAGGCCTTTGTTCTTGCTATTTTGCACACACTAGGCCCTTTTTCTTGCTATTTTGCACACGCTAGGCCCTTTTTCTTGCAATTTTGCACTCGCTAGGCCCTTGTTCTTGCAATTTTGCACACGCTAGGCCCCTGTTCTTGCTATTTTGCACACGCTACACCCTTGTTCTTGAAATTTTGCACACGCTAGGCCCTTGTTCTTGCAATTTTGCACACGCTAGGCCCTTGTTCTTGAAATTTTGTACACGCTAGGCCCTTGTTCTTGCAATTTTGCACACGCTAGGCCCTTGTTCTTGCTATTTTGCACACGCTAGGCCCTTGTTCTTGCTATTTTGCACACGCTAGGCCCTTGTTCTTGCAATTTTGCACACGCTAGGCCCTTTTTCTTGCTATTTTGCACACGCTAGGCCCTTGTTCTTGCAATTTTGCACTCGCTAGGCCCTTGTTCTTGCAATTTTGCACACGCTAGGCCCCTGTTCTTGCTATTTTGCACACGCTACGCCCTTGTTCTTGAAATTTTGCACACGCTAGGCCCTTTTTCTTGCAATTTTGCACATGCTATGCCCTTGTTCTTGCAATTTTGCACACGCTAGGCCCTTGTTCTTGCAATTTTGCACACGCTAGGCCCTTGTTCTTGCTATTTTGCACACGCTAGGCCCTTGTTCTTGCAATTTTGCACTCGCTAGGCCCTTGTTCTTGCAATTTTGCACTCGCTGGGCCCTTGTTCTTGCAATTTTGCACACGCTAGGCCCTTGTTCTTGAAATTTTGCACACACTAGGCCCTTGTTCTTGCTATTTTGCACATGCTAGGCCCTTTTCTCGCTATTTTGCACACGCTAGGCCCTTGTTCTTGCTATTTTACACACGCTAGGCCCTTGTTCTTGCAATTTTGCACATGCTAGGCCTTTGTTCTTGCTATTTTGCACACACTAGGCCCTTTTTCTTGCTATTTTGCACACGCTAGGCCCTTTTTCTTGCAATTTTGCACTCGCTAGGCCCTTGTTCTTGCAATTTTGCACACGCTAGGCCCCTGTTCTTGCTATTTTGCACACGCTACGCCCTTGTTCTTGAAATTTTGCACACGCTAGGCCCTTGTTCTTGCAATTTTGCACACGCTAGGCCCTTGTTCTTGAAATTTTGTACACGCTAGGCCCTTGTTCTTGCAATTTTGCACACGCTAGGCCCTTGTTCTTGCTATTTTGCACACGCTAGGCCCTTGTTCTTGCTATTTTGCACACGCTAGGCCCTTGTTCTTGCAATTTTGCACACGCTAGGCCCTTTTTCTTGCTATTTTGCACACGCTAGGCCCTTATTCTTGCAATTTTGTACTCGCTAGGCCCTTGTTCTTGCAATTTTGCACACGCTAGGCCCCTGTTCTTGCTATTTTGCACACGCTACGCCCTTGTTCTTGAAATTTTGCACACGCTAGGCCCTTTTTCTTGCAATTTTGCACATGCTATGCCCTTGTTCTTGCAATTTTGCACACGCTAGGCCCTTGTTCTTGCTATTTTGCACACGCTAGGCCCTTGTTGTTGCAATTTTGCACACGCTAGGCCCTTGTTCTTGCAATTTTGCACTCGCTAGGCCCTTGTTCTTGCAATTTTGCACTCGCTGGGCCCTTGTTCTTGCAATTTTGCACACGCTAGGGCCTTGTTCTTGAAATTTTGCACACGCTAGGCCCTTGCTCTTGCTATTTTGCACTTGCTAGGCCCTTGTGCTTGAATTTTTGCACACGCTAGGGCCTTGTTCGTGCAATTTTGCACTTGCTAGGCCCTTGTTCTTGCGATTTTGCACTCGCTAGGCACTTGTTCTTGCTATTTTGCATACGCTAGGCCCTTGTTCTTGCTATTTTGCACACGCTAGGACCTTGTTCTTGCAATTTTGCACTCGCTAGGCCCTTGTTCTTGAAATTTTGCATATGCTAGGCCCTTGTTCTTGCAATTTTGCACACACTAGGCCCATGTTCTTGCAATTTTGCACACACTAGGCCCTTGTTCTTGCTATTTTGCACACGCTAGGGGCCCTTTTTCTTGCTATTTTGCACACGCTAGGCCCTTGTTCTTGCTATTTTGGCACACGCTAGGCCTTGTTCTTGCAATTTTGCACAGCGCTAGGCGCCCTTGTTTCTTGAAATTTTGTACACCGCTAGGCCTTGTTCTTGCAATTTTGCACACGCTAGGCCCTTGTTCTTGCTATTTTGCACACGCTAGGCCCTTGTTCTTGCTATTTTGCACACGCTAGGCCCTTGTTCTTGCAATTTTGCACACGCTAGGCCC